>JANRMT010062861.1:21054126-21093032 GCA_026402145.1 Polypterus bichir lapradei
CACTCTCTCTCTCACTCGCTTGCTCGCCCACTCGCACTCTCTCTCTCTCGCTCGCTCGCCCACTCGCACTCTCTCTCTCTCTCTCGCTCGATCACCCACTCGCACTCTCTCTCTCTCGCTCGATCACCCACTCGCACTCTCTCTCTCTCGCTCGCTCGCCCACTCGCGCTCTCTCTCTCTCTCGCTCGCTCGCCCACTCGCGCTCTCTCTCTCTTGCTCGCTCGCCCACTCGCGCTCTCTCTCTCGCTCGCCCACTCGCGCTCTCTCTCGCTTGCTCGCGCACTCGCATGACAGTGCTCGCTCTCTCTCTAAACGCTTCCTATACAATCACAACACGCATCATACACGGGGCAAAACTTTTTTCGCAATTTTCTTTGTAAAAATTAGGGTGCGGATCTTACACGAGGGTGCGTGGTACATGAATGAATACGGTATTAGCGGGATCGGTCACATGAACACCACTCTCATATTTCCGCACAATTTCCTTCTTCGTTTTGATTGTGATCGATTTCGTTACCTTCTCTTCCTTCCTTAGCAATTATGCGTCTTGCTTGCCATGGACTTAGTGAATTATATATATAGACAAATCACTGCACTGACCTAAGTTACGTCCACAAACACATATATCTGGGCTCCGACTGACGCTTACGAACGCTCTCGGCTGTTTGTTTACAATCGCACAAGCGGATACACGTGACCACATTCGGGTCGTAACACAAGATGTTGGTCGTAAATCAAAACAAAAATTTTGGTCGTAAATCAAGTTGTTTGTATGTGAGGTCGGTCGTATGTCAAGGGTCGACTGTATTTGAAACTCAACACATTGGGTCAAGTGAAGTAAAGGAGCTGCACAGACAGACAGATTGTTCCGGGGTGGTGGAATGACTCTGTGCACGTCGACCTTTAAAGATCTGATGTGTGTGTGTCTATGTGTGTGTGTGTGAGCATGTGCTTGTGTGTTTCTGCTTCTGTGTTTGTTTCTTTCTCTTCATCATCAAGCACATGCACTAGTAGAGCAAACAAGCTCTCAGCTATCTTCATTTATAAACGGCTCTAAGAGTGAGTGTGTGTGTGTGTGTGTGTAGGTGCATGTATATTAAAAAAAATATGTACCTTATCTTTGCAGAGTAATAGACCTAGTCTGATGACTAAATGGTACAGACTAAAAACATTCTAGTGAAATTAAACAATTTCACTGGCTATTAGAACAGTAGAACAATCTGAACGACAGCAGGCCATTCAGGCCAGCAAAGCTTGCCGATCCTATCCACTGAATTCTTCTAACCTAACATCAAGTCAAGTTTTGAAGTTCCCTACAGTCCTACTGACTACCACACTACTTGGTCACTTATTCCGTGTGTCTGCGTGAAGAAGAATTTAGTAATGTCTTTTGGAAATTTACCCTGAACAAGTTTCCAGCTGTGTCCTTGTGTTCGTGATGAACTCATTTTAAAGTCACAGCCTTGATCCACTGGACCAATTCCATTCATGATTTTAAACACTTCAGTCACGTCAGCTCTTAATCTTCTTTTGCTTAAACTGAAAAGGCTCAGCTCTTTTGATCGTTCCTCATAACTCATTCCCTTCCATTCCAGAATCAGCCTTATCACTGTTCTCTGGACATACAGTAAATCAAACAGATTTTGAAGGCTATGGAGAGAAGCAGTGGATGAGAAACAAAAGGCTTGGAGCTTGTAACAAAACAAACATGATGCAGCTTGTTTGAAGAAGATAGATCCATGTTTTTGGAAGTCATCATTGTACCTACAGTAGGTCTCAGGGTTCAGGGCGGATATCATAGGAGATGCTCATTCTAAAATATTCTGTCTTTGCTGGGATGTAATCGCCTAAGAGTTCAACACAATGGAAAAAAAAACTGCATAATTTTCCAACCAGAAGTATATTTTTAAGACACACATACATACACCATGCTAAAATCAAATTTTGTTTTGAATATTGCAGAATTTGAATGTGACCTTAACTTGATAGCATATTGTTGATCCCATCGTCAAACCTCCATTAATATGGTAGTAAAATAAATACAAGCTTAAGAAAGTTAAGTATCAATATATACAGCACTGTGTTATGAAAGTACACTGAAAAAAATAAAATGTTTGGCATTACTTGATCTAGTTATGACTGTATATTCCATGTAACTGGTTTAAATAATCTGTAAACATTTTTGTTGCCATTTTATGCATAAACTAATAACAGTCTAAGATTGTGTTGTTGGGTAGCTGTAAAATGCTTTCATTTACCCAAACCTAAGGAACATGGTTATTGTAAAATGAACTGAATATACCTTTAAAAATAAATGTGCCAGTGTGGCTCTTTAGAGTGACGCCATAGGACAGAGATTTCTAAACACTGTTGTATGTCTTGAGAATGTTTCTCGTATGGTTTGTGAAGAGGATCGCTATGGGTCACCGTGGGTTGATTAAGCATTAAGATTCTCGATAGAATCGAGGATCAGCGCCAATTCTCCTAAGGGAAATCCCTTCTCTGAGGAATGGCCAGTGATTCTCCAAGAAACTCCCTTGATAATCAACGCCGTTTCTCCAAAGGAGACCTCCCCACCCCGTTCTGACAATCGTCGAGGAATGGGTCTCGAAGACACTAAGGAGGTCGGGACCAGGTTACAACAAAAAAAAAGTTTAAGAAACCCTGCCATAGGGAAACCATTTTTCTTTCCCAAAATAGCCATCCCCAAGAAGGTTATTGATAGAACCTTTATCTGTTTAGATCTGTAATAGGCTCCTTAAATAGTAATAATGACATGACTAGCATAACTGCTAAAACACATTACTTTAACATGGCTTTCTCATAACTTCATTTTAATTTAATCCTGCATATTCAATTAATTATCAGAACTATTCATGGTGGCTCCAAAATCCGTACTAACCCCTACTCTCTCTTCTGTTCCTTTTCTGTTCTCCTTTTCTGACCTGCGCCGCCACCACCGAATCAGAGCACCATGATGTGCCTATATTGATGGATTAAAGGCCAGAATTCCACATGACCGTCATCATCAAGTCCTTCCATGAGAACCCTGAATACAATGAGGACTGTTTCATTTATGTTAGGTAGAATGCCTAGAGGGGGCTAGGTGGTCTCATGGCCTGGAACCCCTGCAGATTTTATTTTTTCTCCAACAGTCTGGAATTTTTTTTGTTTTTTCTGTCCTTCCTGGCCATCTGACCTTACTTTTATTCTATGTTAATGAGTGTTCTCTGATTTTAATTATTTATTTTGTCTTTTTTCTCTTTCTTCGTCATGTAAAGCACTTTGAGCTACATTATTTGTATGAAAATGTGCTAAAGAAATAAAGGATGTTGTTGTTGATGACAGATTTGTGAAATGCCAATGGATTCCTGATTCTAGAAGAGAAGCTGCATTCAATAATGTAGGCTCCGTTCAGGTTTTCTTGATCTGTTTATATTCAGCTAGGTGGCCGACTATACATTAAAGGTTTCTGTTTTGTCCCCTTATTAGGGACCTTTAGAAAGCCCTAATCCATAAAGATCCTGTCCCAGAAAGACTCTACCAGGACCCACACAACCCAGTGAAGCCCCATTATTTTTAAGAGTGTGTGTTAGTTTTCAACTAATTAAACCAGTCCATTAAAAAGTGACACACTTAAACATAAATTCCCAGGGTTATTTTAAAGCTAGCTAAGTACATTGGGGCTAATTAACATTAACAAATATCCATTTAGATTATAGCAATCCAAGCAATAAAGCTTTATTATCTAATAACCATGATCTGTTTCTACTGATTGCACATTTCATGCAATACTACAATTACATGCCATGTTGGATTGGAAAAAAAGAAAAATATGTTCTTCCTATTTTGGGTGAGCAACAAGTTTGCCAGGGCATCAAAAAAAAGTTTCTTAAATTGGCCTTCACAGCCATACAAACTCCACAGCATTCAGAACAGACTTTAACTTTCTTTCCAAGTCTACAAAGGTGTGGGGATTCCTTGGAAGGACCAGCAACATGCTGTCCTTTATTCAAAACATTAGATGTTATGCAAATACTAGCCATGGTACACGTTACAAATATTTGCTGCCTCTTGGCCTACGTGCACCTTCCGGGCCTTTCTTCAAGATTTCTTCAAGATTCATGTGTGTGTGAACCTCTCCTCAACGGTGGTCCTTCTTTCCCGTCATGCCTGCTTATTTTCGAGGCACCTTTCTCACCTTCTGTGCGGCGACTGTTTCATTAGGTACCTTTATTCCTGCTCGTGCATCTCACACTCACTCTTCCATTTTTGTGGTGTCACCAAAGCCAAACTGATCAATCAAACCGAAGCCAAACTGACCAATCAGATTGCCCTGAGGGTCTGGACACATAGACCTTAGTGTCTTTTTTTATATACAGTAGTAGATAGGACAGTCATGTGCATCAAACTTATTTGAGTTAAATCAACATAATGGAACTATGCATAGGGAAAATGGGCATGCCATGTTTGGAGTATTGTTAACTTGCCGACGCCCGCCGTAGCATACAGCGGTGTAAGAACAAGAACGGAAAACGGTGAGAAAGGAATTCAGAAATCAAGAAGAAAGAAATTCTTCTTGAAAGACGCAGTTGTGAATAGGTGTTTTGGTGAAGACAACAGATAATGAGTCGAAAGATTTAACCCTAAAAAAAGCCACATACAACCGACTGTGGCTGAAGACTGGTTGTTGTAGATTAACGCAAATCTTTGCAAACGTAATGCAAGGCGGGATGTTGGGGTCGTGTTTGAAGTAAATGACAATGGTAGCATGGAGAATCTCGGAAAGAGCTTGAATTTCAGCTTCACCACCATAAACTGTAGATGTTGCCATGTATTGATAGTACTCATGACTTGTTGTGATAACTCGACTTGCGTTGGAAAAAACAACAGGAAGAACGTCTCCAAATCTATCCCAATGTGAAGCAACGAAATCTACTGCCCTATGTCGTAGCGAGAGTGCATTGCCTTCATCAGCCGTTTGTGTCAAGAAATAACCCATTGATAGGAACAGGCAGTTGCCAGATCCAGGAATAGAGATGACGTTGTACAAAAAGCCATCGACAGAGAAGATACTGTTGTTCATTTTATAACAAAGGCTTAGGAAACAACCATCGCAGTATAACGAAAATAGCAAGGAGCGAAACCAACGGCAATGGTTGAGAGAGTACCTTCCTGTAGCAGGCTACGGAAAAGACTCCCAGGCATACACATGGCCGAAGTGATAGGTCACGCAGTCAGGCTAGATATCGGGCAGTGACGTGACACCAATGGGGTCACGAGAGAGGAGCGGGGAACGCGGTAGTCCGGAGGAGGAACAGAAATCGAGAAAAGTGGCGTGGGGGTGTATATGAGGCCGCAGGCAGCGTGGGGAAGGGTTTGGAAGAGGAGGAATAGGAATCGAGAAATGCCGTGTGGGGGGGACCAGTTTTGAAGAGGAAGCAGGACGAACCAGAAGAGAAATATATATATAAGAGATTTTGAGTAAGATGAATATAAAAATAGACAAATAATTGATCAGCAGCCATACCACACGTACTTCAGTAATAGGTCAGCCACCTGCAGCTAAGCATGTTCAGGCCCAGCCAGTACTTGGATGGGAGACATTCTGCGAAAAGCTTGGGTTGCTGCTGGAAGTGGTGTTGGTGAGACCATCTGGGGGGCTCTTACTCTGTGGTCTGTGTGTAGATCCCAATTCCCCAGTGCAGTGATAGGGATACTATGCTTTAAAAATGGTGCCGTCCTTCGGATAAGACGTAAAGCAGGTATACTGACTCTTTGTGGTTATAAAAAATCCCTGGGCATCCTTCAAAAAGGGTGGGGTGCCCCCCAATGGCCCTGACTAAATTACCAAACACAGCCTCTCTTTCACCACCTAATAGCAGGGGCAGTTCCACTATCAGAGCATTCTGGGTGATACCTCCTGCTGTGAAACAACTGAGTTTCTCTGCGGCAAAACCACCAAAAGGGAAAGAGTGAGAATTACTGCACTGCACATAGTGGCCGGGTGTCGGGCAACTGCATTGTTACATGTATCATCGACTCTCTGTTAAGAAGCTCTGCTCATTACATCTGCCAGGGGCCTGTAGGGGTCTTAACTGGGCTTACTGGACAGCTAAAGCGTGGTAAGCATACTGGCACAGGAACAACCGGCGTTGCATTATTCAGGTGGATGCCACACATTGGTGGTGGTTGAAGTGTCTCCCCTACTGTCTATGAAGCACTCTGAGTGTCTACAAAAGAACTATGTAAATGTTATCAAAAAACGAGAGCAGTCCCTGTGACATATTACGTCTCTGGTTCAAAATCAATTAATTGTGTTAATGTAACACTTAAGAGACTGACGTGAATACAACTAAGAACATCTATGTAACACCAGCAAACTTAATCGTCCAGCCACCCCCCTTTCGCACTTGTCCAGGGCAGGGTCACAGGGTAGCTGCAGCCTATTAGAACCTTAGAACACTCTCGACGAGAACAGGCCATTCAGCCAATCAAAGCTCGCCAGTCCTATCCACTTATTTCTTCCAAAAAAACATCAAGTCGAGTTTTGAAAGTCCCTAACGTCTTACTGTCTACCACATTACTTGGTCTCTTATTCCAAGTGTCTATCGTTCTTTGTGTAAAGAAAAACTTCCTAATGTTTGTGCGAAATTTACCCTTAACAAGTTTCCAGCTGTGTCCCTGTATTCTTGATGAACTCATTTTAAAATAATGGTCTTGATCCACTGTACTAATTTCCTTCATAATTTTAAACACTTCAATCATGTCACCTCTTAATCTTCTTTTGCTTAAACTGTAAAGGCTCAGCTCTTTTAATCTTTCCTCATAACTCAACCCCTGTAGCCCCTGAATCAGCCTATTCGCTCTTCTCTGGACCTTTTCTAATAATAATAATAATTCTTTGCATTTATATGTAGCGCTTTTCTCACTACTCAAAGCACTCAGCAATTGCAGGTTAAGGGCCTTGCTCAAGGGCCCAACAAAGCAGAGTCCCTATTGGTATTTACGGGATTCAAACCAGCAACCTTCCGATTGCCAGTGCAGATCCCTAGCCTCAGAGCCACCTTTGTAGCACTGCTGTGTCCTTTTTGTAGCTTGGAGACCAAAACTGCACATTGTACTCAAGATGAGGCCTAACCAGTGTGTTATAAAGGTTGAGCAGAACCTCCTTGGATTTGTACTCCATACATCAAGGCGCTATATAACCTGATATTCTGTTAGCCTTCTTAATGGCTTCTCAACACTGTTGGGGAGTCCACTATGACTCCTAAATCCTTCTCATAAGGTGTACTCTCGATTTTCCGACCGCCCATTGTGTATTCAGACCTAACATTTTTACTTCCTACATGTAATACTTTACATTTACCAACATTAAATTTCATCTGCCACAATTCTGCCCAATTCTTTATGCTATCCAAGTCCTTCTGTAATGATATAACAGATTCCAAATTATCTGCTAATCCACCTATCTTGGTATCATCTGCAAACTTAACCAGCTTATTACTTATATTCCTATCTAAATCATTTATATATATTAAAAATAGCAGCGACCCCAGCACTGACCCCTGCTGGACACCACTCTTAACATTGGCCAGTTCTGAAGAGGTTCCTTGCACCATCACCCTCAGCTTCCTGTGCCTCAGCCAATTCTGTACCCATCTAAAAACATCACCCTGGACTCCCACTTCTTTTAATTTGATGCCCAACCTCTCATGTGGCACCTTATCAAATGCTTTCTGATATCGAATGCTTTATTCTAGCATTCCTAAGGAGCAAGGCAGGAACAACACCTGCATATGGTGCCAGTCCACCGCCAGGCCATATCATACATAGTTTTAACTTAAATTAACCAAGATATATAAAGCTAGCATACCTGTTAGTCTGTTTTTGACTTGAGTGCCGCAGCATGGCCTAGTGGCTCGGGCTTTGAAATCGTAACTACAAGAGATTCCAGCTTGTGACGTACTTGGTGTCCCTAAAATAATCATATAACAATCATACAAGCTAAATAAAAACTGCCACTTAATGACTATACTAGTAAAGCCGTTTCGGTTTGTTGCTAATCAAGTGCCATAGAAATTGCTGTGGTGCTTTTTATAGTGAGTGCTGTCATGGAGTGGTTTACAAAACTGATAACCGTGTTAGAGAGGGGAGCAGCACGTCAGAATCCTGACGCAAGCCAAAGTGATGTGTCACCAAGTGAATAAGCAAGTCTTGGACAACATGACAAGAATGAGAAGAAGACGGAACATTAATTGTGCTTAATCTTTATCGTTTAGCCACTGTATGTGTGTGTGTGTGGGTGTGTGCACTCCCTTCAAAAATACACAAAAGAGCCGATGGTACAGTCATTCATTACATTGTTTTCACTGAACCATTTACAAATTCATAAAGGACCTCCCTGTGTCAAAGCACCCCACATGTTTAGTCATCATATGGGGGCTTCACATTCCAGATTTGAAGGTGTCGTCATTACCATGAATTCCACAGAATAATAAATGTCTGGCGCCTGTTAAGACACGTGGCCTTCATTAGTCAGTTGCTTACTTGGAGGAGTTCATTCTTGAACGAAGCGCAGAGTTGGGTTATGCTATATACTGGTACTGGAGAGGTATTGAGAAACACATTTTTAAATGGTATGTTACCAACATTTTGGCATTTTCGGTACCAGAAGTAAACATCAACTTTTATATAAGCTCCCCGTCCACCACACTCCTTCCCTCGACACTCGCTATTGTAGTTGTGGAAAAACATTGGCTTTCTAGGCTTCGGGTCAACTTCACCTTGCTTGTGGTTCATTAGAGTATCCAAACGAATGTAACAAATAGATTAAAGAGTGTGGAAAGTACGGAACAAGCGTCGATCGAACATTTTGCATTGTGGCAAAAGGGTGATATTTAACGGAGCATTTTGGGGTCACATATGTACACCAGGAAGAGCTGGAATCTGTAACTAGAAACAAGGAAGTCTAGGCGTGACCCTCACCAGGAAAAGGGGCTTCAGAATATGAGATGAGGTGAGATGTTTGGTGGTGTTATCTCCAGCAGCGACCTTGTCGTCTATCGCGTTGTTTTTCATGTCTGTCTCAGTGTGAACGAGACTGGATTGCTGCTAAAGCTGCTGGAAGTGGTGATATCAGCCCTATTCCTGACTATCTGCAAGGGCACTCTCATTAGTCTCAATTGCAGTGTTTATGGCTTGTTCAAATCACCATGTTGCTTAATTTTCTGAAAATGTGTAGTTTTCAGCAAAACAGTGTCTGTTGCATCTTCTTTTTTAAATAGCCTCTCATTTTGAATGACCATCCATGAGGACCTCTTCACAATAATCAAATGTACAAAGTGACCTATTAGACCCCTACTCCCATTGTGACTCACTCATATCAACCAATCACGGCTCACATTTTTCCTTGAAAGGCTTTTTATCCCGGTCTAAACGGATAGGCGTATGACCGTGAAGATCAAAGTGGAGCAGGGGTGTTTGTTGGACAGAACTTTGCTTTGAGTGTCTGGCATTGCAAATGTGCACTTCTTCTGTTTTTAGGTGTGTACTGTTCTCTCCTGCATATAAGAAGGCCTCTTCCCAAGCAGGGCTTCAGGCTGTGTACCCAAGTCATCCTGATGGTAGATCCAGCCATGGTCGTGATCTACTTTAGTAAAGTATTACAGATTAATACAACACCCGTTTCTCACAGTGTACAACATCGTCTGCCTACTAAGCTCAATGCAACCCAGCAAAGCATTCACACAGTTTTGAAGTAAAGAAGACACAAATTTTGAGGTAAGATAGTCATGCTCCTGCGGTGGGCTGGCGCCCTGCCCAGGGTTTGTTTCCTGCCTTGCACCCTGTGTTAGCTGGGATTGGCTCCAGCAGACCCCTGTGACCCTGTGTTAGGATATAGCAGGTTGGATAATGGATGGATGTTTTCATGTGTGCAAATTCTTAGGACCACTTTACTAATGAAGGGCAGGGCTTCCCTTTGGATCTCAAAACAGCCTCAGTTCTTCATGAATGGATTCCACAAGATGGTAGAATTATTCCTTTGAGATTCTGGCCCATGTTGACATGATGGCATCACACAGTTACTGCAGATTTGTCAGCTGCGCTTTCAAACTCCACTCCTATCATATCCCAAAGGTCAGAAGCCTATCTACCACCAGGGCATGCCCAGGGGTCCCATGATGGCAAAGGTGCTTTTTTACCAAAACCCAACAACACACCCATCCCAGACCCCTGTGACCCTGTGTTAGGATATAGCAGGTTGGATAATGGATGGATGGATGGATAGTCATGCTCGCTTATCATGGCACCGCAGCGTGGTGATGTAGCACAAGCAAGAATTTCATTGGACTCTGTACATGTGACAACGATGACCCCATGAACCAATAAAACTGAAAATGTTTGTGAGAACACCTCTGTAATCTTGCGTGGATGTCTGTCGAAAGGAAAAACCGACTTTGGCAGTACCATTTGACAGTATTTCATTTTGCATTTGCATCCCTAAAAAATCATGTTGAAGCAACGCCAGATTTATTCTGAGAGTCTGATGCCCACTGACTGTTTACAACACTGCTTCAGTTCCTCCAAATCAGTACCACATTGCCCGTGTCAACAGCAACTGCTGGACAAAGTTTTACCAAGCTCAGTTCAAGTCCAAACTGAGAAACCTATGTGGACACGAAAGGCTCTCAGATCTTCTGATTTTGTCAATCCAGAAAATAATAAAAGAATTAGAATTATTTTGTTGGTAGAAAGAATTCCCTGATCATTAAAAACCTTTCAGTATTTTCATTTTTATTCCTCAGGAGAAGCTAAGAAAAATTATTTAAAAAAAAAAAAAAGCTCAAATCATAATAATTAATTTGTTGTATCATCCATAGCACCAGGGTAGGATTTCAGCCTTCAGCTAATGCTGGAACAACTAACAGAACCTCCTGTAGTAAAATATGGGATATTTTAGAGCATTAGAACAATTGTGGTGGGCCATTCAGCCCAATAATCCCATCCGTCTCATTCACCTCAATTGTCCAAAATAATATTAAGTCGAGATCTGAAGGTCCCTAAAGTCCTGCTATCCACCACACTACTTGACAATTTATTTCGTGAGTCTGTGGTTCGTTACTTTTCAAACGTTTGTGGCCATAAAACATTTCCAACTGTGTCCCTGTGTTGTTGTTACAGAATTTATTTTAAAGAAGCAACTGGGATCTGCTCTTCTAACTCCTCTCATAATTTGAAACACTTCAGTCATGTCCCCTCTTAATCTCTGTTTGCTTCTGCTATCAGACAGACAGAAAATCTGAGTTTCTGAGACGGAAATTCCACATATACTCCCTACAAACTTGGAACTAAAAGTCCGACAATTCTGAGAAAACAAAGCTACGCTTGCTAGTAAATGATATAAAATTAAAAATCTAACCTGTGTGACAGATAGGGGGCGCTATCGCTCCCTTGAACCCTTGTCCAAGATGCCAGACACCAGATAAAAGTCCAAAAGTTGACTTTATTTATCTTTCACAGTGCACAAAGCACCCTCTCCTCCACTATACTCATATAAATCACCAATCACTACAAATACAATAAACTCTCCACCACTCCCAGACGCGTTGCCACCCTTCCACCCAGCTCAGCTCGCCGTCTGGGAGCTGCCACAGTCCTTTTATATTCCCTGACCCGGAAGTGTTCCCAATCCCCAGTCCATGTGATTCTTTATCACTCCCGGGTCAGGTACAAGTCCTTTTCTTCACCCCGGAAGTACGTCACTTCTGCCGTCGCTCTGCCTATGACACACTTCCGGGTTATAGGGCACATATGACTCTTTGGTCCTCCCTGCAGCTCCCTCTTGCGGCCCCTGTGGTATCCAGCAGGGCTGTGGATAAAAACTACATTGTCCATGATTCACTGCTAGTTTTTGGGGCACCTCCATACTGCAGGGAGGGCTCCATCTGGCGGTCTGGGGGTATTGGCCAGGATGACAAGCCGGCCAAAGGCCACACCTGGTCCAACAGAAATGCCGTTTTTATGGATGAATTGCATTTGGAGTGAAATGATACATGTTTAATACGTCTAGTTAGCTCTTTATTTTCATGAAGAATATACTTTATCTTTAGTTGCTTTTTTCAGTCCAAGTAACAAATCAACTTCATGTTTCTCCCAACAGTCCAAATGGAAATTCCCACGAACACATTGAAGTGAAACGTCACAACTCAGACCTGTGAATAGTCCGAGACCACACAAATGCGGCACTAAACTGAAAAAGTTCAACTCTTTCCATCTCTCCTCATAGCTCAAACCTCTCAGTCCTCGTCTCAGTCAAGTCGATCTCCTCTGAATCTTCTCTAGTGCTGCTATGTCTTTTCTGTAATGTGGAGACCAAAACTGGACACCGTACTCCACACCTTGTGGGGTATAAGCTAACATACTCGGAGCCTTCTTGATCACTTCTTTACACTGTCTACATGTGGATGGGCACGAGTTCACTTGGACTCTTTAGTCCTTCTCATAAAGACCTAAAGGAGATCGGTTTCAGACTTCCCACTGTATATTCAAATCTAATATTTCCATTTCCTATGTGTAATATTTTATATTTATGTCATCTGTCACCAGTCTGGCCAAGCATGTATTCTGCTCAGGTGCCGCTGCAATGATTCAAGTGATTCTCCATTATCTTCCACTCTACCTAGTTTGGTATCATCTGCGGACTTAACCAGCTTATTCATTATACTCTTGGCAGAGCTTTAATGTGTATTATAAAGAACTGTAGCATTTGCACAAACTCCTGCGGGACACCACTTTCAACATCACCTAATTTTGAAAAGCTTCCCCTCGCCATAACCCTTTGCTTCCTGTGTTTGAGCCGTTTTTACAACCACCTAAAGAGTATGCCCTGAATGCCCACTTCTTTCCACTATATGAAAAAATGAATTCATTGTATGAAATTAAAAGCATAGAGATAATTATTAATAAAGTCCACCGTGTTAAGCACACCTACTCCCCTACCTGTCCACCAAAAATTCTGAGCTCGTCACTGTGATCATCCCCAATCTGACGTCTTAGATCAGCCATGTAGCCCAGATATCATTTATGTCCTTTGGCTGATGCAATTGGTTACATTTCTTTTGGTTTTCAAACTGGAGCACAGGCAGGTGAAGTAACATGCTCATGGTCACACAGTGTCAGTAGCAGGATCTGAAACCACAACCTTGGGGTTTGAAGTCCAAAGCCTTTAACACCACTACACCATCAGTCACAGGACTGACAAAGCAGCTCTCAATTCAGACAAACCCAAAGGTTCATCACCGCCATACCTCAAGATCAACAATTTAATCCTGAGAGAAGTGAGTGGATGACTGCCACCCAGAATGGTAGTCAAGATTCCCTGCACTTCACGCTGAAACACTCAAAGAGGTGCGCACAACAGAGCACCTTCCATTACACCTCAAGGCATTATCTGTGGATGTCAGAGATCAGCCTCTCATCTTCCACCTTTGTCTCCAATGAAAGCAATAAAGATGATAAGGAATAAATGATACAACACTAGTGCTTAATAATAATAATACACCTCCATTTGTATTATAATATTTATTTGGCATACTTTCCGGGGTTCACGTCCCGGGTCCTCCCTGTGTGGAGTTTGCATGTTCTCCCGAAGCCCCAGTTTACTCCCACAGTTGAAAGACATGCAGTTTAGGTGAACTGGCAAAGTTAAATTGTTAATGGTGTGTGTGTGTGTGTGTGAGTGTGTCTACCTGTTCAACCTCTGATGGGCTGGCACCCTACAAAATAATTCTTCTTGCCTTGCACCCTGAGGCTCCAGCTTCACCACAACCCTAACCCAGGACAAAGTAGCTTTAGAAAATGAAACAATGGGATTTCAAATATTAGGCCAGTTCAAAGTAAAGATCAACTAACAAATATTTCAAATTGGTAAGCACTCCACATTTTTGCACAAGCAACCAAAACACAAAAACATACGTGGACAGAAATCAAAATTAGAAGTCATTGATGCCACGCTTAAAAATGAAGAAGGTCTGTTTCTCAGCTACTTGTCTTCTTCACTTGCACTTTATCATAAAATCAAAAACAGTGCTGACGCTGACGCAGTGGCCACCTATCCCATCAGTCTTTTGAAGCTGCTTGTTCCACATCCGACCCGCAGCATATGACTTCAGTCATTGGGGCAAATCAAGAAGGAAGAACCAACTGTGGTCGGGACTCTAATCCCTGTTTGGCAACAGTCACAAAACAATGCCAGCAGCAGTGTGCCTTGCCTTTAGATTTTCTGCGATTAAACTTTTCCTTCCTTATTCTCAACGCTTGCCACCAGGTGGCGCAAAACAATAAGTTTCTTCTCCGCGATTTTCTAATGGCATTCACTTCGCTGAAGTGCCTGTTTATCGGAGGCGTTCGCTGTTAAATTTGGCTGATGAAAAATCTCCAAGGAGCGCTTTTTAGTTTTCAAAAGAGAAGCACCACCCCTGCCTCCCTTTCCAAACACGCACCTTCTTCTAAAAAACAATGAGCACCGTGGGAAATTGCTCTATTATATAGGATTTTTTTTCTTTTTTCCTATTCCGATTAGTTTTTCAATGACGATTCAATAAGATATAAGAACTTTCAGGTATTCGCCAAGTTAACTATGCTGGAATCAAACGCTGGACAGCGCCTGTAAGAGTATCCACGTAAAATATAAACTTATATTCTGGTTAATGAAAGAGCTCCCCCAACCCCCTCATCCCCAGCGATCCCCTTCCATAAAGGTGTAGCTGTCTCGTAATAATTCATATACAGAAGAAGGTTCACAAAGTAAGAAGTGTATGCAGTCCACCGGAGCAGCAAATCGAGCGGATAAAAAAAGAAGGAAACACTCACCGGGATGAAGGTCTGCTGGGAATCCAATCTGTTTTTTTGCGGCTTGATGTAAACAGAAACGTGACAGAGCGCGATGTCGGTGGCTAATGTTTTTCTGAAGTTTGCAAAAGCAAGATGATCCCTCCTCCGACTGCTGCGACTCAATCGGACTGAGGTCGGGACCAAAACGCTGGGCGTGGTGTGTGCGTGAGCGGCTGGGCGGGATGGCCTGTGCTCCGCTTGAAGGGGGGGGGGGGGATTGGTGCGGGGGAGAACACAATTTTGTTGTTTTACTGGCGGAAAAAAGGAAGAAAGGGAAAGTTGACGCAAAAGACGACTCATCACTGAAGTAAAGAAAAAAAAATAAGACTGGAAAGTCCGTCAAAACAGAATCCCGAGGCGCCGTTTTCTCAGACAGCATAGGGGCGAGAAATAATCGGGCAAGATAGGTGGTGCGTTTAAACGAAATGAAACGGGTCGGTCAGAGTTTAGTGTGTACTGTACGCACGGGAAAGCACAGCTTTGGGATGTTTAATAATTGTTGTATGTATTTTATATGGCGCTTACCTGCAAAATAGTTTTTTAAAAAAGTAACGAGACGCGCTGTTTGAGGCTTCCTACTAGACCAGCATAAAAGGCCAAGATAAGGCATCTTCTTCATCCATGTTTCTTTTTTAATGACGATCCGGCAGTGTGTACCGTAACAGCATCTGAGCCCAACCCTGGTCGGGATTTCAATCCCAAAAGTGTATCCTGACCAGATTTTTGTGCTTCCTAAACTTGGACAGAGCCCATTAATCCAACGAGCGTGTTAGACGCAAAGGGGCGTCCCATTGGAATTTCGTGCGCTTTGTAGAAATGTACTTTGTCGGAGGGTAGGATCCCCCTTCCCGTTTCGGCCAGCTAAAAGTGGGGAAAACGGGACGATGATGCAGAAAAACGTAACGTTTGGTCAGTCTGAGACAACCTCCATACTGAAGACGTCGTGACCGTCCATCTAAAGTGCCGCGAAGCCACCGTTCAGCTCATTTATGAACCCATCGATTAAAAAAAGCGTTTAGCGTGAGAAAGGCGCTACATTATTATTATTATTATTATTATTATTGTTATTATTTTAAATACCAATGGCAACAAGAATGCAGACTGTTATATTTAATTTTTGCCGATGCTGTGAACTGCATAATGAAATAAATTATGGGATAACCTCTGTCTCGTACCTACATGAAATTATCTCGTACGTATAATACTTTTATGTACATACGAGATCTTTTCACTTACTACATGGTACTTTCACGAAATAAAGTTAGATTAGTGAAAATATCTATGTGAAAGTATTCCGTACGTACCTGAAAACATCTCGTACGAATATAAAACTATTGTACTTGGGAGATATTTTGATGTACTCGCGAGATAACGGCTGTTTCTTAATTTTTTTCTTTGTGTGGTTCAGAGCTTCAGTAAATTTTATTGCAGTACAGAAAAAATAAATTACAGCTCAGAACTCCATGGTCGTTTTTCCTTCTCCGATTATTTGTGCAGATTCCTTTTTATGAAGAAATATTTTTGGCAAAATTACAGCCATAAATAAATAAAAGAAGTGTGAAATGTGACAAAAAGTCTGAATTAGAAGAAGCCATCCTGTTCAGGGTGTTCAAAAGAATTGTAATGATTTACTTCACAAGTTAGAGGCACATAATACACAAGAATGGTTGTGTCATATATTCGACACATTAAAATGTGTGCTTCAGTGTAAACCTTTAAAGTCAAAATATTCCAGGTGGTTAAAGAAATTTGTCATTTTTCACCTTGTGATAGAGGTCCATGGAGGGACTGAGTCTCAGTAAACGATCAAAAATCCAAAGTAATATCATATTTGTAATCACTGACCCGGGAAGAGTCTAAAATGATACCCCACATGTTAATGTTTGACATTTGTCATATTTTAACCTTCTGAGAGAGAGGCTCTTAGAGGAGCAGGACCACTGGTAAAGAATTGAATATCACAAATATGACCATATTCACGATCAGCAGCCTCGAAATGCCATAAAACAACTCTCCACATCCTTAAGAATAACGGTTGTGTAATGCCATTTTATGTTTCCTTACTGGGTTGTATGGATCTTCACCTTTGCTCAACAAAGCACCATTTCATTCTGGGAAGGGTTCTTTAAATATGAAGTTGGTACTTTGAGCTCTGAAAATCTCCCTGAAATGTAGAATAAAAAACTGAAATATTTAGACTACCTAGTAGGTCACTAACAGATTAAGAAAATCTAAAATAAGCCATATTGTTAGCAACAAGAGTCCTTTTAAAATCAGTAACCCACTGGTGTTTCACAAATTTTTTACCATCTGTTATTTATAGTATGGAGCCTCTATAAAGTGTGACAGATAGGGGGTGCTGTCGTCCCCTTGAACCCTCAGACCAGATGCCAGACACCAGGTAAAAGTCCAATAATTTATTTTCAGACAATAATAATGTGCACAAAGCACCCTACACTCCACAATGCTCATAAACTATATCAATAATCAATACAATAAACAATCCTCTACTCCCAGACACGTTTTCAACCTGCCACCCGACTCAGCTCACCCGTCTGGGATCTCCCACAGTCCTTTATAGTTCATGACCCGGAAGTGCTTCTGATCCCTCAGTCCATGTGATTATCCAACACTTCCAGGTCAGGTGAAAACTCCTTTTCTTCAACCCGGAAGTACGTCATTTCTTCTGTCCATGTGAATGGGACGTACTTCCGGGCTGTATGGAAAATAAACGTCTCTGTGCCTCTCTGCAGTGTCCCCTGGCAGCCCCGACATTATCCAGCAGGGCTGTGCATTAAAACTCCATAGTCCATGATGCCCTGCTGGAATTCGGGGCATCTCCACGTCACATGGAGGGCTCCCTCTGGTGGCTTGGGGGTATTGGCCGGGATAAGCTGCCGGCCATTGTCCACAACGGGTGTAAATGAATGCAGTAAATGTTTCTTTATGGAACCTTCAGGTGGATGTGTCTTTCAGGAACCACAAATGGTTCCCCATATCACATTGCTCTGAAGAAATACCCTGGCACCTTTATTTTTAAGAGAGTACATGCCTATATTACTGATCCCCATTTCTAGAAGTTTAGTGAAAACGAATACGTTTGAACCCTTGTATCCAGTTAGTGGGTGAACCCCTGGGGTCAGTTGATGTGGCATGCACGACTTCAAGTCCTTAGATCAGTTTTGTCGAAGACAACTATTGGTTTATTTCTTGTCATAAGAGTGTAATGTCCTGTACAACATATGGTCCAGAGTGGTTTAAAAAAAAATTTTTTTTCGTCTAGAGGGAACCCCAGATTGATGTGTTGAAGCAACATTAAATATGAGTATAACTAATTAGAAGTTTTAAAATATATATTTTTGATGTTCTTTTCAATTTTGCCTTTACCTCTTTCATTTCGCACGCAAAAAAAAAAAATGCTGTCACTTTCACTCATCAAAGACGAGAGGGCGGGTTCTAAACCATACTGTTTTTTGATTGGTGAATCAAGTGGGCGTAAATCATTGGCTATTTAGTGTCACATTTACAGCATACACTTCAAATGCAAGCCGCTAATGATGAATTTGGAGTTTCTGGAATTAAAGTCACCACTTCGCACAATAATTCTGGATAGCTTTTTTTTCACTCATACCTGATACCCACAGTCACAAATGTAAGCGTACGCATGAGCCACAGGATTTCCACGTCAAGCAAAGTCCACAGGTACTCTCTGTGAATGATACACCCATCAAAAAACAGCTTGTGCTAGAGCCCACCCTCTCGTATTTTAACGAGTCAAATGAGACCAGTTTTCATTTCAGGGCTTATTTCATGTTGCGTGCTGTGTCACTGGAATAAATAAAGAAATAATTACGTAAGTACATAAATAAATATGCAACAAAATGTATTTATTTGTTTATTTATTTATACTCATTTCAAGTTATTAATCATTAATTTTCACATTTGACAACATTTTGATTTGTTTGTGTATTTATTTATTTGTTTAGTTTTTGTCCAAAATATTTCTTCATACTTTTTTCCCAAAAAGTTGAAAGGATAATAGTGATAGGGTTAACAGGAGTCCTGTATGCCCCGGGCGGTCACGTATTTCCTCTACAATTTTGGTGTCCAAGTTTTAAAAATTCTCCATTGTCCAGTTTTTTGAACACAATTCCTTTATCAAATCATCCCTCGTAAGATGAAGTTCATTGTAGGAGCAATTAGGTCCGAACATCGTTCAGTGTATAAAAAATCACCAATCGTATCCATCCTATTCAAAACAGGCAACAGCAGACCAATCAATTTTTCTGTATTTATGAATGGTAAGAGGGATCTGCGTATGTGCGACATCAAGGCGCTTAGTTCGGAGACGGCTTGTTTTAGGCAAAAAACTCCACAATGGGTTAATAAAGAATTAAAAAGGAAGCTACAAAGGAAACAGCTTTATAAGGCATATAAGACTATTAACTCCAAAGTGAATCAAGTGAATCGTAGGGCTTATGAGAACGTGAGGACAACCATTAAGAATGGATTAGGGAGGCTAAAACACAGCTGCAGAGGAACATAGCAGATAAAGCGAAAGAAGACCCTAAGAGATTCTTTCAATATTTTAGTAGTAAAAGAACAGTCAAGGAGGAGGTGAAGTGCATCAGAAACAGAAAAAGGGGAATTAAAAGATACAGACAGTGAAATAGCAGGCGCTCTAAACTTCCATTATTCCAAGGTCTTCACAAGTGAGGAAGTGGATAACCTCCCAGCGGTAAATGGGACTACTAAGGAGGTACTGAAGGATTTGGAAATTGTAGAGGGAGAAGTACCTCTCAGATTAAATAGGCTGAAATCAAACATATCACCAGGACCAGATAATATTTACCCTCAGGTTCTTAAGGGGGTTGGTGAGTACATAATGTATATAAACACAACACATATTTTTAGGAAGTCACTGCACACTGGGGAGATTCTGTAGGACTGGAACATAGCAAATATCATCCCATTATATAAAAAGGGTGACCAGGAGATCCAAAAAACTATAGGCCAGTAAGCTTAACATGCATCACATGAAAATTAATAGAAGGAATTATCTATACTAATAAAAGGCAAAGCCCTCACTGACTGACTGACTCACTCACTGAATCACTCACTCACTGACTCATCACTAATTCTCCAAGTTCATGTGTAGGTAGAAGGCTGAAATTTAGCAGGCTCATTCCTTACAGCTTACTTACAAAAGTTGGGCAGGTTTCATTTCGAAATTCTACGCGTAATGGTCATAACTAGAAGCTATTTTTCTGCATATACTGTAATGGAGTTGAGCTCGATCACGCCTCCCACGTAATCACGTGAACTGACTATCAACGCAGTGTGTAGAAAACCAGGAAGACCTCCAAAAAGCGTTGAAGAAAACATGCATTATATAATTGAGAAGGCAGCGAAACAATAAGAAGCGAGCGAGTGACAAATACTACCATATTCATGAGTGCTGCTACTTCGGAAAGAAAGCAAGGTGTAAACCTAAACTTTAAATTAAGTTCATAGACAGGCTGCCGCTGGCGTTTTCCATGCCCACGGGTAATGCGGGATACAAGTTTAATGAGAGGACGCAGGATATAAACAAGAGTTTTGATCACTTTGTAACTAAGTTAAAATTGCAGGTGAAGGGGTGTGCTTATGCAAATTCCGAGAGACTGTGTTTGTGGGGGATTGACAGTTAAGGCGGGTGGGGGAGTCACGTCATCATCTCCCCTCCCATTTACCTCATTTCGCTCTGAGCTGAGCTCCGCGGCTAACGCCGTCTTCCGAAGCAACTTCGTCACACTGCCACCAAATACTCACAGAAAAATCCACAAGTTAATACACACGCTGTCTCTAGAGTTTCTCCACACTGAATCCTCCAGGCACTACTTACAAAAGGTTACATTGACAATCGTGTTACGTTATTTTTAAAATCTTTCCTTTTCTTAGCACAAACACAGCTGAGAAGCTTCGATGCATGTGCTCCATAACGCGTTAAAAAATAATGCTTTTAATCACACTTTGCATTACAAGCAAAGGGGAACTTTTGTCAATGCATGATTTCCTGGTACACCGATTACATTGATCAGCGCATCCTGATTCATTTTAGCCTCGCACCACCTTGGTTTGAGAAGAAGTATGAAAAAATATGAGGTTAACACAGAAAAACAGATCACCAATTCAAGCTTTATGAATAATCGATTCGCCATCAATAATTGTTTTGGTAAAGCCATACTCAGTGTAATCCTCCTTCCATTTTATAATTTTTCTGCCACTAGCCATGATTAAATGAACGGTAAAAAAGTAAGAGCGAAGCGAGGGTGACTTATTTAGGCAGGCATATATATGACAGCAACACTCATAACAATGTCAATCATGTTACGTTATTATTAAAATGTTTCCTTTTCTTTTTCATTGCTTCTTTAACACACTACTTCTCCGCTGCGAGGCGCGGGTATTTTGCTATATATATATGAATGACCTCCAAAGAGCGCTGAGACTTTTGATATCGTGAACGTGTCTGCAAAAACTGGGGTCTCCTGCCCAGCAAAAGTCGAGCAGCCGGCGCGTGCGCATAGCTGTGCCGGCCTTTGAGACGCTGACTGCGCTTCTGCCTTAAGTCAAAGTGAGCACTTTTAATTTTTTTTATCCTCCCCCTGAGCTATAGCCCAGACAAGTGCAAACACGGGACCCCTTTTCTACACCGCAGCAAAATAATATTAAGGCGCTTCGCACTTTATTTTGCACGTATACGATTATGAGTTCGTCAGCTCGGATTATGAAGAAACGCACAGGAGTGAAGGACTGACAGTGCCATCACAGCCGATTAATAGCTGGGACGTCTCACCAGTCTACACAAGACCCACCGCGACTGTCCCCAAAAGGCGCTCATATTGTCAGCGAAAATATCTCTCTACACTATATAAAAGAAAAAGGCAACTTTCCTTTCTTTACACTTTTTTTCCTTTTATCCCAAACCAAAGCCTTTCTCTCTTAACACTGCAGAGGACACAAAACTAATTTTCTTTAATTTCTGGTAATGCCGGTAAGGCACATTATCAGAGGCAGAAATTTGAATGTTTACATAGAAAATGTAATTTCTATACCACAGCCGTCGTGTAGCGCCAGTCAAAAGGGATCTACTACCGAGAGATGATCCATATACATTTTAGCTGCTGTTAGTACTACTTACCTGTTGTGTTACACCCTCTTTAAAATGTAGTTTACCCGCAACCACTCCAGTAGTGCTCAATGTACCTGTACTTCTTAAAACGTTAATGTTTTACTGTTTAATAACTTATAGACTATATTTTATTATTTTTCCCTTGCACTCAGTGACCAAAGCTATACACACACATATAGACACATACATATTTATACACATATATATACCTGTGTGTATGTTTGTATGTATGTGTATATATATATACACACACACACCTATCTACATTATATATATATACTAGCAAAATACCTGCGCTTCGCAGCGGCGAAGTACTGCCTTAAAATTTTTATTAAGAAGAAAATTAAACCTTTTTAAACTGAGGGAAAATATACTAATAATTATATGTTAATGATCTCTTTGTATACCACATTGTCAGTTCGGCCCTCCGGTTGTAATATGACCAAGCTGTGCGCTGAGCTTACTCTTGAGCATGCAACGTACAGTTGGCCATTTGAAAAGTAATCTTGTCTCAAATCCCACAGCTTGGTTGATGCTGTCATAATCGGTTTGAGTTTCATGGTTTGTTTCAATTACGACAGTATTTGCAGGACTTGTGTTGAAGTGACATTCGGCATCTGTCAAGCGTTGTAAGCATACAACCGGTTTCATCGATAACTTCACATCCAGCTTTTGAGAGTTTAAACATTCATAAACATCAAAGTGTCCACTACTGAAATCGTCATCTGTGAATCTAAGATGTTTAAGAGGCATTGGCGGTTGTCCAAAGTGTAAAATATTTGCCCATTTCGGTACACTTGAAAGTGACAACCGAACAATTCAGTGGCAGCCATCAACTCACATGCAGATGCATAGGTGAAGGGCTTAAGCATTTCACTCTTCTAGTGCTCCTGTGTAGTATAATTATCTCCTGTACCGTCATCAGTCCACACCTTGAACCTGTCCCAGTCATTCAATACATAAGACACAATGTTCCTCCGGATATCAATAGTGAGCCTGATATGGCTGTGCAATATGTAACAAAGAGATGGAAAAGACAGGTGCATCTCCGGGAATAGAAACCACTCGGTAAGTGACAGTTCTTTGATCGATGGTGATCACCTCGATAGACATGTTAATGCGGGTACAGTTGGAATGATAAAGGAAATGGGTGTCTGAACAATGTAAAGTAAGTCTAAAATACCTACACAATAACTATAATCGTAATAAATGAACAATAAAACAGGAGAGAAGCCGTGGATTAAATAAAAAGGCTGTAGTTATCAGCAGGGAGACGTGAATCCCGTGGCGAAGCAAGGAAGGGAATGTAGAGACTGGAGCGACGGACGGCCTTATATAGGCAGGCAGCCAACAACGTGGGAGGCGTTGAGATGGGGGACCCAATGCCGCCTCACACGGTGACTGAGCTGCAGGCTATGGACGTATATATGTACGTTAGTAGGATTCATTTAGCGTTGGGAACCCGCGTACCAAATTTCTTGAAGATGGGCCCATAAGTAACAATGACTGTTGAAAAGTTCAATATGGCGGCCGACAGTGGCATCATACCACCGAAATAAGTGCGTACATTGGTTTCGGTTAGCGCAGAGAAGCCGCCTACCAAATTTCGTGAAGATGGGGCCATGAATAAGAAAGTTCAACATGACGGACGTTGTTGACCGTTATGGCTGTTATGCGTAGAATTTCGAAATGAAACCTGCTTAACTTTTGTAAGTAAGCTGTAAGGAATGAGCCTGCCAAATTTCAGCCTTCTACCTACACTGGAAGTTGGAAAATTAGTGACGTTTGGAAAATTCAATATGGCGGCCGACAGTGGCGTCATACCACCGAAATAAGTACGTACATCGGTTTTGGTTAGCACAGGGAAGCCACCTACCAAATTTCGTGAAGATGGGGTCAGCCTTCTACCTACATGGGAAGTTGGAGAATTAGTGACATTGGAAAGTTCAATATGGCGGCTGACAGTGGCGTCATACCACCGAAATAAGTATGTACATTGGTTTCGGTTAGCGCAGGGAAGCCGCCTACCAAATTTCGTGAAGATGGGGCCATAAATAAGAAAGTTCAACATGGCGGACGTTGTCGACCGTTATCGACCGTTATGACCATTACGTGTAGAATTTCGAAATGAAACCTGCTTAACTTTTGTAAGTAAGCTGTAAGGAATAAGCCAGCCTTCTACCTACACGGGAAGTTGGAGAACTAGTGATGAGTGAGTGAGTGAGTCAGTCAGTCAGTCAGTGAGGGCTTTGCCTTTTATTAGTATAGATACACACACACACACACACACACACACATACATACATACATACATACACACACATATATATAATTTGTGTGTGTGTATGTATGTGTGTGTATTTATGATATAGATAGGTATGTATATATATGTGTATATGTATATATGTATATAGATATGAAGATATGTATGTGTATGTATATATATATATATATGTAGACTCAAACCCATTATGACAGCAGCAATCCAAGCTGTGAGAAAACAGTAAAAAGGAGGCGTGTCAGACGTCATGGTACATTTTCTGATGCAGCTAGACGAAAACAACTTTGTGACACTGCCGCCAAATACACAAAACAATTACTTTGACAATCATGTTACATTATTTTTAAAATGTTTCCTTTTCTTTTTCATAACTTCTTTAACACACGACATCGCTGCGAAGCACGGGTATTTTGCTATATATATATATATCACAGCGACACTCATAACAGTGACAAAACAATTACATTGACAATCATGTTACGTTATTTTTAAAATTTTTCCTTTTCTTTTTCATACCTTCTTTAACACACTACTTCTCCGCTGCGAAGCGCGGGTATTCTGCTAGTTAAGGATAAGCTTGAATAGCACATGGCAAGTATGGGAGTTTTTCTGAACACTCAGCATGGGTTCAGAAGAAGGAGGTCATGTTTTACTAAAATTCTGGAATTCTATGAAGAAGCAACAAAAGATTAGGATCAAAGTGGAGCTTATGATATTATTTATCTTGGCTTTCAGAAATCATTTGATAAGGTGCCGACTGAGAGGTTGGTCATGAAACTAAAAGAAGTGGGAGTTCAGTTCAGGGTGATGTTTTTAGATGGGTGCAGAACTGGCTCAGACACAGAAAGCAGGGGGTGATGGTGCGAGGAACCTCATCAGAACTGGCCGATGTTAAGAGTGGTGTTCCACAGGGGTCAGTGCTAGGGCCCGCTGATCTTTTTAATATATATAAATGATTTAGATAAGAATATAACTAACAAGCTGGTTAAGTTTGCAGATGATACCGGGATAGATGGATTGGCAGATAATTTGGAATCAGTTAAATCATTACAGAAGGACTTGGATAGCATACAGGCTTGGGCAGATCTGTGACAGATGAAATTTACTATCAGTAAATGTAAAGTATTACACATAGGAAGTAAAAATGTTAGATTTGTATACACAAAGGGTGGTCAGAAAATCGAGAGTACATCCCATGAGAAGGTTTTGAGATTCATTGTGGACTCTACGCTATCAATATCCCGACAGTGTTCAGAAGCCATTAAGAAGGCAAACAGAATGTCAGATTATATAGCGCCTTGATGTGTGCAGTACAAGTCCAATTAGGTTCTGATCAACCTTTATAAAGCACTGGTGAGGCCTCATCTGGAGTACTAAGTGCAGATTTGGTCTCCAGGCTACAAAAAAGGACATAACAGCACTAGAAAAGGTCCAGAGAAGAGCGACAAGGCTGATTCCAGGGCTACAAGGGAATGAATCATGAAGAAAGATTAAAAGAGCTGAGTCTTTTCAGTTTAAGCAAAAGAAGATTAAGAGGTGACATAATTGGAGTGTTTAAATTATGAAGATAATTAGTGCAGTGGATCAAGATTGTTATTTTAAAATCAGCTCATTAAGAACACAGGGACACAATTGGTAACTTGTTAAGGGTAACCTTCACACAAACATTAGGAAGTTTTTCTTTATACAGAGAACCATAGACTCCTGGAATAAGCTACCAAGTAGTGTGATAGACTGTAAGACTTTAGGGACTTTCAAGAAGAACTTTTTAGAAGAATTAAGTGGATAGGACTGGCAAGCTTTGTTGGGCTGAATGGCCTGTTCTCGTCTAGATTGATCTAAAGTTTTAATAACACACAATGGCCATTGCTCGTCATGCTTCATGGTAAAAGTAAATCTATACCCCAGAAAACCTGTGTTTAATGTGTTTTAAACCCTCCTGTTTGGTTCAGGATTTTTGGAATAAATCTTGTGAAGCTGAAACGGAATTGTAAGAGTTCAGAGTAGGTGATGCTACAGAGCTTTTAATGCACATGTCCATGTTTGTCGGCTTTCTTAGTGAAGTGTGCGGTGTATAACAGGTTGTCACCTGCCAATAACTGGACTTGCAGTATGTCAGTCGTTCCAGTGACTTGGTATGTGGGAACAAATCGTCCCTTTGACTAGATACAGCACTGAAGTTTGCAATCTGGAGCCTCCTAAAGTGTTAAAGCAATGGCTGTTATTTATTTTTTACTTAAGCTGACAACTCATCTGCTTTGTTCAGCAACCCCATTTGGGTCATAACTCACAAGCTGAGAAACACTGGTTTTAAATACAAACGTAATAAAGCACCTTATTATTGGAGTGACTTTATGGGCTGAATTTGTTTGGCTTTATTCTTTAGAGATGGTGTATGTAAGAGCAGCATAAACCCCCAGTCCCTGCTCCCCAATAACCCCCTGCTTCCCAGGGGGCAGTTCTGTATTCTTTAAGGGGGTAGCTGTTCAGCTTGAATAGTGAAACTCAAGAACCTGAATAGAAGGGATATTTTTATTTGCTGGTGAATGGAGCATAGATGAACATGTGATGCTGTCCATTATGGGAGGAACCATTATGCAAACCCAAATTTTTCTTGGACCGAATGCCTTGGAAATTAGTTTCCTGAAAGAAACCCAATCTATAGACATCGATGTCCGAAGTCGAACAGAGATTAAAGTAGTGTGAAACATTAGTAATTGCTCAGCCAATTTGAAACCCATAACTGAAAGCACAGTAGACAAGCAAGCCAACTGAAGACAAGCTACATGCACACACTGACACACACACACACACACACATGAAAACGAAGCTTGAGCCATCCCTATTCCCAGGCCACAAGGTAAATGCTACTAACAGGAAGAGACTTACAGGAGATTTACAAACAAAGGAAGCTTTTCATCAGCCTGAATTGCTTTAAAGCATTTCACTTCCACAGCAGTGCAGGGTGGCAGGTTCCCCCTCAAAGCTACCTAATTTGTGTCTGCCTGGCATATTCTGTCTGTTTAGCAGGCATGCAGGAGTCCTTTTTGTCAGTATAAACCTCAGGGGATAGCGCTCTGACTTCAACATGGTTTATCCTGCACCTACACCTGCAATTCCTCTCGATGGAGGTCCCAGCTGGGGAAGATTTCTTGGCCACCACTGTTACCACCCATATTGGCACCTGTATTCATGCCAACACCTCATCGATTACCTCATTATCTTTTGGAAATATTACCGGTACATGGAAATGATCAAATCATGATATTTAAATAGCATTTTCCAAATCTACTGAAAGTGCTTTACAGAGACAACAGAGAACCTTTTCATTCACCACTAATGTGACGTGGAAATTAGATCCACCTTTTATTTCACAAATACAGTGCAATGCCAGTTTTTATTACTGATTACAGTATATGGGGCATGGTTACTGGAAATTATTCCTAATTAATGATATATGATGAGTGGACTGGTTTCGCCAGGACTTATTATTGATTATTATAATGTTTATTATTGATTATTATAGATGTTACTGGTACGCATGATTAAAGTATGTGCATAAGTAGGGACTACCAGTATGAACTGTTGATTTCAGTAAAGGCATTAGCACTATTTATTACCTATTATACTAATGGATCTTACTGGTATAGACAGTATATATGATTTCAGGTTGTTTGGGATGGAGGCCTTACTAATATTCATTACTGTGTAGGAATATGAAGAGATTGGACTTGGTTAATTAATTACCAGTTTTGCCTTCGACATTGCCGGAAATTAATAAAATAATTTGGTGAGGCTCCTACTTTACTTTCCCTACCTTTCTCTGTTGTAGGAGGTGATCTCCAACTGTTAGACTTTTCTCAAGGTAACTGAAGCACTCTTGTTTTGAGAAATTGGAATAATACAATTTATTGATAAACACCAGCATTATATAAATATGATAACTATATATATCTTTTGATATATAAGACAGGGCGCTACAAGACAGACAAATATGTAACACAAAAATGCTGGGTGTTTACTTTCTATTTAGAGTTTTAATTTATCTTGGCACAGACAATCAGTTTTACAATACCAAGTCCTTAAAGATGATGTCTGATGATGTGTGGGGTTATTGCCTTGTTCCTGAGCATTTTTCTTGCGTCGGAGTGCACTTTTTCTCCTTGTGAGGTGGTCCTTTGTTTGTGGTGTGCTGTGTTCTCTGCAGCTTCATAGGGAAAAGGATTACTCTTTCTGGCACAAGAGTGCAAGAATTTATTTTTATTAAGTAACAGCACAGTTCCCCTGAGAGATGAGGGCAGCTAGATTTTGAAGGTAGGTCTAGTCTTTCTTGATTGGATTAAAGCCAATTCCAGTTATAAAACCAGTGCCTTCTCACAGTGTGCTATTTTGTCCATCAGAATTGTCACTAGGTGAACTATGGCTCTAAGTTTGGGCTTAGTGTATTTTTGGTGCCTACTGGATGGATGCCTGCTTCCCTGTTAAATCTGCTGTTTTAACAGGCCTAGTCTATAACAGAGTGAGCAATCCCGATTTTGTCCTACAACTAATACAGTGGGGAGGTTATCAATATGAATGACTGACTTCACTTTGAATTGCTTAAACATGACAGGGAATGTGAACTTGAACTTAATTACAATATGGGGAGAGGCGGTAGTAGGTAGATCAGAATTCTCTTCTTGGTATCTTGCTGTGGCACTTGGTACCACTGCTGCTTTAATTACCAAGATGTTCTCCTGGCTGTTGAAAAGTAATCTGAGATACTGGAAGTCTTGGAATCATTGGATGGGATGGAAAGATTCTGCCATCAGATTGGACGGCCCAATGTAGACTCTGCTATAGGATGCCCTTGAGGTAGTTGGTTGCCAGGTCTCCAGGAATCGGACTGGGTTTGACTTTGTCTTTGATTTTCTCTGTTATAGTTGACACAAATCCAACCAGAGGTTTATTTTCTCCAGGGCATACTGCTGTGTTTTTACTTTCCTCTCCTCCAGTGGCCAAAACTCAATAATTAATTAATGGACAGATCTAGATCTTTTTGGTTTCGATTAATGTGAATCAGTTTCAAGCACTTTTTTTCAACAATTCTGTGTCTTTATGTGTATTGATTCCATTATTTAGTAATTTTTAAAATTTATACTTGCATTTTATATAAGAACTTGTCACAGTACTTTGGGCCTGCACTCAGTGAAGATCACTATACAAAAATAAACTGAACCAGTATTTCTGCCTAACTAGCCAAAGTACCACATATTACCTGGGTGTATTTGTATAATGGGTTAAAGTTAGAAAGCAAATGTCGATGTGTTCTGTTTTAAATGTTGACACTTTTGTCATTGCAGTCTGGTATGCCAGTGTCCCATTCATCATGTCCATTACCTCTCTATCAATTTGTCTGCTCTAATTGATTTGAGAATTTGGTCTTTTTGTGTATGATTGGATCCCATAATTTTGTGTATGTTCTTGTGCAGTTTCTATCAATCTACTGTATATATTTTTTATTAGGTTTTTGTTATGTTTCAATCCGTATTCCTACCCGGCCTGAGTTCAAGTCGTTGTTTCATGTCCTTTAGATAGATAGATAGATAGATAGATAGATAGATAGATAGATAGATAGATAGATAGTGTCACACACATGCGCATGGGAGGCAGCTAAAGGGCTTGAGTAAGGGCAGTTCCGAGGCATGCCGGGATTTGGCAGAGTGCACTGACTCTTTTTCTCGTTTTCCTGTAGACCATTCACGGGAGATCTCGGGTCGCAAAGGTTAAGAAAAGGTTGAGAAACGCTGATATACATTGAGATCTTTCCCAGAAATCCCCGGGGGTGCGCTCGTTTGTGAAGTCAATATTATGATGATACAAAGGTCAACCCTTGGTGTTTCTGGGGTATCTGAACATGATGGATTAACCTTGTTTTATTGATTTGAAAGATAATTATTTAGTCCTTCCTGTTTTTTTTTTCTTTTATCCTGGTATTGTTTTTGACTTTGAGGGTTTTTTTTTTTTTCCATCAGAACACCAACCCCTGGTTGGGAGTATAATTCCATTTATATGAGCCATCATGTTGTCCCCCAAGCACATGTGTGTGACAACAGGTACACACAATAGTGTTAGTGAGGTTTAGAGAGAAATATTCCTTTTTTCCCCACTGCAAAAAGACTTTAAAACCCCAAAAATAGGCTTTAGTGACTTTCACTTTTTGCAATAATGAAATTGCTTACAAAACAAATTTTACTTTCAGTTTTAAAAAACTGTATGCAAATCAAAACTTGCCTATTTTACTTATCACAAGTGGTTCATGTGTGTTGTGAAAGGAAAAAGTTGAAGTCCATTTTATTATGAGTATGTACAGGTCAATCTTGTCAACATGTACAGAGTACTGGGACACTCTTCCTTACTTGTGCTAATGAATTCTAAATCGGCCATGATGTGCTCCTGTAACTTGGAGCTTTAGAAACAGCCCTAGATGGTAGTGTGCTGAAGTAGCTGATTTTAATAAAACAATACTGAAATTTATTATATAATAGCCATGTGAAACAAAATGCTCGATTTAAATGTGGGCAGAGTATTTGGTATGGGACTTCAGTGCCTACGTTACAATTCAGTTTATTGTGCATGTACTCTAAGTGTAGAATTAGAAATAAAGCAGACTTGAAGTAGTGATGGATGTGTAAAAATACAAGGGGACAACAAAAAAGAGTTAGGGCTCAGCTGGGACACCCCATTTATTGTCCTGGTGAAAATAAAGATAAAGTAATTTGTGGTGATCTTCTTGCAGTGACGCTCTTGCTGTCATGGTGTATGTATACTTCAGGTGGTAGCTCCGTCCATCACTAAAGTTAGGTCTGTCTTTGAATGCCGACTTCTGGTTGCGGTGTTAATTATTAGTTAAATCTCCTGGAGACCAGAAGAGACAGGCTTGTGGTGAGTGTACTGGAGGTGACGTTAGTTGATGCAGATGGCTTCTCTTCCATTCTAGAGGAAACGGAAACCGTGTTAATTCAGGTGTCTCGCTCCCTTCTTTCTCTCAATAACACCCGAACCTTTATCCATGAGACACTCCCAGCATTCACGTGTCTGAGAATGAATATGTTGCAAGTTCTTTGGAAACATATTTCCATCAGCCTCACCCCTGGTTATCCAGTTACTGTCATTTCCTTGTTGCCAGCTGTCAAGAACAAGCTATATCCTTCTCTAAGAGAGAACCAGCTAATGCTGTTCAAATTGTTATCATGCAGTTAAGTATAAACAGGTGTTGCAAAAATGCACCTACTTTCAGTCTCTGCTATGTGTAGAATATATTGTTTAATCTGATTTTTGGCATTTTTTCCTGATTGCTGACTAATTCATTCTCCAAATTAGAACATTATGAAAGCAGATTCATGTGAGTAAAGGAATATGGATTTGCAGGCTTTTTAAATTGAAAGAAATTGCCACTGCTGTTTGTCCGCCAACACAATGCGCCAGAGAAGCAATGCCCAGTTTTCCTTAGTCCCCCAGTGGATTATTAGACCTCAGCTGAGAAAGCACACTTGCTGATTAGGGCCAAGAAGTAGGAAGGTCGATGCTCACAACTGAAAGACCAAAAACAAGTCTGCGTATAATACATTTCTTCCAATATGAGAAAAAAAAGAGACCGGCAACCCAGAACTGTTTATGAGAATAAAGTAATGGAGGAAACAATTTGTCTTAAAGAAGCCACTTCACTTTCTGAGAGCACAAAAATAACAATGGTACTGGGTGTAACCGACATTTACTTAACGTTGCTCATTTTCTTCTCAGATTAGCAGCATACTACCGTGTTCAATACCAGATATTAAAATAAAAGAAATTGGTCTATACCTTATTAGCATCCTGGTGGGGATTATGGGATACTTTCAGTACTGCCATTTTTGACTTGCATCATGAGGAGAACTGAGCTTCCACCTTGCTTGTGTTAAAATTACCCTGGGGTGGGGTCATAGAAGGTGAACTTCACCCTCAGTCATCTGTAGCCGTGTTTGACTGGTGTCCTGTAAAGCACATTCTTGGTGCCTTCATGCCACCTGCGTTATTAGTATCCTGGAGGCCACTTGCAGGCTTAGTCAAGCACATTCCAGCTAAGGAGCAAGGCAGGCCCCCAGTGAAAGCACCTCAGCAGTAAACATTAAGATTTGGATTCACCTGATAACCTTCACTTTGCTTTACAAACACCCTTTTATGTATTGTGTTACACATGTATAATTAAATCAGGATAACCATTTGCACAGTAACACGACTTACTGAAAGATAAAAGTAACAACATGAGTCGCAGTCCTCTTATTGTATGCGTTGCTTCTCCACAGTCGTCGTTGTCACAAAGTCCTGCAGATTAGACTGACTTTACAAAGCCGTACAACTCGTGCAGCCTGTTTCTGGATAGAAAGCAAGCAGCAAGTCACTCTAGGGTGTGTCGCAGCACTGAAGCCAGAGCACCACATTTTATCTGTCCTGCTTTTAAAGCTTCAGCACTACTAATTGTACTGTGACAAGGTGCCCAGCTAGCAAGGTGGCAGAGGGCAGGAGCAGTAAAAGTGCAAATCTGCAATGAAGGGAGGACACCACACTGACATGGATGCAGCACCTATGCACTCCACTGTCAGGGCATGAAATTTGCTATCAAGAGTGCAATTATGGGTCACCAAACCAGTAGTGAAAGAGAAAAAGTGGTATAGTGCAAGTAACACAAACCCCCCCAACCAACAACAACAACAACATTTATTCATATAGCACATTTTCATGCAAAAAATGTAGCTCAAAGTGCTTTACAAAATGAAGAATTGAAAAATAAAAGACACAGTAAGAAAATAAAATAAATCAACATTAATTAACATAAAATAAGAGTAAGGTCCAATGGCCAGGGTGGACAGAAAAAGCAAAAAAAAACTCCAGATGGCTGGAGAAAAAAATTAAATCTGTAAGGATTCCAGACCATGAGACCGCCCAGTCCCCTCTATGCAATCTACCTAACATAAATGAAACAGTCCTCTTTGTATTTAGGGTTCTCACGGAAGGACTTGATGATGATGGTCACGTAGACTTCTGGCTTTCAGTCCATCATTGTTGGAGCATCATGATGCTTTGAGTAGGTGGAGGTGGCGCAGGCCGCCACCACAAAGAAACCGGAAAAAGAAACAGAAGAGAGAGTAGGGGTCAGTACGGATTTTAGAGCCACCATGAATAGTTATTATGATGAATTGAACATACAGAGTATCAGATTAAGTTAAAGTGAAGTTATGAGAAGGCCATGTTAAAGTAATGTGTTTTCAGCAGTGTTTTAAAGAGCTCCACTGTATTAGCCTGGCGAATTCCTATTGGCAGGCTATTCCAGATTTTAGGTTCATAACAGCAGAAGGCCGCCTCACCACTTCACTTCAAGGACACTACAGTTGTGGCCAAAAGTTTTTAATGACACAAGTGTTGGTTTTCACAAAGTTTGCTGCGTCAGTGTTTTTACATCATTTTGTCAGATGTTTCTATGGTATACTGAAGTATAATCACAAGCATTTCATAAGTTTCAAATGCTTTTATTGACAATTACATTAAGTTTATGCAAAGAGTCAAAATTTGCAGTGTTGGCCCTTCTTTTTCAAGACCTCTGCAATTCGCCCTGACATTGGCAATCAACTTCTTGGCCAAATCCTGTTTGATGGCAGCCCATTCTTACATAATCAATGCTTGGAGTTTGTCAGAATTGGTGGGTTTTTGTTTGTCTACCCGCCTCTTGAAGATTGACAAAAAATTCTCAATGGGATTAAGGTCTGGGGAGTTTCCTGGCCATGGACCCAAAATGTTGATGTTTTGTTCCCTAAGCCACTTAATTATCACTTTTGCCTCCTGGCCCGGTGTTCCATCATGCTGGAAAAGGCATTGTGGGTCACCAAACTGTTCTTGGATGGGTGGGAGAAGTTGCTCTCTGAGGATGTTTTGGTCCCATTCTTTATTCATGGCTGTGTTCTTAGGGAAAATTGTGAGTGAGCCCACTCTCTTGGCTGAGAAGCAACCCCACACATGAATGGTCTCAGGATGCTTTACAGTTGGCATGACACAGGACTAATGGTAGCGCCGTCACCTTTTCTTCTCCAGACAATCTTTTTTCCAAATACCCCAAACAATCAGAAAGGGGATTCATCAGAGAAAATTACTTTACCCCAGTAGTCCTCAGCAGTCCAATCCCTGTACCTTTTGCAGAATATCAGTCTGTCCTTGATGTTTTTCTTGGAGAGAAGTGGCTTCTTTGCTGCCCTTCTTGACACCAGGCCTTCCTCCAAAAGTCCTCCAAGAGAAACTCTGGGAACAAAACATCGAAATTTTGGGTCCATGGCCAGGAAACTCCCCAGACTTTAATCCCATTGAGAACTTATTGTCAATCCTCAAGAGGCGAGCAGACAAACAAAAATCCACCAATTCTGACAAACTCCAAGCATTGATTATGCAAGAATGGGCTGCCGTCAATCAGGATTTGGCAAGAAGTTGGTTGATCATGCACGGGCGAATTGCAGAGGTCTTGAAAAAGAAGGGCCAACACTGCAAATTTTGACTCTTTGCATAATCTTAATGTAAGTGTCAATAAAAGCCTTTGAAACTTATGAAATGCTTGTAATTATACATAAGTATACCATAGAAACATCTGACAAAAGATGTAAAAACACTGAAGCGTGCAAACTTTGAAAAACAATACTTGTGTCATTCTCAAAACTTTTGGCCACAACTGTAAGTTAGAAACGAGTAAATTGCTATCCAAAATAACAGGCTAGTCTTTTTTAACTTGGCTGCTAGGGGACAGTACATACAGTACATCATAAATGGAGAGTGTGATCATGTTGGTCTCTGCAGAAAACATGGAAAGTATTCTAGAGACATGACCATTTTGAGACTCTTGGAAACACTAGAGGGAACAATGGTAAGATGTTCCTTTAGTAACCTGGCAAACATTCTAACTTCTATTCACCCATTTTCTAAACCTGTTTTGTTCTTGGGACTCAGACAGCCAAAGTGTACTTACTATTTTAGGTAGTAGAAGGCCAAGTGTTTTTTTTTATGAGAGAACTAAGAGAAAAGACAACTTGTTTAGCTAAGCCAACAGTCACTAAAACCCAGAATGTTAATCAAAACGCATAATCAGGAAAACAAAGCACAGGTCAAGTTTCTTGGTATATTTTTTTCCTTAAAGCCATCAATACTCCTGCACATAGACACACTTCCTGTTGCCAGCAATGTACAGAACAAATTAAACCCCACATCTTAGGGTTCTTCCTGCTGTCTTTAGAAGAGTAGGCACCTAGTAATACTAGTAAGCTGTATTTGCCATATGGAATCCAGCAGAATTCATGACCTTGTATAAACGTGGAGTGGAAGATAATGCAAAAGATGAGAAAAATCTAACAGGTAGTTGTAAGAATGGCTGGTATAAAGTGGGATCCATCACAACTTATATCAGTTCACCCACATTTATAATCCCATCCAGATGATACGCACAGGACACTCCTGCCCTAATTTCAAATTATACTTCCCATAAATTGGAAGGCCATCATTACGTTCATTTCTCTATTATAAATGCCCATGGACCCCCAGAGGTTTCTTTTCTCTAGGGATGCAGCTGACTGGAGTTTTTGTTTTCCTCTTCCCTTCTGTTAATTGATCCTAGTTCAACAGTTAATTAATAGACAGATACTGCTTGGCTGCATTGGTTTTAATCAGTTTTGAGCTACTTTGTTTCCTGTCTCTTTAAACAAATCACTGTCTTTTTGTGTACTCTTACTGTATGTAATTAATAATATGTAAAGTTTGATTTTTGTATGATTATTCGTAACAAAATTAAATGCACTCTAACATGTTAACTATACTGTAATACAATGCATATCCATTAATTTTGGATTGTTTTATCTTGGCATAATTAAAATACATGAACCCAAATTAGTGACTGCTTTTCACGAAGGCATGAAATTTTCTTGTCAGTTGTATTGTATTGTATTTTAATTCATGTGCATAGATCACATGTCATAACTAAAAGCAAAGCAAACCTATTGTGTTTCACTTAGCGGCTGCTTAGAGTGTTTGCATTTTGTTTTAAGGACTGTATATTAAAAACAGACTGTAATCAATTAACCAATCAGTGTCAAAGTGGGGCACCTGTTATGGAGCACACAAAATGAAATACAGATATAAAAATATGTTAATTATCACAGATGAGAACAAAGAATTGTTTTTAAAATCTAAAATGATAAGTAAACATCTCAGAAAGCAGAATGCATCCAGAGGAAAATCACCTAAACATAATACTGTGTATAATATCTTTTATAATGACAGATTGGCCTATGTGATGTCATCACTTCAAATCTTGAATTATTGAATCTTGATACATTTTGAAAAAATATATTGTAGCATCTGATGACATAGAATATAATACATAACATATGCTGGATTTAATAGGCTTTGGACAACATCTTGCATCACCCCCATCCCAAAGGTATCATGTCCTGGTGAGCTGAATGACTTCAGGCCTGTCGCTCTGACGTCACATGTGATGAATAGCTCGATAGTACCGACAGACTTTTTTCATCTTCGCAACATTGCTCATCTGCATTCTTTCCTCAGTGTGAAAGATACTGAGTTACTCATTCACGCTTTCATCACTACCCTTCTGGACTATTGCAATGCTTTGTTTTATGGCCTCCCGACTAAATATATCAACAGATTACAATATGTTCAGAATTCTGCTGCTCGTTTAGTTACACACACTAAAAAATCTGCTCACATCACTCCTGTCCTCTATGAGTTACATTGGTTACCGGTTTCTTCAAGAATCAAATATAAAATCATCCTTCTCACTTTTAAAGCCCTTCATGGGTTAGCCCCTCATTATCTGTCAGAGCTGCTGCTTCCTTACACTCCTGCCCGTGCATTACATTCATCGGACGCTAACTTACTCACTGTACCTAAATACAGGCTAATAACTATGGGTGGCAGAGCTTTTTGGAGTGATAGCCCCTAAAACTTGGAATTCTCTCCCTCTCATCCTTCGCATGGAAAAGTCTATTACTAATTTCAAACATCTGTTAAAAACACATCTCTTCAATGAGTATTATTCTTCTTCATGTATGTAATTTCTACTGTCTTGTATTGAGTTGTAAAGTGTCCTTGAGTGTATGAAAGGTGCTACTTAAATAAAACTTATTATTATTATTATTATTATGAAGACCATAGAGTGGCTGCTGCTTCACCACCTGAGGCCACAGGTCCACCACACCCTCTACCCTCTACAGTTCGCATACCAGGAGAAGGTGGGAGCGGAGGATACCATCATCTATATGCTACACCGATCCCTCACCCACTTGGACAGAGGCAGTGGTGCTGTTAGAATTATGTTTTTGGACTTCTCTAACGCCTTCAACACCATCCAACCTCTGCTCCTTAGGAACAAGCTGACAGAGATGGGAGTAGATTCATACCTGGTGGCATTGATCGTGGACTATCTTACAGACAGACCTCATTATGTGCGTCTCGGGAACTGCAGGTTTGACATTGTGGTCAGCAGCACAGGAGCGCCGCAGGGGACTGTACTTTCTCCGGTCTTGTTCAGCCAACATACATCAGACTTCCAATACATCTCGGAGTCCTGCCACGTGCAAAAGTTCGCTGATGACACTGCTATCGTGGGCTGCATCAGGAGTGGGCAGGAGGAGGAGTATAGGAACCTAATCAAGGACTTTGTTAAATGGTGCGACTCAAATCACATACAACTGAACACCAGCAAAACCAAGGGCCTGGTGGTGGATTTTAGGAGGCCCAGGCCCCTCATGGACCCCGTGATCATCAGAGGTGACTGTGTGCAGAGGGTACAGACCTATAAATACCTGGGAGTGCAGCTGGATGATAAACTGGACTGGACTGCTAATACTGATGCTCTGTGCAAGAGAAGACAGAGCCGACTATACTTCCTTAGAAGGCTGGCGTCCTTCAACATCTGCAATAAGATGCTGCAGATGTTCTGTCAGACGGTTGTGGCGAGCGCCCTCTTCTATGCGGTGGTGTGCTGGGGAGGCAGCATAAAGAAGAGGTACGTCTCACACCTGGATAAACTGGTGAGGAAGGCAGGCTCTATTGTAGGTATGGAGCTGGACAGTTTGACATCCATGGCAGAGCGACGGGCGCTGAGCAGGTTTCTGTCAATCATGGAGAATCCACTGCATCCACTGAACAGGATCATCTCCAGACAGAGGAGCAGATTCAGGGACAAACTGCTGTCACCGTCCTGCTCCACTGACAGACTGAGGAGATCATTCCTCCCCACACTATGTGGCTCTTCAATTCCACCCGGGGGGTAAACGTTAACATTATTATTAATAGTTATTGTCTGTTATACCTGCCTTGCACACTCCACCTTGCATTCGTTAACTTGCACTACACTTTTATTGCTCTTTAATTAATATTGTTTTTATCAGTATGCTGCTGCTGGAGTATGTGAATTTCCCCTTGGTAATTAATAAAATATCTATCTATCTATCTATCTATCTATCTATCTATCTATCTATCTAT
>JANRMT010062861.1:21098033-21129896 GCA_026402145.1 Polypterus bichir lapradei
ATAGATAGATAGATAGATAGATAGATAGATAGATAGATAGATAGATACTTTATTAATCCCATGCCATGCATTTAGGAAACTCTTTCCATCAGATATGCCAGCCCTTATGTCCCTGTTTCTTTGTGCGTCTTGTTGCCCTTGTTAATCAGACATTGAAGCTACCGTAAGAAATTATGCTTGGGCACAGACACTGGACATTTTGTCATTTTTTATATAATAGATATATAGCCATCCATTTTCCAACCCACTGAATCTGAACACAGGGTCAAGGGGGTCTGCTGGAGCCAATCCCAGGTAGGGTGCCAGCCCCCCACACAAACACATCCACACACTAGGGCCAATTTAGAATCGCCAATCCACATGTCTTTGGACTGTCGGAGGAAACCCACAGAGACACGGGGAAAACATGCAAACTCCGCACAAGGAGGACCCGGGAAGCGAACCCAGGTCTCCTAACTGTGAGGCAGCAGCACTACCACTGCGCCACCATGCCGCCGTATATAGATATATAATTCATAAATGTGTGTGCGTGTGTATACAGTATATATATAATGTCAATGTCAAATTTATTTATATAGCACATTTAAAACAACACAGGAATGCTGTGGCCAAAGTGCTTTACAATAATAGAATAAAAGAAAAACATACAATTAACATGAATAGCATAAATAGAAATAAAATAAATGAACATAAATAAAATAAATAATAAACAGAAGTAATGTTACATAATCACAATGAGGAAACCATCAGTATCACTGAAGGTCACGGAAAGCAAGTGAATAGAAATGAGTCTTTAATCTCGTTTTGAACAGTTCAGTTGTAGACGACTCCTTTATGTGATGAGGTAAAGAGATCCACAGGCGAGGAGCACAAGCCCTGTCTGTCCCCCTTAGTTTTACACTTGGTATGAGGGACAACAAGAGACAACTGACCAGAAGATCTAAGCACTCTGGATGGCTGGTGTAAAGCACACAATTCAGATAAATAGGCAGGAGCAAGGCCATGTAAAGATTTAAAAACTAGGAACAAGATTTTAAAATCAATTTGAAAATTGACAGGCAGCCAGTGTAAAGAAGCTAATATTGGAGAAACAGAATCAGACTTTCTTGCCCCAACCAGAAAGCGAGCGGCAGCATTCTGGACCGACTGTAACCTGCGTTTTAGGGATTTGCTAATCTCAGAATACAGCGAGATGCAGTAATCAAGGCGAGAAAAGATAAAAGCATGAGTAGCTTTCTCAAGATCTCTAGAAGATAAAAAAGGCTTGATCTTACCTAATAGATGAAGCTGGAAAAAGCATCTCTTGACTACAGAATTAACTTGTTTCTCAAAAGAGAGGTTATTATCAAAGGTAACACCAAGACTGTGGACTTGAGGTTTGCAAAAGACAGAGAAAGAGCCGAGAAGTCCAAGACCAGTTTGGGCTTTAGCTGATAGACTCACTATAAGCACCTCCGTTTTATTTTGATTCAGATCAAGATCTTTATAGATACAAATAGGCAAATTTGTGCAACTACATCAAGATAAAATTGAAAGAGTACACTAATTCGTAGTTGAAGTTGCACAGAATGTTTTGCTGTTTTAAAATAGGCAATTTTGCTAATACCATACAATGGCGATTTAGAAATTTAAAAACTTTATACAGCATGATCTCTTTGAAATATCTCAAGTAAAATTTCTATGCCATTTTGCAACAAAATCTGTCCACGGGAGGCCGGGTTGTTTCATACAAACAGACAGACAAACAGACATGGATATCGTAGTAGGTGCTTCTCACATAATATGCAAATACACCTAAAAATCCCAAGCCTAATGCAGGATATATTTTAAATCAACTTTTGATTTCTGGCTGTAAGTTTAGTTTCAATCTTTTTAGTGTTTTCATCTGAGTATATTTTCCTCTCCAAGGCTGGTACTTAACTTAAATGCTGCCAAGTTATTCTCTGGCCACATATAAACTCAAATGCTGCCAGGTTATTCTCTGGACACATATGAACGTGAATGGATTGTACCAAGTTTGATAGTGCGTTAAAGATATTGAAAGATTTTTATTATCAGTATGCAGAGTAGCTAACCAACTGAAAAGTTAAAATCACAAATGTGTTGATAATTGAAATTACAGATAACTAGAAAGGAAGAAAGAAAACTCTAAACTGGCTGAAAAATTAGCTTAAATGGTTTAAGACACAATAAATGGAAAAGTAAATGGCTCTAATGTTGCTAAAACAACGCTCTGAGGTGGCTCTGTTTTTCTAGACGTTGATACAAAAGGTTCTATGAAGATGTAGCAGACAACATGTTAGTTGCTTTATTTGGCATATATCACTAGGACAGTTTAATATTTACTCACATTTGCCCGCAGTAAATAAGTAAACAAAGCTTGTAATACGCATCATGCATAATATTACAATGGCATGAATGCAAATTTATGGCACAGTGGTTAATGCTGCTGCTTTACAGCTCCAAGGATCTAGACTAATGGATGGATAATATTGCGAGTGAGATCAGTCCTGGCCTTTATGGAGTTGGCACATTCTCCTATGCCCATGAGGGGTTTCTCACAGTGATTCAAATTTCCTACTGCCTGCCAAAGTCATGTACAGTAATGTACTGTATGTCAGGCTAATTTGTAGCAGGGTTTAAATGAACTGAACTCAGTGAGAAAAAGAGACCAAGTCTAATAAGTCAGTTGAGCCAACGGAGATGTCCTTTGGCTTGAATGGCCAAGTTGTTTGCATTCTGCGTAAAACTTAATTACAAATTTGGTGTTATACATTGTTGTCAATATCAAATTTATTTATATAGCACATTTAAAACAACATAGCAATGCTGTGGCCGAAGTGCTTTACAATAATAGAATAAAAGAAAAACATACAATTAACATGAATAACATAAATAGAAATAAAATAAATAAAATACTGTAAATAATAAATAAAGTAATGTTACATAATCACAATGAGGAAACCATCAGTATTACTGAAGGTCACAGAAAGCAAGTGAATAGAAATGAGTCTTTAATCTCGTTTTGAACAGTTCAGTTGTAGACGACTCCTTTATGTGATGAGGTAAAGAGATCCACAGGTGAGGCGCAGCAGCTGCAAAGGCCCTGTCCCCCTTAGTTTTACACTTGGTATGAGGGACAACAAGAGACAACTGACCAGAAGATCTAAGCACTCTGGATGGCTAAAGTAAAACACACAATTCAGATAAATAGGCAGGAGCAAGGCCATGTAAAGATTTAAAAACTAGCAACAAGGTTTTAAAATCAATTTGAAAACTGACAGGCAGCCAGTGTAAAGAAGCTAATATTGGAGAAACAGAGTCAGAACCAACCAGAAAGCAAGCGGCAGCATTCTGGACCAACTGTAACCTGCAGTAATCAAGGCGAGAAAAGATAAAAGCATGAGTAGTTTTCTCAAGATCCCTAGAAGATACAAAAAGGCTTGATCTTACCTAGTAGACGAAGCTGGAAAAAGCAACTCTTGACTACAGAATTAACGTGTTTCTCAAAAGAGAGGTTACTGTCAAAGATAACACCTGGACTGCAGACTTGAGGTTTGCAAAAGACAGAGAAAGAGCCGAGAAGTCCAAGACCAATTTGGGCTTTAGCTGATGGACCCACTATGTTGACTCAATACTGGCCAAACATAAGAGTGTGTATGCAATTCTGATAGACTGGTGTTCTGCTCAGGATGGTTTCCTACCTTATACTTGGTACTCCTACACTTGGTTGCTATTCCTCAACATTCTGTCAAAGAATGAAAAAAAATTTTGGAGTAACAGATTTTCGTGCAAGTCTCATTCAGTAAATTATTGAGTATAATAAGCAGGAGCCTTTTTTCATACAGAAGGAGACTTAGGATATGTCGATATGAGACCCTGCAGAGATGCATTAGGCTGTAGAAATGATGTAACTATTTAAATCCAGCTTCAAATTACAAAAACAGACCTGTCACGGAACAAAGCAAATCTCTGTATCAGACTACTTAGCGCACCATTATGTTCATCCTTAAATCGTGATCCCATGTGCTCTAGCGATTGGAGATTTCTCTTAAGGCCGTACAAGTTTTTACAGTAGTATGTATATAAACAGATTGGTGTTATCATCAAAAATTTGTTTCCCATATGGAGAGCCAGTAACAGGAAAATACATCTCTTCACCAGAGCACTTAATACACCATCATGTTTTTATAACAAACAGGATCACGTTTTCCATAGTGATCTGGAGCCTCTAGTAAGACAATATGAATCTCTTAGACAGTGACTGCAACACCTACTTTGGTGAAATCATCAAGAACGGCTGTCCATCCATCTTCCTAACCTGCTTATCCAGGGCAGGGTTGCAGGGCAGTTGGAGCCTATCCTAGCAAGCATCAGTTGCAAGGCAGGAACAATTCCTGGAGAGAGTGCCAGTCCATTGCAGATAGAGTACACACACACACACACACACACACACACACTAGATCCAATAACTTTTCTTTCCATAATATGGAGGAACAAGTAATACTTCTAGTTTTTCTCTGTTTTGACTTTAATTATCCCTGCAAAAAATGCTGATTCCCAGGTTCAATACATACAAAAAGCTGCTAAAATGTCACCTCAAAAATTATGTTAATTTTTAATAGGTACTGAAATTATAATCTACGGTGCGCTGGCGCCCTTTCTGGGGTTTGTTTCCTGCCTTGCACCCTGTGTTGGCTGGGATTGGCTCCAGCAGACCTCCGTGACCCTGTAGTTAGGATATAGTGGGTTGGATAATGGAGGGATGGATGGATTGACTTTGATTACTGAATTGTGTATAAGGACTTGTTTGCCTCTGGATTGCTTTGGCCTTGCGGGCAACTTCTTTTGTCTCTTGTGCCTTGTGGAGCTTCATGTTATTACAGAGCTTTTTTTGTACAAATAAATCTTTTTATTTAAGAAGGTTTCCCTTTTTTGTGTTTAGCCTGGTTTGATGTTTTTTTCCCTTTAGTGGGCATTTTGAGTGTTTTTGGACTCTGATACTTAGAAAGTCTGCAGACAATTTTCATCGACAGAACTTTTTCATACATTCTGTGTAAACTCTCAAGACTGTTGGGTCTGAAAACTGCAGTAGATGAGCACTTATAGAAATACTCAAACCAGCCTGTCTATCTCCAACAGTCATGCCATGGTTGAAATCACTGAGAGTACATTTTTTCCCCCATTCTGGTATTTGATACGAACATTAACTGAAGCTGCTGACCCAGATCTGCACAATTTTATGCACTGAGATGTTGCAACATGAGTGGCTGATAAGATAATTACATGGATAAGCAGGTGTAGAGCTGTTCCTAATAATTTGCTCAGTGCATGTACATTTAAATTATTAAAACCTTTTTTAGGTCTTTATTGCCTTTCCTTTACAGCCTTCTATTCTCCAGACGAGCAGCTTACTCCTCTGTGGTGGGTGTTTCTTTTTCTTTAGTCAGGATATAAACGAGTCTCTTATTTATTAGGCAAATCAGACCATTTTTGTTATGACCTTTCTTCTCAAAAGGGAAAGTCATGTGAGGCCATGGCAAATAACTGCGTAAAGTTTTCCTTTTAACACATAAATGTAAAGCATAGCTCAGCAAATGCAAAGATGTGCATTTTATAGAAACATGATCTCAAGCAAACCTGGGCCAGAAACAGGCTTCCGTCTTTGGAAAGTTTATTGGTCTCAACTTTGAGACAAAATGCAACTGGATTATTGCAAAATCTGTGAAGTCAGCCAACATTCTTTGTCTAGAGTTTGAATAATATAATGTCTTCAATATGGCAAAAGGAAAAATGACTGGCACTCATCCCATAGACACTTTCTTTGTAATTATTTAATAAAGCACATTTTTAAGACACTAATTCATTATTTGGCCTGCTTATCTGACTAATTACAGAAGTAAATGTCTGCTATATTCATTTAAAAATGGATTGTTTGCCTTTGCTGTGACTGAAGGACCTCCGTTTCACAATCTGTTCCTGTTTTCCACTCTCTGCTGCCAGAGGAATAATTAATTTTAAAAAATGAATGCATGGGAATCATTGATTTCAAGTCTATTGAATGTATGGTCATAGAATCCAAAACTGAAGTTTTTCAAATCACTTGAAATCTTAGTAGTAGAATAAACAATAAATGTCCACCTACCCTTGGTGTGATTCTCTGTGTGTACTAATGGTATGAAATTGATCCTTAAAGGCTGACAGAATGGCCATTATTAATCCTGTGGTCTTCATTGTGTTATAGAACATAATATTCTCACACCTGCTTAATTTCAGTCAGGGTTAGGGAGGGTCAGAACCTGTTCTGACAGCATCAAGCACAAGGCAGGAACTGCAAATGCACACTGGGCCAATTTAAAGTCACCCAAAACTTGGTGGCACTTTACACAAATTCTAGGTGGAGGGTGTAATTGGAAATAATATCTAGCATATAAGTTAATATTATTTTTTTTATTAATATCAAACAATCTCATATTTTAAATTGTTTTTAGGGGCAGAAAACTCATTGTCTAATAAGATCTCATTTTAAAGGAAATAAAGCCTTTGTAATTCCTGAAGATTCATTAATAAACAGAGAGGGGGAGAATTGACAAGTGTGGGCCAGTTTTTAACTTAATTACTTGCATATTCTTTCTTCCTTGTTTGTTTGAAACTACATTTGTGCATCCTTTCAAACTGGAGAAAATGCTGACCAATGCGGCAGAACTGGGGTTTTGGTTGTGCCTGAGCAGTTTCATTGGTGTGTCAGGGACTACAGAGTGACAATCAGTGTAGGCTGCCAGAGACTAAGACAGACCGCCACCTGGTCATCTAAGCATACTGGATGTTTAACATAAACCAGGTTGCATTATTTTTATTTTGCAGACATTTGTACTCTATTTGTTTATACTGGGAAAATATTATCTGTAATACTAGGAGGCTCTGCCCCCTGCTCGCTTCGCTCGACCACCCCCAGATTTGGTTTACTGGATATACAATTTAAACAACAACATTTATTTATATAGCACATTTTCATACAAATAATGTAGCTCAAAGTGCTTTACATGATAAAGAGAAAAAAGACAAAGTAAGAATTAAAATAAGACAAAACTCATTAACATAGAATAAAAATAAGGTCCAATGGCCAGGGAGGACAGAAAAAACAAAAAAAAACTCCAGACGGCTGGAGCAAAAGAATAAAATCTGCAGGGGTTCAGGGGCCACGAGACCACCCAGCCCCCTCTGGGCATTCTACCTAACATAAATGATCAGTCCTCATTGTATTCAGGGTTCTCATGGAAGGATTTGATGATGACGGTCATGTGGACTTCTGGCCTTTAATCCATCAATGTAGGAACATCACGGTGCTTTGATCAGGTGGTGGTGGCGCAGGTCGCCACCCCAGAAAACCAGGAAAAGAACAGAAGAGAGAGTAGGGGTTAGTACGGATTTTGGAGCCACCATGAATAGTAATGATAATTAATTGAATATGAAGAGCATCAGGATTAAACTAAAATGAAGCTATGAGAAAGCCATGTTAAAGTAATGTGTTTTCAGCAGTGCTCCACTGTATCAGCCTGGTGAATTCCTATTGGCAGGCTATTCCAGATTTTAGGTGCATAACAGCAGAAGGCCGCCTCACCACTTCTTTTAAGTTTTGCTCTTAGAATTCTAAGCAGACACTCATTTGAAGATCTAAGGTTATGATTTGGAATATAAGATGTCAGACACTCCGATATATAAGATGGAGCGAGATTATCTAAGGCTTTGTAAACCATAAACAGTATTTTAAAGTCAATTCTGAATGACACGGGTAAACAGTGTAGTGACAGAGAGAGATTGTTATTTTCATGGGAATTGTTACATAGGCATTATTTTCACTTTTACTTAAAAACATTTTTAAAAACAATATTTGGAATGAACTTTTGTTTAAGATCACATTAAATTTTGATTTCGTGTTTGGACTTACATCATGACAGCGCAACATATATCTATGCCTATGAGTGAATATCGTTTCTTTATCTCTTTAATAAAAAAATGACTTTCTCGAATGTTTGTTCATGCTCTTTCTTCTTCACTTTGTCATTGACATGTCGTTTAGAACATATAAAATTATTGTCCTGATAAAATTTATAAGAGTTGAGAGCACAGGAAGTGTGTCTGACAAAAGCATTCACATAACTGAGAGGTTAGATGACCATGATCTTGTTTGAAAATAGTTGTAAGTAGGGCATGACTTGAAAGAATCTCATGTTAAAAGTTTCCCTCTCACGGGACTTCATACTGCAACAACGTTTTTGGAATCTTTTAATTCTTGCTGGCAACACGAATTAAACGATCTACAAGTCTCCAACTTAAAGTTTAAATCCGAACAATATATTTGATCTCTTTTCGCTGTTCCGTTATTTCACCGAGTAATAATTTCCATTTGCTTGCGCTAATGCGATCTTTCCTATCCATTTTTTGAACCTTGGAATTTTCGTACTTCCATTATTTCTAAACTGCTGTGCATGTGTACCACGCCAACATTTTTGAATTCTTTCCAGCGTTCTACTTTGTCATCTACTCTTTGTCCTTTAGTTCCGTCCCCGGGCTGGGTTAAATCTCTTTCTTGCGGGACATATAACACTGCTTGCGTTGTGAAGGTGGGGGGGGGCGGGGCTGAACGCACATTAAGGAGATGCGGTCGGATCAGCTGCTGTCTTGCTGTTGCTGTTGGTAAGCTGCATGTTCTGCTTGTCGCGCTGCGCGTCAATCATTTAAAAGCCTGTACAGCAGCTGTCCTTTTGTCTCACTGCCTTGTCTCGCGTGATGTCAAAGTGTCTTTCGAGAAGATCACGTCTCATCTCCCTCATCTCCCTCCCAAGATTTTTTTTTATAATAGAGAGATATGAATTCATCTGTACCTTTTACTCCTGCTTGTTCTGATTGTAGAACTACAGTTAATTCTGATAGTATGGTAAAAGTATGGCTTTTGGGTCATTCTGTTATGGTCCACGTAATGAAGAACATATAGGGTAACAGGGTCAACCTTGGGCCCTACCAAGACTAAACAGAGGGGGTGTCAGACATGATGACCGCAGTTACTGATCTTGTTGACAGACCGTGTCAAATTACACAACTAGAAATCACAGGGCATGATAAATTACACTGTCCAGCACAGATTCACATTTCCCACGTACTGCAAGCTCACATCATTTTCTGACTGCCAATAGTGTGCTGCTTGATGGAGCTGATGATGTGCAAATGGTTTCCAAGTATGATGTGTTCAGCCACAGTCTCTTCCCTTTTTACCCCTTTCTGTCTTGTTATGTAAAACATGACATCAGACAGAGAAATCTCTCTTCTGTTTGCTGGATCACTTAGTCAACAATGCTTGCCATGGCATCATCATCTGTATCTAGTGATTAATGAATTCCTTTAAAAAAATTTTTTTAAGATTATAGATTGTTAAATGCCATTAAGTAAATTCACAGATTCACAAAAATTCACAAATTCCAAAATACATTTGAGATATGTCAGGTTGGTCTTGCATGTGTTTTAAAATATCTGGAGTTCATTTTGGAATATCTCAAAATTACTTCCTTTAAGATTTTCTTTCAGTGGGCCTTCCTGTCTATTTTAATTGCATTGGAGAAAAACTAAATTGTAGATATCAGAAAATGATACTTGGATATCTTAAAATAAGTTCACGACTTTTTAAAGAAATAAAAAATGGTGATATCTTGAAATACATTTTAAGATATCTGAAATGGAGCAGAGATCTATTTTAAGATATCATGAAATGAATTTGAGATGTCTAAAAATGTATTTGAAATATGAGTCAATGTGAAGATAGCTTAAAATAGCTTCCTGCTTATTTCAAGATGCCATAAAATAAATAGGAAATCTCATTGAGAACCTACGCCATTATAGAGGAAGTCATTCTGAGATATTGAAAATGCAGTTCATGATATCTTGGAATGTCTGCAGGCTTATTTTAAGATATCTTAATATGTATTTGGGATATCATAAAACAAGCAGCATATCATTTCAAGATATCTTGAAATCTATATGAGATATATTAAAATGTATTAAAGATATCTGGAAATAGACATACCTTCAGATATCTGTAATTCATTCATTATCCTGAGCAGGGGTTTGTGGAAGTAGTTAGTCCCAGCAAGCATTGGACGCAAGGCAGGAACAATCCCTGGACACGGCACCAGTCCATCACAGACACACACACACAACTGTGGTCAGGAACATCCATATTGGCTGCAGGCTGTTGCTCTAATCAAATTTTTAATTAGATCCCATTTATTTATTACTGAAGCAGTATGTTTTTTGGACTTCATTTTAATTAACTTGTTTGATATGATTCAGAAGCCTTAGGTGGATATTTTAGTTTTAAACAGCTGCATTAAGGCATTCATTGTCACCTGTCTTCTTAACCAGCTATCAGTTAATAATGAGGTGCAAATGACAAAGGATCCAGCAACTCTCCAGCTTTTACACTTCCATTTAAATTTTTGTACATGCATCATGAAGTATCTGTCTTAATACAATGTTTTAAAATAAATGACAGAGAAGGGAAGGGCCAAGAAGGACAAATCTGTTCCAGACCATAATATGGATAATATTCTCAGAAAATTAAAAATCTACTGTGTGATAAAGATTTGTCTTTGGAGAATGAAAGCACTAACAAGTGATATAATTAAATACCAAGGTTTGTTATCTGCTAGGCCTGGCTTCTATTTACAAAACTGGTTGGAATGAAAATCTGCCCCCACTGCAGACCTCCGGGGCCTGAGCTGAGTTTCACTGCACTAGGACTTATTTAGGAGTGCCATTTTCAGTTATCTTAAATGCATTCCCAGATATCTTAAGATGCACTTTGAGGTATCTCTAAATGTTAATTTGGCTTGACATACAGCAGTGCTCACCATTGTGCTGACCTTTATGTTTTTATTACAAATGACGTCTTTTGCTGTTCCTGAACTATTGTTATGTTACAGTGATTTGAGATAATCCTTTTAGCATTTCTATAGTTAGTTTATTTTACCATTAGATTCTTAAAGTAATTTTAAAAGAATGGGGTGTGACTGCTGCTTTCACTAGAGATGTGCAGGAAGACGCGCCCTTTGTTAGACAAGAAGGTGGCTAAAGAGAATAGTCCGGATGCAACTAATCACTAAGCATTACCTGGAAATAAATGTAAATCTAAACAACTGTATAAATAATAAAAGAAAAAAAACTCACAAAAAATAGTTTGGTGACATTTTGTCAGGAGCAAATCTCTCCCTGATGGCAAAACACATGGAAAATGTTCTCAGAAAACAAGAAATCTACAATGTGAGTCTACAAATCTATTCTCTGATTTGGATTATTTTTTCCTAATTTAGCCCCTAGCGTCACGTACTATTTAAGTGCATATTTCATTATTTTTTATTTAAAGAAGCTGTAGTTGAGCTGCATTACTCTGCATCTGCAAAGGGACAAATAGTAGCAGCACTGGTAGCCTCAGAGCTCCCTTTAAAGCCAGAGGGAGGAGCCAGTAGCAGTGATGTCATGGTGGCCCTGCATCCTTGGGAACCAATCACAAAGTACAAGGAATGGCCGGTTATTTAAAGGAACAGCAGGACTTTAGGAATTAATGAATAAAACTAACAGGAATAACATCATTCAAGTATGACAAATAATAGTCATTAAATATGATAAATATCATTAAATAATTATTCAGATATGACAAAAAAACAATGAAACAAAATAAATACAATCCAGGTAGAAAAAAATAGGCGGTAACACAACACATGCTAAATTCTATAAAAGTTAATTTTGTGTTTCTCCAGATTCTTACATGACACAGTCAATTTGAATTTTGAGAAATTAATTCATGCATTTATTTCTAGTAGGATTGACTACTGCTATGCGGTGTTCACTGGATGTTCAAACTGTTCTTTATACAGCCTCCAGTTGTACAGAACAAGAAAATACGAACACATACAGTAACTCCAGTTCTTAAATCCTTACACTGACTCCCAGTTAAGTTTAGGGCAGATTTCAAAATCCTCCTTTTAACATATAAACCATTAAATGACCAAGGTCCGGCTTACTTGTCTGAACTTATCATGACTTACAAACCAGAGCGCACATTAAGATCTCAAGATGCCGGTCTGCTTATGATTTCAAGAATTAATAAAATAACAGTGGGAGGTCAAGCTTTTAGTTACAGGGCCCCTTAACTGTGGACTGGTCTGCCTGTTAATATAAGAGATATCCCTTTGGTCTCAGCTTTTAAATCCCGGCTGAAGACTCACTACTTCAGTTTAGAATACCCTGACTAGAGCTGCTGATTAACTGTACTGACTGCATCTCTGTTGTTAGTTATTAGCACTTAAACATAAGTAACATGATACTTATAATCTGATACCAACCCTCACCTATTCTGTTTCTCTTTTCGGTACTCAAATGTGGCACTTGGTGCCACGGCCCACCTGCCAAGTTGTTTTGCCTGCCTAAGGTAAAGTCATCCCTGAGGTCTTATTTTAGGAGTGTGTTATAGACCACCCAATTCAGACAGTAATTTCAACACACATCTTTTTAGTAATATCAAAAAGGCAAGTTTACAGGGGGATATTATAGTCATGGGGGACTTTAATTATCCAAATATTAGCTGGGATAACCTTGCAGATGGAGGAGCACAAGAGCTGGAATTTTTAGAAGTAATCAGTGACTGTTTTTTAACACAGCATGTTAGAGCACCAACACGGGGTGAAGCCTGTCTGGATTTAGTATTCTGTAATAATCAGGATAGAATTGAGGGTGTAGAGGTGATTGAACCACTAGGGTCAAGTGACCATAATGTAATACAATTCTCAGTATTTTGTAAGAGTACAGATGCAAAGACTAAAATTGTTAAGTTGAACTTTGGTAGGGCTAATTTTGAGCAGATGCAACAAAGTCTAAGTAGGATAGACTGGGATAAGCTTTTAACTGTGGAGACAGTCGAGGAGCAGTGGAACAGGTTTAAAAATGTTTTACATGTAATGCAGGACAAATACATACCTAAATTTGGAATTATTAGGAAACTAAAAAAAACTCCATGGTGGATTAATAAAGATTTGAAAAAAGAAGTTGCAAAGGGAAAAACTGCTGTATAAGGCATATAAGACTAATGACTGCAAAGTGAATCGTAGAGCATATGAGAACATGAGGGCAATCATTAAGAAGGATATCAGGGAGGCTAAAAGACAGTTGGAGAGGAATATAGCAGATAAGGCGAAAGAAGACCCCAAGAGATTCTTTCAGTATTTTAGTAGTAAAAGAACAGTTAAGGAGGAGGTCAAGTGCATCAGGAATAGTAAAGGGGAATTAAAAGATACAGACAATGAAATAGCAGATGTCCTAAACTTACATTTTTCTGAGGTGTTTACAAGTGAGCAAGTGGATAACCTCTCAGAGGTAAACGCGACTACTAAGGAGGTACTGAGGTATTTGGAAATTGTAGAGGGAGAAGTGCTGCTCAGAATAAATAAGATGAAATCAAACAAATCACCAGGCCCAGATAATATTTATCCTCGTGTTCTTAAGGAGGCTAGTGAGTACATATATAAACCCTTGACACATATTTTTAGGAAGTCAATGTGCACTGGAGTGAATCCGAAGGACTGGAAAATGGCAAATATCATCCCATTATATAAAAAAGGTGACAGGGCAGATCCAAGCAACTATAGGCCAGTAAGCTTAACATGAATCACAGGAAAATTAATGGAAGGAAATATTAAGGATAAGATTGAGCAACACCTGGCAAGGACAGGAGTTATTCTGAACAGTCAGAATGGGTTCAGAAGAGGGAGGTCGTGTTTTACTAACAGGCTGGAATTCCATGAGGAGGAAACAAAAGGATACGATCAAAGTGGAGCTTATGATATTATTTATCTGGACTTTCAGAAAGCATTTGATAAGGTGCCACATGAGAGGTTGGGCATCAAATTAAAAGAAGTGGGAGTTTAGGGTGATGTTTTTAGATGGGTACAGAATTGGCTCAGACACAGGAAGCAGAGGGTGATGGTGTGAGGAACCTCATCAGAACTGGCCGATGTTAAGAGTGGTGTTCCACAGGGGTCAGTGCTAGGGCCGCTGCTATTTTTAATATATATAAATGATTTAGATAGGAATACAAGTAACAAGCTGGTTAAGTTTGCAGATGATACCAAGATAGGTGGACTAGCAGATAACTTGGAATCCGTTATATCATTACAGAACGACTTGGATAGCATACAGGCTTGGGCAGATTTGTGGCAGATGAAATTTAATGTCAGTAAATGTAAAGTATTACACATAGGAAGTAAAAATATTAGGTTTGAATACACAATGGGCGGTCGGAAAATCGAGAGTACACCTTATGAGAAGGATTTAGGAGTCATAGTGGACTCTAAGCTATCAACTTCTCGACAATGTTCAGAAGCCATTAAGAAGGCTAACAGAATGTCAGGTTATATAGCGCCTTGATGTGTGGAGTACAAGTCCAAGGAGGTTCTGCTCAACCTTTATAATGCACTGGTGAGGCCTCATCTGGAGTCCTGCGTGCAGTTTTGGTCTCCAGGCTACAAAAAGGACATAGCAGCACTAGAAAAGGTCCAGAGAAGAGCGACTAGGCTGATTCCAGGGCTACAAGGGTTGAATTATGAGGAAAGATTAAAAGAGCTGAGCCTTTACAGTTTAAGCAAAAGAAGATTAAGAGATGACATAACTGAAGGGTTTAAAATTATGAAGGGAATTAGTACAGTGGATCGAGACTTGTATTTTAAAATGAGTTCATCAAGAACATGGGGACACAGTTGGAAACTTGTTAAAGGTAAATTTCGCAAAAATATTAGGAAGTTTTTTTTTACACAAAGAACGATAGACACTTGGAATAAGAGACCAAGTAGTGTGGTAGACAGTAAGACATTTGGGACTTTCAAAACTCAACTTGATGTTTTCTTGGAAGAAATAAGTGGATAGGAGTGGCGAGCTTTGTTGGGCTGAATGGCCTGTTCTCATCTAGAGTGTTCTAATGTTCTAATGTTCTAATGATGGAGGATTGCAAGAATCGTGGGAAAGAGGGGTCATTGCATCGGATTAGCACTATTTCAGCTGTGAAATGGCCAAATGGGAGAGGCAGCTTGATGAATGAGGTCTCCAGGACTCTAAACAAATCCAAATCATAATATGTGATATCATCTACTGTTAAATTCTACTCGGTACTTCTAAAATTTTTATTGTTATACTATATTGAGGATTTGTTCTGTTCTGTGTATTGTATTGTATTGTATTGACCCCCTTCTTTTTGACACCCACTGCACGCCCAACCTACTTGATAAGGAGTCTCTCTTTGAGCTGCCTTTCCTGAGGTTTCTTCCATGTTTTTTCCTTACAAGAGTTTTTTTGTGAGTTTTTTCTTGTCTTCTTAGAGAGTCAAGGCTGGGGGGCTGTCAAGAGGCAGGGCCTGTTAAAGCCCACTGTGGCACTTCTTGTGTGATTTTGGGCTATACAAAAAATAAATTGTATTGTATTGTATTGTATTCATTGAAGACAGAGCAGTTCCAAACACTTGAAGTCAAGAAATGTGGTCAGCTGAAAGCGGAGATTAAAAGTCAAGTAGGTTCTTCAGTCCTGGGGTAGCGTGAGAGTGAAGTTTAAGAGTGACTTTAACTTCTGCTTATTCACACCTGCAGACAATCCCAGGAAATTAGTGGGTTGAGTTCACGTGTGAAAGAAAGTCAAAGTTAACATTTAAGAAACAGTCAAAACGGCAATTTACAGGGTCTATGTTTAGTGCAATCCAAGAACGAAACTTTTTGAAAGGGGCACTCCAATGAAAAGAGGCTTGGCAGTGTCATATATAAGTCTACGGCTAGCTTAAGAGATTTCATAAGCAAGTGTGGAAGATATTTGGGAAAAGGTTATCTCTTAGAAACATTAGGGAGACTAGAATGACTCTGGGATTAGGAACTACTTTGAATCCGGCTTGGGGGTGAGGTGGGGAAGCTATGATTGATATATATTTTTTTTTAGGAACATTACAAGATGTTACAATAGTTCTGAACCTGTTTGATGTAGAGGAAGTATTAAGTTCAAATTCATCTTTAATGTTCGGTGCAAATAGTATAATGAGATTCTTAATGTTCATGTCTCCTTCAGGCTGGTGAGGACACTGTGATACAAAGAATAGATAGTGAATCCGGCGTCATATTAGATTCATCACAAGGCAATCTCTGTCTTTTTGTCTTTCTCTCTGCCAGTTTAAAGGTGATTTTTCTAGGTCCTCCTACGTTTGCTGGATGCCTCACAAATTTTTTGCAGCTTAAGCTTTTACAATGCAGATGCCACTTTAGCCTCCATTAGTTGCCCCTTACAAGACACAACAGTAATGGTGCAGGGGTTGCAACCCTAGATAATGCATACACTGTATGTCCAAAAGCATGAGGAATCCCCTTCAAATTATTGAGTTGATGTTTTATACTATCTGAAATTGGAAAAAGTCAAATACTCAGTTAGAGGATCTGTACAGATTTTTTTTCAAAACATGGCAGGATCTAATTAATAATATTTTAGAATAAGCTTTTAAAGCACAGAGGAAGCAATTACTTCCGTATTTCTTTTTCTTCTCCAGTCATCTCTATTGCTTATCAAACTCATCAATTTTGGTATGTTTACAAGCCTTAAGTTTTACCAATTGGCCATGCTCTCTCTCTCAGGGGTAGGGGTCGACTTGTTCTCAATCCTACTTTCTGTAAACACATGAAATGTGTTTCATCCACATCCAGTGTTAAGAGGTGCATAAAGTCAAGCACACAGCCATGCAATCTCCACTGACCACCATCAGCAGTGGAATGAGTCACACTGAAGAGCTCAGCAACTTTAAACATTGTCATAGGATGCCACCTTTTCCTCAAGTCAGTAGGTGACATTTCTGCTGTGATAGTTCTGCCCTGGTCAACTGTATGTCTTATAATCATGAAGTGGAAGCATTTAGGAGCAACACCAGCTTGGTCATAATGTAATAGACCATATAAGCTCACAGAGAGAGATTCTCCAAGCGCACAAACATATAGCACATAAAAATTGCCTATCCTCTGTATTACATCAGTCACAGCAGAGTTCCAAACTGCCTCTGGAAGCAACATCAGCACAAGGCCTATGCCTCAAAAGCTCCTACTATGTGCAAAGCATCAGCTGGAGTGGTCTAAAGCACAATTGCTGGAATTTGGAGCAGAGAAAACATATTGTCTGGAATGATGAACTACGTGGCAGTCTGATGGAGTTTGGCAGATGCCAGGAGAATGGTAACTTCCAAACTGCATAGTGCGTACTGTAAAATTTGGTGGAGGAAAGCTAGTGGTGTGGGGATGCTTTTTAGGGTTTGGACTAGACCCCCTGGTTCCAATGAAGGATTCTGCTAATGTTACCACATACAAAGACGTTTTAGACAATTGTGTGCTTCCAACTTTGTGGCAGCAGTCTAGTGAAGGTCCTTTTCTGTTCCAGCATGACTGTATCCCTGTGCTCAAAGCCAGGTGCATAAAGATATGGAGGACGTCAAGTAGCATGTTCAAACCCTATTGAACATCTTTGGGATGAATTGGAATTAAGATTGTGAGTCAGGTCTTCTCATTCAGAATCAGTACCTGACATCACAAATGCTCTTTTGGCTAAATGGGCACAGATCCCCACAGGCATACTCCAAAGTCTTGTAGAAAGACTTCCTAGTAGAATGGTGGCTATTATACCCACAAAGGGATGGTCTACACCATGATAAGAGAGCAAGCTTATATAAGTGTAATGGTCAGGTGTTCACAATTTCTTAGCCATATAACGTAAAAGAAACACAGTTGTCACTATGACAACATGTTGATTTGACTCATGACCTGATGAAAAAAATTGTCCAGGAATGTAAGAGCTAACAGTCCTGTATAGAATATGGAAAATGTGACTGCGCAGGATGGCCAATGTCTTTAACAATATTCTTTGCCTTTGCAGGTGCTGATTTCACCACCTTCTGTAGTGTTTTGCAGTCTTAAGTTGGTACATCTCCTTTTCTGTTCATCCTGTACACCGTGGACTATAAATATAACACCAGGTCATGTCACGTGCAGAAATTCTCTGATGATTCTAGGGTGTATTGGAATAGTGGGGTGAGACAGAGGATAGGAGTTGGGGATAACTTTGAGAACTGTCCACAACTTAGCATCAGTAATACCAAGGAACTGCTTATTGACTTTCATCAAAACCGAAGAGCCAGTCACTATTCAGAGAGTGGATGTGGAGGTGGTGCACTGCTACACATACTAGAGCAAGAGTTCCCAAAGTGGTCGATATCGACCCCCTGGGGTCAATTTGAACTTTCTAGGGGTCGATAGTTTCAATAAAAATATTTGGGGGTCGATGACAGCAAAAAATAGACCCCCTTACTACTGCTATTTGTATGTTACTTCAAAATATCTATGATTCCAATAGGTACCTAATTAAGAAGTAAAATAATTCAAAAAAACACTTTTTTGATAAAAACACATTACATACCAAACTTGTGAACGAAAAGGTAAAATGTGTCACTAAAAGAGTCACACGTAAGAATGTATGAAAATACATGTACCACAAACATGTCTTATCGAACGTATCAAAGCAAGTGCAGACATGAAAAACCGCTGCAAGTCCGCACTTGCTCGCGGTGGGACGAGACAACGGATATTCGATATTAGCAGAATCTATCAGTCTTGCTTTCATAAAACACTATAAATTGGTTCGTTTGATGTGACGTGTACTTATTTGTGATTTGAACTTTGAATATAATTATTTATTGAGGAGCAGTACTACCAAAAAGAAAATCAGAGGACACAGTTTATTTATTCGAGTCTGAAGAAAAATCTTCTGTTTCAAGTAAGTACATACTTTATTGTTTTTTTTTTTAATCACAGGGGCTGTCGAAATTGTTTGTTTATAAAAGTTTTTATTTCTTCAGGTAATAATATGACTGAACCAAAAAAGAAATGCAGACAGTACAGCTTGGACTATCTGTACTTATTTTGAATTTACATATTTATTACATAAATGTCAAAAATGTAAAAAAAATCTGCTCGTATTTTTTTGCTTTAATTTTCGTTAGTGCAGGTTTCGATATTAAATGTTGCACAAGATAATGCCATATTCCGCAGTCCTTTTATCTTTTTCAATCATTAATTACAAGTGATTAAAATGAAAAGTTTGATATCTAGTGAAATATTTAATATCGAGTACTGTACAAATTTATTAATTTGAGTAAGTAAAGTAAATGACTAGGGGGTCGACGGTTTTAAAAGTTTTTGGTAAAGGGGTCTGCAGCCGAAAAAAGTTTGGGAACTCTTGTACTAGAGGGTCCACATCCACAGCTGGACATGCTGGACTTGTCTTGTAACGCAGAGTCACAACCCCATAATTCCTACGATATCATAGTCCCAAGTCAATAATGTTGCCACTAGTTTATGCATTTTCTTTCTATTTTTTCACATTTTAAATGAAGAAAGATACTTTTTTTGGTATTTTGGGTCAACTTTTCTTTAGGTCAAGTTGGCTGATATTTTTTGTGTCTTCCTCAGTTTTCCCCTGACGCAATCTGGTTTATATGTTTGTACACTTCCCTATAGATCTGTGATTCCCAACATGGGGCGCACGCCCCACTTGGGGGCAATTTGATTTTTTAGGGGGGCAGTTTAAGAAATTAGGTCCGTTAAACAATTCATAAAATGAAAAAACAGAAATTCACTGTTAAAAATGATAGAAAAAAATAAATCATTTTTATTTTTTACAGAAACATTTATATATTTATATAAACATAGAAGGGATGGTGAAGAACCCTTTAATTTATGATTTTACAACCGGCTGGGGTTTTTCTACTTAGAAATCATTTTAACCATTAAAATAATATGAATTGTAACAATGATTATAAAATTTTGCAGTATAACAAAAATATAACATGATCAAAATATTACACTAAAAGCTGTCATTAAAGTTATTTTATATTTATGAATATCACATCTCTTATTATAGGGGCGGCATGGTGACGCTGCTGCCTCGCAGTTAGGAGACCCGGGATCGCTTCCCGGGTCCTCCCTGCTTGGAGTTTTGCATGTTCTCCCTGTGTCTGCGTGGGTTTCCTCCTGGGCGCTCCAGTTTCCTCCCACAGTCCAAAGACCTGCAGGTTAGGTGGATTGGTGATTCTAAATTGGCCCTAGTGTGTGCTTGGTGTGTGCTTGGTATTTGTGTGTGTCCTGCGGTGGGTTGGCACCCTGCCTGGGATTGGTTCCTGTGTTGGCTGGGATTGGCTCCAGCAGACCCCTGTGACCCTGTGTTCAGATTCAGCGGGTTGGGAGATGAATAGATGGACATCTCTTATTATATGTTTTCAAAACTGTATTTTTCATATTACTTCATATTATATTATTTTTTTTAACAATTTCTTAGGGATTTCTTTGTCAGTACTTCAACTATGATGGCATGGTGGCGCAGTGGGTAGCGCTGCTGCCTCGCAGTTAGGAGACCCGGGTTCACTTCTCAGGTCCTCCCTGCGTGGAGTTTGCATGTTCTCCCCGTGTCTGCGTGGGTTTCTTCTGGGTGCTCTGGTTTCCTCCCTCAGTCCAAAGACCTACAGGTTAGGTGTATTGGCGATCCTAAATTGTCCCTGGCACCCTGCCTGTGGTTTGTTTTCTGCCTTGCGCCCTGTGTTGGCTGGGATTGGTTCCAGCAGACCTCCATGACCCTGTAGTTAGGATATAGCGGGTTGGATAATGGATAGGTACTTCAACTATCCTTTCCCTCTTTTGTCTCCATGTTCTTTGGAAGCTTGTTTAGACCAAATTAATGACATTATGGGCTTCCTCCACCTGAGCAGGAGTTCACTTTTTGAATAGGTAATAATAAGAATAAGGTATGTGTTACAGTGGGGAACATCATGATTTTAGAGAGGCCTAGGTGGGGCATGGGCAAAAAAAGGTTGGGAAGCACTGCTGTGGATTCTAGCTCCCATAATATTTGTCCCTTTCTCGTAGATGTAGTTGAACTTGTCGGTAAAGGAAACGTGTGTGGTGAAAGGCATTCCAGTGGCAAAAAAGAAAAAAAGAATCCTCTTATTGATATACTCTGTGATGTTAAATTGCAGACAATTCACCTGACTCCTCTCCTCTGTCTCGTTCCCCTTATGGATAACACCCCATTTGTGCAGAATCATCTGAGAATTTCTGTAAGTGATGAGATTTGCTGTTATATTTATAGTCAGATGTGTACAGAGTCATGGGGAAAGGAGACAGGACTGTTCCTTGTGGTGCTCCGGTGTTGCTCACATTCGCATCAGAAACACAGTTCTTGAACGTGACAAACATAGTTCATAATCCAGGACACCATACGCTCATCCACCTGCATATCCCTGAGTTTACCACTTAACAGACATGGCTGGGTGGTACTGAAGGAACCGGAGAAATCAAAAATCATATCATTGAGAGTGTAGGACCACCTGCACAGAGACTAAGAACACATACAAACCACAGAAGAGACAGGGTCTGCTCATGGGCTTTGATTCCATGATGCTAGATCACTGAGAGAGCAGTGCATACGCTGACATCACCATGCAGCTTTATTAAGCAAAGTATTTCTTTAAACTGTTTTCTTTTAGGATGGAAGGATGGCAGGAGCCTGAAAGCAAACTCATTTACATAATGAAAGTAAGTTATAGCATTCAAAACTCATGAACAAAACAGCTCTGATTTTTGCAATCCAGTGGTATTAAACATCCATCCATCCATCCATCCATTATCCAACCCGCTATATCCTAACTACAGGGTCACAGGGGTCTGCTGGAGCCAATCCCAGCCAACACAGGGTGGAAGGGCGCCAGCCCACCACAGAGCATTAAACATTTCAGTCAAAGGTAGCTCATTTTTTAATATACTTCAGTACACTGACAAGAGTATTACAGTAAACGTAGGTGAATTTAACTGAGAAAGCCCACCCCTCTAAGTCGTATTCCAGACTCTCCCAACCTCAGAGTGATCCTTCATGAAACAAGTAAGCCTCTTGCCTTTTGTGTGTGTCTCTGACCTTCTAATGTGTTTGCTGAGCTCGATAATTATGTGTTTTGCCAGACAGAAGAGAGATGTAAAAGAGTTGCATGGGAGGGAGCTGAAAAGAATGTAAATGTGGTCTTTGCCCATTTCACACAATGCTCTCAATTTCCTTTGCAAATAAGCACTGCGGTGAGCTGGCAGATCTCACTCAGGAGTGTGGGTGGCAGAAAGACAGCATTCATTCTGTCCGAACCAGTTCTACTACTGAAGAAGCCAAGTCCTTCTTGTTAGCTTTGTGGTAAGCCCTGTCAGTTTTAAATTATTAGGTCTTTATCTGCGTACTCTAAATATTGTGTGCTAAATTCTTCATCTAAGAAGAAGGTGGTAACATCTGTTCTGGAATAACGCTTGATTACAGGGAAGCACTGTAGCAAAAGAAAAGATCCTGGGTCTGTCTACAAGCTGGCAGTGAATGCAAAGTTGGCCTCCGCTGTCAAAACAAATCTTCTGTCTTGTATTGCACTCAGGGATCTTCCTAGATCAGATTTAGCTTTGCTTGGGGATTTCTGTGATTAGTGTCCACTTCTGAATCTGAATAGGTCTCACTGACTGACCTGAGTATATGTCTAGGTGGAAATGTTATGAGGCTTGTGGGCAGGGTGTATTCCTAGTAGAATAGAATCAGACTGAAGAAGATAAAGAACTGGGGAAACAGCCATGCGAAATCCATTTAATAAGCACGGCTATTAAATAATACGATAACAAAACTAGATAAAATGACGTGATGGCAGCGTACCACTAGACCCCCCAGCATGATTACACACTGGGCATCTTGTATTTCATAACCAAGTACCAGAAGGAAGGTGGGAGCGGAGGATGCCATCATCTATATGCTACACCGATCCCTCTCCCACCTGGACAGAGGCAGTGGTGCTGTAAGAATTATGTTTTTGGACGTCTCTAGCGCCTTCAACACCATCCAATCTCTGCTCCTTAGAGACAAGCTGACTGAGATGGGAGTAGAATCATAACTGGTGGCATGGATCGTGGACTATCTTACAGACAGACCTCAGTATGTGCGTCTTGGGAACTGCAGGTCTGACATTTTGGTCAGCAACACAGGAGCACCACAAGGGACTGTACTTTCTCCGGTCCTGTTCAGCCTAAATACATCAGACTTCCAATACGATTCGGAGTCCTGCCACGTGCAAAAGTTCACTGATGACACTGCTATTGTGGGCTGCATCAGGAGTGGGCAGGAGGAGGAGTACAGGAAGCTAATCAAAGACTTTGTTAAATGGTGTGACTCAAACCAATTACACCTGAACACCAGCAAGACCAAGGAACTGGTGGTGGATTTTAGGAGGCCCAGGCCCCTCCTGGACCCCATGATCATCAGAGGCGACTGTGTGCAGAGGGTACAGACCTATAAATACCTGGGAGTGCACCTGGATGACAAATTGGACTGGACTGCCAATACTGATGCTCTGTGTAAGAAAGGTTAGAGCCGAGTATATTTCCTCAGAAGGTTGGCGTCCTTCAACATCTGCAATAAGATGCTGCAGATGTTCTACCAGACGGTTGTGGCGAATGCCCTCTTCTACGCGGTGGTGTGCTGGGGAGGCAGCATAAAGATGAAGGACGCCTCACGCCTGGACAAACTTGTTAGGAAGGCAGGCTCTATTGCAGGAATAAAGCTGGACAAATTAACATCTGTAGCAGAGCGACGGGCGCTAAGCAAACTCCTGTCAATCATGACGAATCCAGTGCATCCACTGAACAGGATCATCTCCAGGCAGAGGAGCAGCTTCAGTGACAGACTTTTGTCACCGTCCTGCTCCACTGACAGACTGAGGAGATCGTTCCTCCCCCACACTATGCGACTCTTCAATTCCACCTGGGGGAGTAAATGCTAACATTACTCAAAGTTATTGTCTGCTTTTACATGCATTATTTATTACTCTTTAATTTAATATTGTTTATTGTATCAGTATACTGCTGCTGGATTATGTGAATTTCCCCTTGGGATTAATAAAGTGTCTATCTATCTATCTATCTATCTATCTATCTATCTATCTATCTATCTATCTATCTATCTATCTATCTATCTGTTATACTAGAAGCCTTAGTAAGAATATTTTTAAAGGCTCCTGTAGAAAAGACATAGTCAGAATTATAACAAACCAAAAAAGGTCCAAAACTGGGAGATCTACTGTACTGTTACCAAAGGCAAGGCAAAAGTCAAAAACATCAAGCACAAGTAAAAAACAGGAAAAGGCTGAAAGAAAATATGTTTAGAAAAACAAACGATTGACAAAAAGGTGTTTTGAATCCGTAAACTAGGATGAGTTTAACACGTTGCATTATTAATGGCAGCTAACAATGCCGAGCTGTTCTAATGATGGGGTGGCATAACTGGCCAAAATGTAAATTAAAAAATGGCGGGGAGAATTTCCCAAATAAACAAATGACACAAAAAATAAGATTCTGACCACAAAATTGATATCAGAGTAAGGGTATAAAAAAAACCCTCTAAAATATGCTCTTAGTCTCACAAGAAGACAAAACAAAGAAAATTAAAATAAAGACCTCATGTTTAACACAGGCAACTAAAAAAATAAGTGGCAAAAAAATGTGTCCTTTATTGTCTTCAGTGCCAAACAAAATTTCATTTCACGAACCTCTTTTCTGTGGCACCTGATTGCTTGGAGGTAGTCCCAAAGCACTTTCCTCACAATTAGCTCGATTCGTTCATTCCTTTTGGTTATTCAGAAAACTAATCCCTAAAGTGTTTCTCTCTCCATCACTCTTCTCGTTTCCCATACAATCACCAGATTCAATGCCAAACACCAACTCCACTTTCCACGTGAATCAGAGGCACTGTCTCTGGGCACTTTTTTCACCTTTATTGCCAACAATCTGTTTTATTCCATGCAGCAGAACACCAAATCATGCCCACACACTACCTTTGGAGCAACACCTTATGCCACCCCTTCCTTGGTTAAGTGTAGTTAACTGCACATCTTAACTATTTACACATTTATCCCTCTTCTATAAACAAAGCTGACTTTTAGCTGCTCTCTAACATGACCCATTAAATGGCAATATGAACTTTGTAAGCCTGACATCTTCTTAAAAGGCAGCTACAGGAGGCACAGTCTTCTTCTCACAGTTGAGGGTTCCTAACTGAATGGCAGCTTTTGAGTGTTGCTGTTCTCATATGCAGATTGGGGCAGAAAAGCGTAAGCTTCTTGACATCATAGGAAGTGATTCTATAATTCATCCAGCCGGTCGTCATCTGATTTGAGAACAAAAAAGAAGAGTTAGTGACAGTGCTGCTCTGTGGTCTGGGGGTGAATTACATTTCACTTCAGAGCCTTCAAGGTGCCCCTTAATTACACATGTCTAACATTTGATTGTTTCTTCAAATATCCCATGAGGTCTTTGTCAAATATTTTTAGTTGGTCGATTTTTTTTTTTATCTTTTCCCTTTACAAAATTACAAAATTTACCACATAAACTGCACAAGATGTACAGTATAATAGTCGGTTAGACTAAAATTAAAAGAATTTAATGATGAAGCTGGACTTCACAAATATGTATTTATCGGGGTCTGAGAAATGGGAGATTGTGCTTCCTGGCAAGTGTTTTAGGGCATTAAGAGAGTCCAGAGAGATATTTCTCAGTGACGTCCATTGTCTTGTTTTAACTCATGTTATTCCTCCTGGGATTTCTTAACACAATGGGCCATTTACTATTTACTCAAATTTATCTTATTTCTTTATTCTTCTTTACATATACTATGTTTGAAGATGAACATACAAGAATGTGAAATGTGGACTGTAAAGAATACGATAATAATGATGTAATAATGCAGATAACAACAGAGTACACCGTAATTAGGAATACATCACGTAAAGGGCTGCCTCGCTGTAATCTGATAGTCTTGAATGTCTGTTCTGTCTATTTTCCTGAAAGCAATCCATTGAAAGGGAAAGACAGAGATTATCTCAGAAACATAAGGAAGAAACCAACTACAGATGGGACATATGTCTACTTTAAGAACTCTTATCCACATTCACTGATAGACTCCTACAATAAGGTCGACTAAACAGAATTTGCCTTTTTCACAAAATTCTGAAGTGATGCGTTGACGAGTTTACCCCCTGTACCAATGAATAAGCTGTTACTGGGCTAGATTCATAAATAATCCACTCCTGGAAAGTAGTCTTGTGAATGAAAATGGAGCACACTCAAGCACGACTGAACATTGTAAGTGATGATCTCCCCGAGTCCAGCGAATGGAATAGCTTATTCATTGGCTTACTTTGTATTTTGCGTGACAACAACATTTTCATATGCAATGAGGGACAACTACAACTAAATATCTCTCTATTGTATAAAAAAATCCTTTTTAGCGTGGGGCGAGACGTGACTTTTTCAGAGAGATACTTTACAAGACTTTGTGCCAAGAGATTTTACCATGCTTGGGGCAGGATATAAAAGACAAAGAGTAGATGACGAAGTAGAATGTCGTAAAGAGGTACAAAAACATTGGTGCGATACACATGCAGAGCAGGTTAGAGATAATGAAAGTACTAAAATTTGAAAGTATCAAAAAAATAATAGTAAAGATTGCATTAGCGCAAACTTACGGAAATTAGTACTCGGTGAAATAATGGAACAGTGAAAAGAGATTGAATATATTGTTCGGATTTAAACTTTAAGTCAAAGACTTGTAGATCATCTAATTCGTGTTGCGATCAGGGAAAAGTAGTGTTTCTTTCCAATGAAGAGGCCTATCCACGAGAATTAAAAGATTTGTTGTTTGATGAAAGTGAAATTCACATATGCGAGCAGCAGAGACACAAAGTGACTGGTGCGAAGCGCAGGCCTGGGGGTTGGCGAGCGAAGCGATCAGGGGGTGTAGCCCCCTAATTAAAAGTTAAAGAAAACCAAGCGTAAACATTATTATATATGCCTCATACTTGAGATACTTAAATAAGGAGAAGCTCAGTTCACCTGTGCAGGTTCACAGACTGCCGCTAAATAATCACAAGTTACTTCAGTTAGTTATGAATATGAATCTGAATGTAATGAACGGAAGTGGGTTTTTAATTCAATTGTCTGTTCGTATTTAAATGTGCTACAATTTTGTTCATGCAAGCATTTTGCAGAAGTTGTCTTGCATAATATTTTAGTAAAAATACATGTATTTAGGATGTTGAGAGCATATGACTTTTTGACTTGAAATGTGGATTATGCAACGCGAGTAACATGAGATTTAGTCATGGACATTCCTGATATTGTTTGCTGTTATCTCTCTGTTCTGCATAAAAATATTAGATTATAAATTTTTCTAAGGCCAAAAGTATGTGGATATCCCTTAAAATTATTGACTTCAGGTGTTTCAAAGTTAACAGCTGCATAACATAAAGCATATTGGTCGAAGAAATAGGAGCTGAGTAGCTTTAAATGTGTCACTGCCATTAGATGCTACCTTTGCCACAAGGGAGTATGTTACATTTCTGCTCTGTTAGATCTGCCCCTATCAGCTGCAAGCACAATTATTAAGAAGAAGAGGCATCAAGGAGCAACAGCAGCTAAACCATGAAGTGGTAGACCATGCAAAGTCATAGAGTGCTGAAGTCCATCTTCTTCTTCTTCTTTTGGCTGCTCCCTATTGGGGTCGCCGCAGCGGATTATCTTTTTCCATACCTTCTTGTCCTCTCCATCTTGCTCTGCCACACCCACCACTTGCATGTCCTCTTTTCCTCTTGCCTGGCAGTTCCATCCCTACCATCCTTTTCCCAAAATACCCAGGATTGCACAAAATTTTCCTATCCTGTGTTGCATCACTAACAGCAGATAGATACTTTAAGTAGGAAAGGCAGTATATGATAGACAGATAGAAAGAACTTTATTTGTCTCCAGGGGGAACTTTGACTTTTTATAGAAACTATTTAAAAAAAATAGATTGAGCGGTAGATAGATATACACACTCACTATAATCTGAACACACACCAGAATGACAAATAAGGAAAAAAATTTAAAAGAAAGATAAAACCTCTGACTTTGCAGTCCCAGAGACGGAGAGGTAGTAATCAGACATATTGCTGTTGGTGTAAAGGAGGCATAGTAGTGTTTCTTTATACACTTCTGCTGAATAATTTGTTGGCTGAAAGTCCTCTGTGTGTCAGAGAGAGGATGTGCAGAATTGTTCATAATGGCACTCAGTTTTGGGGGGTCCAGAGTCTCTTGAAGTGATGCTTCCAGCCCAGCACTCCCGAACGTAGAACATCATACTTGTTCCATTCTGCCTCTGGAAGTACTTCCCAGCACAAGAATTTTGGGTCTTAGAGCTTCATGAATTGGGTTTCCATGGCCAAACATTTGCATGCGAGCCTACAATAACTAATCGCAATGCCAAGTGGTGTAAAGCATGCCTCCACTGGACATGTTCACTAGAGTGATGAATCACACTTCACTATATGACAGTTTGATGGACAAATCTGGGTTTGGTGGATCCCAGGAGAACTCCAGCTTTTGAACTGTATAGTGCCTACAGTAAAGTTTGGTGGAGGAGAGACAATGTTGTGGAGCTCTTTGTTCAGGGTTTGGACTCAGCTCTTTTAAAGGTTACTCTTAATGCTACAAACACATTTTGAACAATGGTGTGATTACAACTTTGTAGAGAAAATTTGGGGAAAGCCCTTTTGTGTTCCAACATGTCTATGTTCCTGTACACAATGCCAGGTCCATAAAGACATGGACAAACTGCACAGAGAACTGTCCTCAACCCTGCTGAACATCCATCCATCCAACCATTATCCAACCCGCTATATCCTAACTACAGGGTCACGGGGGTCTGCTGGAGCCAATCCCAGCCAACACAGGGCACAAGGCAGGAACAAACCCCAGGCAGGGCACCATCCCACCACAGGGAACACACACACACACCCACATACTAAGCACACACTAGGGCCAATTTAGAATCACCAATGCACCTAACCTGCATGTCTTTGGACTGTGGGAGGAAACCCAGGCAGACACGGGGAGAACATGCAAACTCCACGCAGGGAGGACCCTGCTGAACACCGGGGGATAAATTGGAATGCCAATTGCAAGCTGTGTCTTCACATCCATCATCAGTACCTGACCTCACAATTGCTGTTTAAGCAGATTAGCAACAAATTCCGACAGACACTCCAAAATCTCATGGAAAGTCTTCCCAGAAAAGTGGAGGCTGTTAAAGCCGCAAAGGACAGCCAACCTCATATTAATGGCTATGGTTTTGGAATTGGATGTCCAACAAGCTTAAATAGGTGTGATGGCCAAAGTTTTTAGCCATATGGTGTGTAAAAATATAGAGAGATTTTTTTGAGCGTAGTATTACTTTAACAATGGAGTGCACGTTAATTACCCATTTCAGATTCTGAGAAATTGTAATCTTCAGGAATGTGAAGGATTCCACAGTGGTGACTGTCGAACCACAGATGCTTATGGGAGGAGTGATGAGGGGCTTCTTTTGAATCTACAATTAATTTGACAGTCTTCTGAGTATTGAGGTCAAGATTATGTTGTCTGCATTAGAAAATCGGCTGCACAACCTGTCATCTATTAGTGGATTCATCTCCAACCAGAGTAACACCAATCAGTGTGGTATCATTGTCAGATTCCAGGAATTTTACAGGGTGTTCCATGGAAATGTAGGCGTATGATTACAGACTGAAAAGAACAGGAGATGGCAAACAGCCCTGTGGTGCTCCAGCTCTGACGGTTAATGTGCCTACCCAATCTTACACACCGTCCCCTGTCAGAAGTTGTTAATCCACCTGCAAGAAGATTCCGACACAGCTGGCCAAGACAGCATGACCTGTGAAAGCAGACCTGATATCAATAAAACGAATTGTTACAAATGTCACTGAATTGTTAAAAAGTATTAGCTGCAAGGCCACATCTACATCTTCCACAAACCCTTTTGCACTATAAGTGAACTGCTGTGATTCCAACTGGGTGTCAGTAACAGCCAATTTGAGCTTTCATGTATAGATGTACATCACCAGTTTCAATAGCATATGCATTTTGTGTGTCACATCTGTGTTGTAATTTACTTGTATTACATAATGCATTACATTAGTAACGTGTTATTCCCAACTCTGGGTGTAAAATAGTCGCATTTAGTCCTCAGGCAACATACCACCCTGTTACATTCTCCTTCCCAGTGACCCTACTGTATGTGTGCCAGATTCACATTCCTACATCGTGCCTATCCACATACTGTAAGCCACCCAGTAAATCTTAACTACAAGTAAATGACAGCCGCAGGATGGATGAGTGTTCATTTAACACTGCAGTGACCATAATTACATAAGGCCCAGCCCTCAAGTGGGGCCTGATGACAAATATTGGCCAGTTAGGACACGGACGAAGTAAAATATGCTGGTGTGGTTTTTAAGACCCCTTTAAAGGCCTTTGATCTCTTTAATCATTCCGTGCTGCTTGGGAAGTTAAGCATCATGTTTGGCTCCTTCACATTGACGTTGGTCTGGCAGCTTTCAACTGGTTGTCTGTTAAAAGTGTAATCACAGGGCATTTTATGTACAAATTTAGACAGCTGGTCATTATTTCTAGAAGCATAAATGTAATTATTTTCTTATATTTAATTCTGTCTACGCACTTGCATTTTCACTCTGTAAAGATAATAATTACAGTGAAAAACAAAAAAGCAGTCTAACAATATAAAATATAATAAACCAGGTAAACAGAATCTTCACATCCAAAACCCCTAAATGGTCACAAACAAATGTAAGCAAAGAAACATTACAAACAGAAGCAGTTTTTAACAGGTGAGGCATGGAGGTCTCATATCTCCTACATGGCTTTGAATCCCAGCTTAGCTGCTGTCCATGTGCAGGTGGATTTTTCTGCACTCTTTTTGCGTTTTTGTGCTTTAAGGGGGATTGGCATTCCATCTCATCCAAGGCTGGATTCCTACCTTGCCCTCTAATGCTGCTAGGACACACTTCTTTGACCTTATAAGTGGGTTTAGAAAATGGATGGATTCCTTTTGTGTGTTGTGTAACCCTAGAAAATGTGTCATACTTTGTGAAAAGGTTGCCTTGAAAAATATATTATAAATATGAAAAACATGCTGTAAATTACCACTGAGGATAAAAGACTAATTTGTGGTGTGCAGTAGGTAATGCAGTAACTGAAACCATTTTAATCATTTTCAGCCAAAAATGACGAATGTGTTTAAAACTTGCCAAAAAAAAAAAATACTGTATATGGCAGAAGGTTTAACAGGATTTTAAGATGAAATTCAAACCTCATTTGCAATTTAATCCTATATTTGATGTTGACGTAGGACAAAAAACACACACACAGCAGATGGGTTAAATTCCTGAAAATAAAAAAAGAAGAAATAAGCAGAAAACATTATTTTATTGCTCAAAAAACAAAGTCTGTGTTATCAGTTTTATTAGTATATAAGCATAAAGAAAGATTTAGAAGTTTTTTTGATCAAGTTAGGGCCAGATTGTACCAAAAGAAATACAGGACGGACCTTCTGGAAAAGAAGGGGGTTATCAGGAAGCAAGGACTGGGGGTACTGCAGTTCTTTCAATGCTGTATACAAACACATTTACACTTCTGGTACATGTAATGACTCTAAAGAATAAAACCCAACAATTACAGCCTGCAGAGCCACTCCTATAATAAAGTACTTTATGACTTTATAGATAAATATGAAAAGAACTGTATGATAAATAGACAGACAGACAGACAGATAGATATGAAATGCACTATATAACAAACAGATAGA
>JANRMT010062861.1:21174896-21185048 GCA_026402145.1 Polypterus bichir lapradei
ATAGATAGATAGATAGATAGATAGATAGATAGATAGATAGATAGATACTATGCAATATTATGACATGAAGGTAGGATTTAAAAAGTGTGGTGGGGATGGAATCCACTATACAAGTAGTCAACCTCATCTAACAAAGCAGGTCATTAACAAATATCGATGTGACTGGTGAAAATTTAGAAAGGGAGCTGGATGGACTGGGAAGACAAGGAAAGATATAAATGGATTATGGATTTATGTTGGTTGAAATATTTAGATCTTTAATTGTATTATGGAAAAAGTGGAGGAATTTTTCACAAACTTCAGTAGAAAAGATAACTGGGCCAGATGCAGGTTGAAGTACTTTATTAACTACAGAGAACAAAACCCTCAGGTTGTCAAGGCCACTTTCTACTATTCTGCCATAATGTGTGTTCTTGGCTGTGGTTAGTGTATCTCTGTAAGCCCTTTGATGGTCAGAGAAAGCCTGGACATGCACAGTGAGGCCAGTCTTACATGACAAGGCATTGGACTGCCATGTTAGCCACCATGGCAACACGCCACCCTGCACTCTTAAAAGTGCTGGTTCTTGAATGGTATTGCATGGTTCTCTACTGGGTTGTGAGGTTCCTCATCGGACTATTGCTTGTCAAAGCACCCTTTCATTCTGGGAAACATTCTTTGCATGTGAAGTTGGTTCTTTGTGTGTTGAAAACCCTTTGTATGTGTAGAAAAAACTGAAATTCTTAATGTATGGTAGACTACCTGGCAGGACACCAACAGATTAAGAAAACCTGAACTGAGCCTGTGTAACTGTACATATGCAGCAACATCAACATCACCCATTGTTATTTCACAAATCTGTTATCGTCTATTCATGGTTATTTACAGTATGGAGTCTGTTACAGATATAAATAAATTAAGATTCTTTCTGGAACCTTCATGTAGGTAGGACTTTCATGAACCAAAATGGTTCCCCTATGGCATCACTCTGAAGAACCACTATGGCACCTTTATTTTTAAGAATGTAAATTTTATCCTCACCCGGTTGTATGAAACAAAGCAAGTGAGATAGGCTTGGAAATGTTGTGTTACATGCTGTGTTTTTATTTAATTGAGCCAATGACTTACTTTATTAAACAGTCAAACCACTAACTTTAATAAAGTGTCCTTTGAGCTCACTTTATAAGAGCAGGGGTCAATAAAGAAATAGAACATAAATTAAATCTTTATTTTTCTCATAGCTACTTGGAAGGAATGGTTGTTTATTATTATTATTATTATTATTATTATTATTAATAATAATAATAAGAAGAAGAAGAATCATTGCATATTGGATTTCTTTTTTACTACATTTTTTACTTTCGCAGCAGCTTCTTCCTTGCACTTGCCATGGTTTTGAAACAGCAGGTCGAGAAGAAACAATCGTAGTTTACATCTAAAAGCCTAATTTGCATTTTTCCTGAATAATCAAGTTTAGAGTAGTAATTGGTATGTGTGTTTTCTTTTGTAGATGCATTTCATTGTGGGACTTCAAAGGGAGGTTTGCACAATAACTGTACTGATCAATACCCCCAATCCTGAAACCAAAATCCTGATTATTGTAAAGAACTACAGCTTCCATTCAAACATGTTTCTCATTTTATACTCATTACACTCAAGCGTCATTCCTATTCTATAAAGCAGCTGCATCACAGGATTTTGCTACAGTTGGGGGGGCTCATTCGCCATGCAGGTAACATTATTCTGCCCCAACTCCAAAAATCAGTTCTTATTTGTTTCCTCTGACACTGCTCAAATATTTATATTATCTGTCAATTTTGAATACTGAATTTTTGGTGGCATAAGGTACAATCCAACCCTAGGTAGGGTGCCAGTCTATTGTAGTCACATCCACCCATGTGGGGTCAACTTAAAATCACCAATTAAACTGACCAACAAGTCTTTAGCATGGTGGAGGAAAACTAAGGTGGGCCACAAAAATGCAAACTCCAAACAAGTTCTGGGCCAGTATTTGAATTCCAGGCCTCTGAACGTTGAAGTTAGCAGTGGTTGTGCAATTCTTATACATTGTCCATAAAAAGTTGTTACCCTCCTGGATGTTTTCACATTTTATTGTTATTCAACATCGAATCCCATTGAATTTCATTTAGCTTTCTTGATATTAACAGAAAAAGACTCTTTAATGCCAAAGGGAAAACCGATCTCTGCAAAGTGGTCTAAATTAATAGCAAATATAAAACACAAAATAACTGATCAGTGTGGCCTGTAGGGGGAATTCCAGCACCCTAAAACTAGACACAACTCTACAAACACAAGTCCCGGGCGCAAATAAATAAATTATTTTAGTAGAACCTCCAAAGAAAAATCTTAATCCAGTTTGCACAATCCCAAATCTTTTCTTTCTCTTCATTTCCTCCATTTCTCCCAGGTAAGCTTTATCCACTTCCACCCAACTGCAATTCTCTTGGGTGAGGAAGACTTACTCATTTTATGTTTGACCCGGGAGTACTTCTGGTGCCAGGGCATTACCCATAGGAAGCACTTCTGGATCATGAGGTAACTCCACATAGATGGGATCACATATTCCTGCAGCACCCCTTTTTTTTAGCCACCGTAGATTAGATTAGCCTTCACTGTGGTGCGGTGTAGTGGTCACCTTTGTTGCCGCATGGCTCCAGGGGACCCGATTCTGAATGAGAAGGCACATGCCAGTCTTGTCTGTGTGGCTTTTTCTCACAGTACCTGTTTTCTTCTTATATCCCTGAGCTGGAGTTTAGTTGATCTGCGTCTCCACACTAGTTCTTTAGGTGGTAAACTAGCGACCATTTCTGGGATGGCAACTACCTGATTGCACTCCAAGGCCCTACATTGAAATAAATGCTTAAGAAATGGAAATGCAGTAAAATGTGCACAGCTTTCAAGTATTTGAGTGGTAAAATGCACTTCTGAAGACTATACAAGGTCAGAACCTAGGCAGTTCAAACAAGAATGCCTGTGTCTCTCAAGTGGTTTCATGCGCTTTAACTGGCCAGTGTCCAGTGCACACATCAGAGGAACCATTGTGGACAGAAGTCTGGAGGAAACAGAACGTTTTTCTACCTTTTTTTTTTTTTTTTTTTTTTTGTGAAAGCATATTGAGTCATTGCACTGAATGTCTCCTCAGCCTGGGAAACGCTTCAGAGAATAAGGCTTACCTTCAGCAGTGAGCAGGGCGTGGTGCCTGAGTAGGGAGCGCCGTGCCAAATGATGACAGGTGCTAAAGGCAGCAGGATCAAAATACACCTGCTGCCCTGCTGTCTATCAGACACCCAGCAAAAGGAGTCCGGAGACAATGAGTGCCTTCCTCGTGTCTGGTTCACTTTGCACTGGGAAAATTGTTTTTGCCCACTTGTCTTGAGAAACAGAGAAAATAAACCAATACCTTTTGTTAGAAAAGCCAGAAGAGCAGTAAAAAGGAATAACTGGTTTGGTTTCAGTAACCAAACAAGAATTATGTAGCACTACATTTTAAAAAGACAGCCATGATAGCCCCTGGGTGACATAAAATAAAGAAAAAAAGAAATACAAAAACAACATCAGGTTAATAAACTAAGCACTCCACAGACCAATAAAAACAACAATACTGTCTGCAATATGTTAAAAAATGTTCAAAACTATGTGTTTAGAACCAAAACAAATTAGCAACACATAAAAGTAAATGCAGAAAATTATGAATTATACAGTAAGCAAAGTAAAAGGCAAATACCAGTAGATAAAAGACAAAAATAGGTGTAAAAATGGGCAATATTTTGAGTAAGATGATTAAAATGGGATAAAATTGAAAATCTCCAATTTTCATAAATATGACACCTCACTACTTTGTAATAACCTGGGATCATAATATAATATAATATAATATCTGCGGTGGGCTGGCGCCCTGCCCGGGGTTTGTTTCCTGCCTTGTGCCCTGTGTTGGCTGGAATTGGCTCCAGCAGACCCCCGTGACCCTGTAGTTAGGATATAGCGGGTTGGATAATGGATGGATGGATAATATAATATAATATAACATAACATAATATAATCCCCTCTTGTCTTTACATAAGTTATATAGTACACATCTATGTATCATTGTTTTGTCTTCATTAGGAGAATACAACAATGATACTCTCATGTCAACACAATCAATTTACGTCAAAAAAAAATACCTTATATACATCCACTCCGCTAACAACAGCAGTAGTTTAGTTGTGTGTTAGAAGTCGACAAATAAAGCCTATGCGATGTCACATGCTTATAAATCGTACAACTGCCTAAGCATTCAATTGCCGACAAAATCTTGACTGGTGATCATGCAGGAGAAGTCGTATTCCTTCCACCCATTAAGTTAGATACTGGTGATACTTCAACAAGTAGATTACCATTCATCTTGCATAGATAGTTTTAGCATTTGCTGTAACTATAAATAAATGTCAGTACCAGAGTTTTGACCATGTTGGACTATGCCCATGGACTGATAGCGAGCAAAGCGAAGTGAGGGGGTAGGGGGCTGGTTGAGCTGCCATAGGTGGACAGTGGGACACCCCCTACATAGTAAATAAATAAAAATAAACTTAATGAGTACATCAGATGGAAGCATTGAATTGCCTGACAGCAGTGGGCAGAAAAGACCACCAGAAGAACTTCGTAGCACACCGTGGTGGAATGAGCCTGTGCCTAAAAGTGTGCCAAGAGAACACCTCCTGGATGGCATGGAAGTAATTTTTCATGATGGCATTCGATTTTGCTATCATCCTCTTTTCCGCAACAATGAAGTCAATGGAAATGGTGGAGGGGGTTGGCTTGGTGGTGTGGGATAAAGAACAAAAACAAAAACTGCTCACCACTCAAAAGGCTATGTCCAATTTGACAAAAATTTTTAATTTAAATTATTCTTCATGCAGTTTAAAATATTGTCGTTATAGAGTTTCAAGAATTTCCTTGGGGAGATGTAATGGGACAGCCAACACCACAAAAACCACACGTTACTCCAGCTAGGTGATCGTTCATGAAATTTTGTGTGTATATTACAGTTAACCCAACTTAACACTGAGATTTTCTGGGGTTTCAAAGGTTTTGTAATGAAAACAGGTCCCATAAAAAGAAAACACTGCAAGCACCTGTAGTTCTGAGCAGCTTACAGGCTGTATCAATGATTCGGTTATTCAGTAAGACATTCAGCTTAACATAATAAGATTAAACATCAATTTGTGAAACTTTAGTAAATCATGAAATACAAAGAAGTCGTGGTCATAGTTCCAACCCACCAAGAAGTTACTGCAATTATGGAATCCAATCATACACGAAAAGAGCAAATTCTTGACTCATGAATGCAGAGAAATTGATACAAGAGGTAGAGTAGATGACAGATGAGACAATCAGCAGTGACTAAAGGGTCAACATTTTAAAAGCCACATAAGTATCATATCATATCTTATCATAGCCCATACTGCAAATATACCCCAGACAATGGCTGTTGCTGTAGCTAGAATGATACAATCCAACTTAAAAAAATGGTAAGTGTCTTTGTGTCTGTCCTGGTTTTAATATCCCTGTCATTCCAAAAGATTAAACATCACAACGATTTTTAGTATTAAAATACATTTTATTACTACAAATGCTTGTGTTGCACCATCTTTGTATATATACAGTATATACATATACAGTATATATATATACACTATATATATTTATAAATCCACCTTGATAAAAGGATGTGTCTGTGTATCTGTGTCTGTCCAGTTGCTTTGTTTCTGTAATTCCAACAGATGGTCCACCACAAACATTAACACTGCTTTTACAACTACCATACAAAACGACATATAACAGTGGTGTATGCATCGAATTTGTTATTCCAACAGACGGTGCATTCCAAACATTTTTAACAATACATTTTGTTTCACCATCTGTTGGAATGACAAATGCAATGTATTGTATTACTACATGCATCGCAAAATACATTCCAATAGGTGATGCACTGCAAATGTTAATGCTGAGGTCTACATTAAGGACTCTGTTTCTTTTATTTTATAACTTACGTAAGTGTGCACTACTTATTTATCTTTTGTATACTGTTTATTCCTTATTATTCTGATCAAAATTTAATTTGGTTTTTTTTTGCATGTAACTTCTTCTTTGACATATTGTAGAGCACTTTGAGCTACATCCTTTGTATGAAAATGTGCCATAGAAGTAAATGTTGTTGTTGTCTATATTTATTACTTAGATTTCAACACCTCTTAGATGGGTAGAACAGATAATATAATAATATAATATACTGTAAGTGACATATTGGTGCAAAGTTTGCTGCCTCATAGCTCCAGGGACCAGTGATAAAACTGAAACTTAGTCACTTGTCTTTCTGCAGTTTGCATGTTCCTTTCTCCGTGTGTGTGTATTGTATTGGGGGATTTTTCTCCCACATTGCAGAAGGTTAAGTAAACTGAGAACTGTAAACTGGAATGTGTTAGTGAAGTGAGACCTCTGAGAATTGGTTCCTACCATGTTCCGGATGCTGCTGGAAGACGTTCCACCTCCACATCACTTACTGTAGAATAGAACAAGTGGAGTCATTTCCGAGACCGGCTGTGTCGAGTTTCCATGTTATCACTATGTTCCCTGTTTCTCCAACGTCCCAAAAGGCAGGAATGTTGTTTTAATTGGCTACTCCAAACTGGCCCCAGTATAAGTAACATGGAGGTGCGAGTATGGACTGGTGCCTCATCAAGAGTTAGTTCCCACAATTCAAATAAATGTTAGCAACACAGGTTCTGGATACCCGTGCTACCCACAAATAAATATCCAGGTTCCAGGTTAGAAAAAAAAGTATTCATTAAGGTATTGAATAAGGGGGTATGAAGAGATCGAAAGAATGTATATGGTATACCCTTATTGGTCAAAGCAAGCTTTTTAGTTAATAAGCACAATGTTTTCCTCATTGTTCCAGTAGGCCGGTTTCACTGTCTGTATAAGGTGCTTCCACGTTCTTCCCTGCACAAACTCTGCCATTTAGTTTTCCCGGTGCAGATACACTCTTAGTGGAGTACCTAAATCGCACGGATGGTGTTATACAAAGACTAAACGTGTACCTACGACTGTACTTATTATCAACAGTTCATGAAAGAGGAGATATATTTTGTAAACATTCTTATCACAAATGTGTATGGCTACACGCCTATTCTGACTTCAAAAGGTTAAGGCTGAGTAAATGCTGAACTTGTATTGCAGCTGCAGGCTGACGAGAATATCTGCAGTTCCAGCACTGCGTATACGGAAGATCATGATATTTTAAATGTTTGAAAGGCAGCGTTGATACTGAGTAGGCAAGCACGTTTAATTGTACTCTGAATTAAAAGCGTCTGCTTTCGGTTTTCCTCCCACATACCATATGATGTTCAGCTGCGTCGTAAACTGGTGACTTTAAATTTTCCCGGCATGAACGCGTAGGGACTGTGGGTTGCGCTGACTGCCGTCCTCTAAATTTATTCTTCACATGGACCAGGGCCGAATTTCCTCCTTTAGACTACAGAGGATTGAAATGGCCCAGATACAATGTACGGAGCTGACTTTAACGAATAATGAATTAGACTTGTACGGTATCCGAAGTTACCGGCAGAAAGGGCTGTCTGTGGCATGGGACAACCATCGCAGGTTCTCTTTGTGCAGTGAGGCTCAGCAGAAGCAGAAAATTACGAAGCCCACCATGTCAGATCTGCATGGTACAGTATCTTATTAAAGTCTGTCAGTTGATTATCACTGACAAAAACACATTGCATAATTCAATATGTTCTTTAAATCAGAGTGGGTGCAACGATTATACACATGAATTAAAAATAACTCACTACTGCGATTTCAAAAGAATGCGCCATGTGACCTTTTTAGACTCAAATTTCATACACGGAGCTTTATGGTAAACACTGAATTTTTCATGAGGAAAGTTGGATTTGTATGGGGAGGGGGGGGGGTAGAAGTTTGAAATACGTCATTGTCAGGATTTCTGTTGATTGGATGATTGACGAGTCACACTTTCTCACATCTCACAGTCACCGCCCTTCACTGCTCCTCCACGAGCTTCAGATTTCATGAGTGTTGCTGCAGAGAACGAGTCAGCTACGGAGGTCTGCAGCTTGACCCTTCTCAAAGATCTAGTTGTGCCCTTCGCGTTTGCGTGGCGGCACGTTCCAGGCTAATTACTGTCATACGTAAATTGAACATGGTCTTCTAACAGTATGTTATTACGAGCCTTACTGATAGGTTAAAACAGTGTGCGGGAGTGTGCCCTTCGGCGGACTGGTATTCACTCAAGGGCTAGTACCTGGCTTGTGCACCATCATATGGGGATGGTTATCTACTCCTTATATAAGGGGATTTGAATATGACAGTACTCACTTTAGACTCTCATGTAACTTATCTCTTTTTCAAAACTAGTGGAATATACGAAATTAATTAGTTTTAACGGACATCCGCCCATCATCAAAACCCACCCATTGATCTTCTAACCTGCTTATCTGGTTCATGGTCAACACATCGCACGCACACACCCACTGCATATACTGGGTCTGTTTTTATTAACCAGTTATAACAAAAATATATACTCATAGTAAAACACAGAATTGAAACCGCAACACTTGAAGTGTCCTGGATGGGATGCGAATTAGCCTTTTGAAGCTGGGAGGCAGCGGCGTTAACCATTACTGCACCACCCCCGTACCTGTTTGTTTTATTAAAAGTCGCGGGACATTTTCGGCGCCACTTCAGCACTAAGTATGCTGACAGACTCGCCATTGTTTTTTCTGTTTCTTTTCGCTCTCAGTTTTCGGCGTGACTTGGCTTCGAGTCGTGTTAATGGTCTTCCAGCGTCCTCGAGCGGTCTTATCTTGTAAAGCTTTGCGCTGTAAAAAAAAATTCGCTGAAAGGCAGACCCAATCATCAGCAATAGCCACTCAACCAATCAGCTATGGAATTAATGTGTCAGTCAATGTTCAAGTAGCCAATCCTCTTCGTTCCTTTTATCGTTTCCTTTTAAGGAGGCGGTGGAGTAATTTCTTTATTCTAGCGGGCATTTAAAAGCTAGTTGCTGGTCGGGGACGCTTCAGTTAGCTGATTTCTGGAAATAATAGGGTAAATTGTTTGACTATTTATGGGCCTTAACTACTAAACTCTATATAATCTGTAAATCTAAATCAGTCGTACCGTGGTTTATAAGGTTTGCTTTTGTGCTTAACCGCAGTCGTTCTTTTTATAAAAACGCGTGTCTGCTGGAGTCCCTCGAGTTCCTTTCGATTGACGCCACTGGCGCATATGAACTTCTGTCTTTTTTCTTTGACGTATTGGCCAGTCCATTGGAGGGCACAGACAAAGCTACTCACAACGGGTCAATTTAGAGTTGTCAGCCGTCCTTGAAATCATATTTAAGAAGTGCGAGGAAACCAGAGAACGTGTGGAAAAATTGCACAAACGTTAAGAGCATGCAAAAATTTTACAGGGAATTGAAACCTGGGATTATGTAGTGCCACTGGACCGACATTTTTAAGGTTAACGGAATAAACATATGAATCTGTCCACCTTAAGTGGGTTGTTTGCTTTTGACATGAACTTTTTACTCAAAGAACTGAAAAAGATAGCTAGAATGACAGATACGTGAGCAAAAAACACATAATATTCTCAAACCCACTTGATCTAATTCGAGGGCTGACAGAGTAACTATTAGAGAAACAAGATATTCAGTTTTATTACATAATAAATAAGGTTAATACATATTGTAAAACGATTAGTTTCACATGTATATTACACTAAACTATATGGGACACAATGTAAATTTCAAAGGTTCACATCAATAATAATGGTATAAAGAAAAAAAAACAATTGTTTATGTTAAGCTAAGAATTTTAAAATAGTACAGTAAAAATGACACATTGGTGGGTACACGTTCTATGTAAAGGTATTGTAACGAAAGAAAAAATAATTTGTGCATTATATTGGCAACAGTTTGTGGAAACATGACACTCACACCTGTATGAGCTCGTTGGGTATCCCATTCCAATACCATGGCTATTATTATGGAGCTGCCCAAAATGGCTTTAACAGTCTCCACTCCCAGAAGACTGTGTGCCTGATTTTGGAGTGTGACTGTGGGAATTTGTGTCCATTCAGCCCAAA
>JANRMT010062861.1:21185148-21200723 GCA_026402145.1 Polypterus bichir lapradei
ATATATATATATATATATATATATATATATATATATATATATATACTGTGGGGCAAGCCATATATATACTGTATATAAAGGATGTGTGTGTCTGTGTATGTATGTGTATATATATATATATACTGTGGGGCAAGCCACCTGGCGCCTTCGGCGTCTGACCCCCAGTTGCAGCCAGAATATTAGTAAAATCTGTAAATGTACAAAAGAAATATGATTATTTATTGGAGTCAAAATCACAAAATTCTATAAATATGTAAAAGAAAAATTAATTATTATTTAGCGGAGTAAAAATCATAAAATGAGAATAAAATATTTACTCTCTTACCGACTGGAGTATTCCCATTAAACTGAGGTCAATATTTTAGTTTATAATTTAAAAACTGAATAAGAATCTGAAAATCTAACAACATCACATTAAAGTTCGATAAATTCTGAAAAGAATGATATCACACATATATATATGTAGGTTTTATAATAAGCCCAATTTAAAGCATGACAAAAAACATGACATAAAATCGCTGCACACAATCATTACACTTTTAGGCTTAGGATTTTATATATAGAGAGATTGTGTATATATATATATATATATATATATATATATATAATGTGTGTGTGTTGACAAAACTAATGTTGGGGCACAAATTTTAATGTGCTTGATGACGGTAAAGGTGCAACAAAAATAAAGAGCAGCAAAGCAAAAAGACTCAGGGTGGTTCAGTGCTCTTTTGAGTGGTAAATTTGTGGACAGGAGCGTCGTTCAGCAGTCGGCTCTCTCCACAATGAGACAACCCACCCTGGGGGCGTCTCAGTTTTGTAGCAGACTGAACGGAACAAACAGTCGGTTGCCCTCATTGGGCAGTTTCTCAGAGCTGTGCATGAAAGAACAAGAGATATCATCAGTGACAGCACCCCCTGATGTTAGTCCATTGATTACCACAAGTGTACAAAGGGTCTCAATTAATTTATCCCAATTTTATTTAGCATTTTTTATGGTAATCCCTATCCAGAAATAATTAACAAAAAGTACACTGGGTTGCAGTGCAATGAGATTCCTACTTGCTTGTCTCTCACAAACTAATGACAGTAGTGTAATAAAAATGAGGTCAAGAATTCTAAATGTTCCATTAAATGTAATCCTAGACAAAAGATTTAAAAAGCATGTAAGAGAGTATAGGTCTGCCGTAGCCTCATTACCTGAGGGTATAAATGTCCTTAAATCTGGTAGTGTGAGATCAAATGGTTCTGTACCACTCTTCAGAATGGAGGAGGGAGAAAAGTGATCATATAGGGTGGCTGAGGTCTTCAATAATCCTGTTTGGTTTTCGTAAACAGCACATGCTATTTACTGTACGTCCTGAACATTTGGCAGTTGTGTGCCAGGAATATTCTGAGCCAATCTCACTTCTGCCAATTTCTCTGTTCTCATAAACAAGAGGTGGTTAAGGATGAGTACTAAAGAGGAGGTGAAGATCTATTTTGGGCAGGACTGAGTGTCCAGCAGCAGGGTGACGTCATGAATGCACCCACACTGGACACTAAATTTAATATCCTTGGGTTTTGGTTTAGAGGCGGATTCCCTAATTATGCTGAACTAGTTCTATTGAGTGAGACAACTCATAAAGTGTAGAGGCAGGTGCACATGACGTCATATAAGGAGATGACAACCAATATTTAATTTTTCCAGTGTATCCACATTACAATATTATCATATTCAAGTTTTACTCCTTAATTTGAAGAGACACGTTTGTTTGCTGAAATTTTAACTAAGCAAGACACTTCTGACTACATTCAAGCCCATTTATCCGACCATTCTCTGAACCTGTCTTCTTCATTGCAGGTTTGTAGGGCACTGTAGCATACTCAGCATGAACACTGGACTGGTGACCACAAGGACCATTTGGACACACTGCGCCAGTTTGGAGCATATAGGTAATCTAATAGCAAAGGTTTGGGATGTAAATGGATATTTCTGAAGAAACTCAAAGAGAATGATAGATAGTAAGCCAGGGTGCTAAATCATAAAAAAAGAAAAAGTCTAATTAATAAGGGATTTCAAACATGAGGTAGGTTTAGCCTTTGGGAAAACAGGCAGTGGCCATGGCAGTCAAGATCTTTACATTTATTGCTTTTGTGGCTTTATATTCTTACACTTACATACTTACATTCTTACATCTGGATAAATAAGATTCTTCTTCTTCTTTCGGCTGCTCCTGTTAGGGGTTGCCACAGCAGATCATCTTCTTCCATATCATCCTGTCTACTGCATCTTGCTCTGTTACACCCATCACCTGCATGTCCTCTATTACCATATTCAAAAACTGTCTCTTAGGCCTTCCTCAGTTCCTCTTGTCTGGCAGCTCTATCGTTAACGTCCTTTTCCCAATATACTCAGCATCTCTCCTCTGCACATGTCCAAACCAACGCAATCTCACCTCTCTGACTTTGTCTCCCAACTGTCCAATTTGAGCTGACCCTCTAATGTACTCATTTCTAATCCTGTCCATCCTCGTCACCCCCAATGCAAATCATAGCATCTTTAACTCTGCTACCTCCAGCTCTGTCTCCTGCTTTCTGGTCAGTGCCACCATCTCCAACCCATATAACATAGCTGGTCTCACTACTGTCATGTAGACCTTCCCTTTCACTCTTGCTTATATCCATCTGTCACAAATCACTCCTGACACTCTTCTCCACCCATTCCATCCTGTCTGCACTCTCTTTTTCACCTCTCTTCCACAATCCCTGTTACTCTGAATTGTTGATCCCAAGTATTTAAACTCATCCACCTTCACCAACTCTACTCCCTGCATCCTCACCATTCCACTGACCTCCCTCTCATTGACACGCATGTATTCTGTCTTGTTTCTTCTTACCTTCATTCCTCTCCTCTCTAGAGCAAACATCCAACTCTCCAGTGTCTCCTCGACCTGCTCCCTACTCTCACTACAGATCACAAGATAACATTCACAAATCTCTTTAATCCAAAGCAGAGTTGTGTGGGTCCGGAGTCTATCCTGGCCACAATGGACATGGCATTGGTCCATCACAGAGCTCATTCATACACACAAACACTGACAAATGAATGCAGAATTCAAACCCAGGATGCAGAATTCATGGAGCAGCAGCACTACATGGCACAGTTTCATCCAATATGGGACAAATGTGTCAATGAAATAGATCAGTGTGTAAATACTAGGGTGTGAACCAGACATTCATGTTATTGAAAGCATTACTTACTTTGAACAAGATGGTGACAGAAGGACAATGACAGCTCACAGTTCTCAGATGAGGGGTCTTTTATATCAGCTCTCCCAGACTTCAGGCTTCTTCCTTTGGGTTGTTACATTTTAACCCATGATAAAAAGGCATAACTATACTATAGAGTAGGAAATTCAAAATTGGAATAGGTTGCTAGTGGTTTGTGCAGCTGTCTCACTGGTTTGGCATCCTGAACTTGATCTGTACTGATCTGGCATGAGTGATTGTGCCCTACAGTGTACTGGCACCCAATGCAAGGCTAATTAATGCCCTGCATCCCATAATGACATAGTATATATTAGTATATATATTATATATGGTATAAAAAAAATGAATTAATGAATTTTCCTTAACTCAATCAAGCCACCAGCCTCAATTTAATAAAATAGCATTTCTGTTTTTGTTGAGTCAGTTTTGGAAATTTGCATAAATTAATGACCCCGGTTATATTACTGCTTTTGTTCTCTCATTTTATGTTGTACAAACAAAAAAGGAGCTGAGCCGTAAGGCAAAGCTCTCAATTTACCAGTCGATCTACGTTCCTACCCTCACCTATGGTCATGAGCTATGGGTAGTGACCGAAAGAACGAGATTGCGAATACAAGCGGCTGAAATGAGTTTACTCCGCAGGGTGTCTGGGCTTTCCCTTAAAGACAGGGTGAGAAGCTCAGTCATCTGAGAGGAGCTCAGAGTAGAGCCGCTGCTCCTCCGCATCGAGAGGAGTCAGATGAGGTGGCTCGGGCATCTGATCAGGATGCCTCTTGGATGCCTCCCTGGCGAGGTGTTCTGGGCATGTCTAACCGGGAGGAGGCCCCGGGGAAGACCCAGGACACGCTGGAGGGACTATGTCTCCCAGCTGGCCTGGGAACGCCTCGGGATTCCCCTGGAAGAGCTCTAAGAAGTAGCCAGGGAGAGGGGCATCTCTGCACAAGCTGCTGCCCCCAGTGACCCGACCTCGGATAAGCGGAAGAGGATGGATGGACAAACAAAATACAACATTCTTAAAACTATTTATACCATCTCGGGTCATGGGGAGCCAGCTACAGTGGTCACAAAGCAAAGACCAACATCAGTGTTGTGCCAACCCATCATAAAGGCCACTTATTCAGTGTTCAGTGCAGGACCCCATCAAAATCTTTGTGTAAAGCAGACTGCTGAACCTGCCAGTGGGTGAATGTTAATAGACTGCTCTCCAACTCCACTTTGAACAGAACAATTTCTCACATTGGGCATGCAGTAAGGAGAATACGTTGACAGGAAAACGCTGTAGACAAGGAAGGTAAAGTTCTCATACTTAAAATGATCTCTTTATACAAATTTGGTAAAATTAAGTTTCACTAACATCCAGGAAAAGAAAAATTAAAAAACATTACTGTACAGTAGAATTTTTTTTATTTATACAAAGATTTTATTTTTAGTTCACAATAATCGATTAACTAAAAATACTGACAAATCCTGCACAAGTCATTAACATAAAAAAACATTTTCCTATAAATCACAATGTCTAATAAAATATTTAAAGACTGTTTTCCTCATGACTAATGCCTAGTGGCAAGTTATAAAATGAGGCTCACTCAGGTTTTAAATAAAATGTGCCAGAGAGCCTACTGTCGCAGGTCAGTTGGATCAGCTGGTTTTGAAAGAGCCATGTAGTCTGACAACTGAAGCTACAATTTGTCCATCAGTGCAAATGTCAGGGCTGCCTGTGCCTCAGTCTAGTGTGGAAGTCCATTGTTTTAATTGCAGCCTTCTGTCTATTTGGAAAAAAAGTGTATATAGTCTTTATTTCCATTAGGGGGAGCCAGAGAAGTAAGAAGCTGTGGACAGAGTGAGGCTCTCTCTCTACTTGCTTCCTGAATAAAGTGCTTTACACTGAAGCAAGTGGCACACCAGGCCCTGGGCTTCTGTCACCTCCAAAGAAGAAGAGCTTTCTTTGAGTGGCCTGCAGCCTTTATTGTATTTTCTACAACTTATTTTATATAGCACCTTTCATTTTATACTTTAATAATTGTTGCTTTGTAAAGTGCTTTATGATAGTGCTCTTTAAGAAAGGTATTATATAAAATTATAATAAAGGACTCCTCTGGGCTTAAACAGGAGGCTTACTTGGGTAACACAGGAAGGATGTGCAGTTCATGGTGTGTTACAGATTTACTAGAGGTAGCTGTTTGAATCTGCAGGTTTAGGTTCGCTTGAGTAGAAACCTAGTAGTTCAAACTTACTGTTCACAAAGCAGTCTGATTCTTTAGAGGTGCTTTGTTAAGTTTTGTTTTTTTAGCTTTTGTCAATATATGGGACATCACTGACTTAAACTGGAATATAAAATACAGGGCAGGTAAGGAAAAATTAAGTGGTATTCAGTAAAGGAATTAAAAGTCCTTCACATATACATACTTATCCATGGATGAAACTGTTTAAGTTAATGTGTTGTACCTTCTAAAGTGGACTTCAGTGAAAGGGACTGAAAAATAAAACAAAATGATAATACTAGCTTCTTAAATGTGACATTTTTAAACCTGCTTAATCCAATTTAATGGGACAGGAGTAGGACCGGGTAGGATGCAAGTCTATAAGAGCTGCCTACTTCTTCTTGTCTTTGAAAATCCCATATTTATTGGTAGACTTACATGTCTGCATTTATTTATAACAGTGGGATCATTTTTTTTTTTCTGACCCCCAGCTTTAATCTGTGTAACGTGCAACTCAAAATTGATTAGGCTTCATGCAGTAGCAATGAGGAAAACAGTTTCAATAATAGCAGTATTAATATCTAAACAACATATCAAACGTCATTCAAAAGACACATACTAATAAAAGGAAAATTCACATTTTTTTTCCAGAAGTTAATTATAAATAGTAAAATTATACAAATAAATACTACATTGGATATGCACTTTCATAGATGAACAAAAGTTAATAAGTTATTTTATTAGATTCTTATTTATACAAGACAAGACAGATCTATAAATACTGAATAGCAAAAGAAGGCAAGTAAGTGTTAGAAACCTGATTGCTTGAGAAGCAAAGGCATTTTGAATGGGTGCACCACCCACCCAGTAACCCAGCTAGGCAGTTTTCTCCTCTATATGCACCATGCTCGTGGTCTTTCACACCCACCTTCATTATTTCATTTCAGTTCTTCCTAACTGCTCCTCTGTAAATGTCCCCTTCCTCAACTCACACATATCCTGGATATAACCCCTTAAATTCAGTGCATCACTTTGTCGGGGTACGGCTCAGCGGTTGGGAGAGGGGTGTAACACAGAAAAATCCAGTAAAATCCAGATAACCTGCCTTACTTTGTAACGGTTAACATGACATAACGCAGTTTCTGGGACATGTTTCTATTGGTCATTTTAGTATACTGTATATTATGAAAAGAGTAGACATCCAAAAATGATCAAAGAAAGTATAGTAAGATGAATGATTTATAAGACAATCAAAATGTGTTTAGTTAACACAATCCCTTAGAAATGCTGCTGTATGGAAAGAGCCATTTATGACTTCAGACGCTATACTGTACAGTATGCATTACCCTGCAGGCACAAGGTGCAAAAAAAATTGTTTATCATCATATCATTTTTAGTGTAAAGATGACACCTGGAAACACTGTTGTATAATAAAATACTGCAAAAACCACAGCAGAGCCATCTTGATTAATATGAATGCCTGCTATGCATCAATAGGTAGAGCTGAAAATCTGACAAGGAGGCCACTTTGGTGCAGAGGCAAGAATTTTATTCAGTTAATTTCAGAGTTTTTCAGTTGTACCTTTTTAAAAAAAGATATCACCTGGCCTCCCTTTGCACCTTGTCTGATTTCTTGTTAGTTGTTTTTTAGAGATTATCTTAATATCTTAATTGATCAATCGATCAGAAGTCTAAAGAACACACAACATCAGAAAACGCTGTTCGAATGGCAGGATATTGCTGCTATTTACCACAGCACATGGATTCTGCTATTTGCTAGAATGTAAACATATTAAGTAGGTGTTGTTTTGTATAGTGTCTTTTGCAGCCAGTATTATCATAAAGTATTTTACAAATAGTAGGCACACACGAGCCAGCAGTGGGGTGGTGTGACCTGTGCCACTTAGCAGCCTATATCCCATTTGGCATCATGTGTATCTGTAGCCATCTACAGCTTAGGCCATCTAACAATGTTACAGGAATGTATAAACTCGGCCCAATAAGTGCAAAAGAAGGCTGTCAATTTGATAAAAAAAGTCCATTTTCTACACCCTGGAAATGTCAGTATTTGAAAAGTGAGAAGATGTATACAGTACTAGCTAATACTGGCATTGAAAGGATCAGTGCAGTCAGACCTGGCGAGGTCCTGGAATGATTCTAAGTTCATCCATCCATCCATTTTCCAACTTGCTTAATCTAGTTCAGTGTTGCGGCAGCATTGGGTGCAAGGCAGTAACCAAGTTTGGATGGAGCATCAGTCCATCACCAGCTACATTACACACACACACACACACACACACACCCTGGACTAGGGGAGAACAAGCAGACTCCATATAGACAGAGGAGAAGCCTGGTGTTTTACCTCAAGTCAGCTTTCCAAAAGAGACTGCTGCTCAATCATAGATTATTATTCTATTTAATGTCATACATTTATCCACCATGAGCCAGCTTGCTTTAAGCATTTTCTGATCTAAGGGACTACCTCAAATTATAGGTTTGTTGGCTGCTTTGGGCAAAAGGCTGGCAGAAGCCCTGGAAGGTTTGTCAGTCTGTTGCAGGACACACTCATGCAAACACACACAGACACTCGCAAGGGGCCAATTTAGAGTCACCTACTAACCTGGCATGCATGTCTGTGGGAGGTGGGAGGAAAACCAAGGCAGAAGAAGATTATATCATGCTTTTTAAGACACTCAAATCACATTACATAGAGAAAGGGAGCCACTTCAACCACCTCCAACGTGCAGCATCCACCTAAATGAAGCAATGGCTGCCATTTTCCAACAGTGTGCTCGCCCCACATCAGTTATTAAGAGGTGAAGGGGTGAGAGGGAGAGAGCTAGCCAGTCAGAGACAGATGATTAGAGGGCCGGAATTATTAAGCTATGATGGGAAAGTTAGCCTGGAAATCAGGATACACACTGCTCATTGCAAAATGTCCACAGAGACCTCATCTGAAGGGTAGTGCCAATTTTTACAACACAGTGTCACTGCACTGAGACATTGGGATACACACACATACCACAGGGGAAGCAGCCCCTGCCGGCCTAACCAACACCTCTTCCAACACAAGCTTTTCCAAGATGGTCTCCCATCCAAGTACTGGTCAGGTGGATTATCTGTTCTGGGTGGTATAGCTGCATGACAAAGCACCTAGAGAAACACCTACTGTACGTAGACATGGGAAAAACATCCATCCATCCATTATCCAACCCTCTATATCCTAACTACAGGGTCACGGGGGTCTGCTGGAGCCAATCCCAGCCAACACAGGGCACAAGGCAGGAAACAAACCCCGGGCAGGGTGCCAGCCCACCGCAGGGCACACACACACACACCAAGCACACACTAGGGACAATTTAGGATTGCCAATGTACCTAACCTGCATGTCTTTGGACTGTGGGAGGAAACCGGAGCATCCGGAGGAAACACACACAGACACGTGAAGAACATGCAAACAAGCGAACCCGGGTCTCCTAATTGCGAGGCAGCAGTGCTACCCACTGCGCCACCGTGCCGCCCTGGAGAGAACATGTAAACTCCAAACAAGAGTACATTGAGAAAAACGTTTAGGTATGCAGAAAGAGCATGTAATCTCCACACAGGCAGGGACCAGACTGGGATTCCAAAAAAAATTCTTATTGAACTGGGATGCTGTACTGCTAACCACTGGTTTTAGAAAGCTGTACATTTATCTTATGTATGGACAACCTCTACTAAATATCTAGGTGCATGCATTACAAACAGACACACACAATTACATATGCTCCTGCACAAACATACTGTATACACAAATACAAGGTACTACCAAAAGACACATGCCTTTCCTGTATGTATGAACATATGGAATACAGAATAAATGGAGAGGCCTAAAATTCGGGCTCATATCTAAAGAATTTAATATAGCTGTTTTGTTTTGCAGGCTCAACGCAGTCTGCCTTTCTTCTTCCTACCTTTTAATGTTGTTCTATCTGCTGTATTCCAAAATTATTTGGTTAGTAAAGTACCTTGAGATGATACTTGCTGTGAAAAGTTCTAAATAAAATGGTGGTGTTTAATGTACGGTGTGGCTATTGTCTGTTGTTTTTATTGTTGTGTCACCACAAGTCTGTGGAAGACCTGCGTCTAAGAATCTGTGTGAGCACATGACAGTAAACAAAATGTCACGGGACTGTTCTCCATCACATCCATTCATTTGTAATACTTATATTCTTTCTTTTTTCTTTTACATTATGCACTTTACAAGTGGCACTAAACGCAAAATATTTTGCCCTGACACCTTTCTGATGTTCACTATGTGATCTGTCTTGTTATATGGATAATAGAATTAATACAAGAAAAGCAAATGTGCCACATATAACTATTAATAAATAAATAGATTGAAAGGAAGGCCACAGACAGTTCAACAGGGAATAAAAAGAAAAAAGATGATCAACAATATATAATAATGAAGCCGGCCATTTTTGGTACTCTGCCCCATTCAGGGGGTGTTTCACCTTGAACTCATGCTGTCGGGATGGATTTTAGCACAGCAAACATAAGCAGCTTTGAAGATGGATGGATTTTTAGAAGTAAACAACTGTTTGTGCAGTGTTTCTGTTTACTAAAATTTCTGTTATTTTATGAATCCCTAAGTCTCAAACAAGGCTATGTACAGTAGTTGCAGAAAATCAATGCATGGATTTTTATGTTTTATATTAAAGATAATAAAGGGCAGTGTGGTTTACTGTTTGTTGTTTAAAAATAGCACTTGTAATGTTCCATATCTGTGGATTCTTTGGCAGTGAACTAGCTAAAGACAGACTGATTTTACACACTATGTGGACCTCATCTTTCAAACTGTATGACTCACGATGACAAGGTCAGAGTATTGTACTTGGTGTCTGATTAGTACAGTGACCTTTCCTCGTGAATTAGCATTTTCAAATTAGGATACATTTCCAAATAATGTACCATCAGTGCACACAGTGCCGTACAATATTGCAAAGAACGGGACATAATACACATAAAATGATGGCATATCTTCTTGGAGGACCAAGGCATATACTTACAGTTCTGATCGCTTTAAGACCAAGAAATATATGAAAATCCACAACATTAGTAGATCTTTACTTTGACTCTTTCTGATGTTAGTCATTGTAAAGCACAGACTACCAGACATTCATCTCACGTCACCACAGTTTGTTAATAGGCTGATGAGATTCCTATGTATTTCTGTTTTGCACACTGACACTTCTCATGTCTAATTCACTTAACACTTCTCATGTTTAATTTACTAAGCCTGTCTTGTTTTTTTTTCCTGGTTGTACACTTTCAATTTAAATGTAAAGGAAACACTGTTAGAGAAATCATTTTCTAGAAAAATATAAAGAAAAAACCAACACTGAAGGAGACAAGGACACCTCTTCACTTGCTGATGTAGCACCACGATCTTCCTATATGTCACATATTTATAGAGCAGATTGCTATCTTGAGATTTTCGCATCTGCATTGTCTGTTGTGTAAAGGTACCTCCAAATGGCATAGTAGTGAATTCCAGCTCCAATTGCCACAAACAGGTGCCAGATGGCATGGGCAAAAGGTATACGGCCATCACTCTTGAAGAAAACCATACCCAGGCAGTAAAAAAATCCTCCTAGGATGAGCTCAAAGAGTCCATCTCGCTGAGCCTGTGGAAGACAGAAAGCAATCAATCATTCAGTGCAGCACCATTTATAAAATGCGCCATCAGATGACTCTGTAAAAGGAGAAAAAGAGACAATGTCTTTATCTATGCGTCCATCCATTTTCTGAACCTGTTTATTCCCATAGTGGGCTGTAGGGAATGGGAGCTTATGCTGTCATCATTAGGCAAATGGTAGAAAGCAGTTCTTTTTTTAGAACATTAGAACAATCTGGACAAGGACAGGCCATTCAGCCCAACAAAGCTCACCAGTCCTATCCACTTAATTCTTCTGAAATAACATCAAGTCCCTAAAGTCCTACTGTCTACCACACTGCTTGGTAGCTTATTCCATGTGTCTGTGTTTGTGCAACATTTATCCTTAACAAGTTTCCAGTTGCCAATCTTTAAATAGTCGGTTAGATTTCATATATTGCATTCTGAAGTAAGAATAACTTATAGTTAATTCTGAGTGTGTTTTGTATTCATTGCTAGTGGTAGACTTTGATTTAAAATGTTAATCACAGTTATTAAATCCATCCATTTCTTTTCTTGCCTGTTTAACCCATGCAGGATTGGCAGGGAGCTTGGTGTTCATCTTGGCAGCCACAGAGTACAGCAAAAATAACCCCACATGGAATGCTAGGCCTTTTTGCTAGAATGAAGTTTAGTGAATAGATAAGCTTTGTATTCAGTTGATAGATTAAATAATCTAACCATAAATTAGCCTTTATGTCTCGTATACTTGATGCTGGGACTAAAAGTGCCTTCAATTAATTGTCTTATTTAATACATACAGTATATATTGATATACTACCAGTCAAAAGTGTGGACACACCCATAAAGTTTCATGTTGTTTATAAACTAAGTTACCATTTTTATCAAGGTACCATTAAATTGTTTTAAAAATACAGCCAAGATATTACTTCTGTTGCTAATGGCGTTTACTGTTTGAAATTGTAGCAGCAGTATTTTAATTGCCTATGACTACCAGCAGCCCCCCAGGCAGTATTCTGCCATTGGGCAGATTCAGAGGGCACCGGAGTTGCTGGGAGAAGAATCACTAAGTGGACTCTTTAAAAAGGAGCCAAAAATATGCTGAGGGGATCGCGATCAACTGTAATTTTTTTCTATGCATCACATACACTATTGGTTTACAGCCACCGTGGATTACAGTTTCTTCTGGATGTATGTGCTGTCCTATGCCTGCTTCTCTTGTATGGATACGTCTTCTTCTGGGAAATGCTCCCAATCACGCCAAATCTTCCTGCTAAACCTGGAACCTGGTAGGACAAAACTTGACATTTTTTTTAGCTGGCTCTTCGCATGTTTTTTTCATTCCACGCATTGCCATCTGCGCTTGCTGTACTGGGCTGTGTTGGACTTTAATGTGTTAATTGTTTACTTGAGTAGTGTCTGTTGTTTCGTTCGGTCTCATGTATGTAATGTAAATAATTATTGCCGGTGGGGTTTGGAAAGGAGTTTTTGCATACATGTTTTTTGAATAATAATTTTTTTTTGTTGCTTCTTTATTTTTTGTGTATATACTTTATTATCTTTATTATGCATTTATTGTTAATTGCTTGTCAGTGTCTCTGTGTATGGGTGTGTGAGTGTTGGGTCAAGGCTGAGTGTGCTGCTGAGGTCCCCATAATAAAATAAACAAGCCCCCATCTTCAGGCAGTGTAAATCTTAGTATCTTCATGACCGCTACAAAATGACAGATTTTTCACTTATTACTCACATATGATTGCAAAGCTCCATTTTCAGCAGCCATTCTTTGGATGTGCTAAAGGTCAGCTTCCTTAGCTTATCCTAATTACTCATTTTACATGATAATTGGTTAGTAGAAAAACCTTTGTAATTGCCTTAGAGCCACTGAAACTTGTTATTCTGTTCACTTGCGTTGCATTTCACTGGCATTCCTAAAGTTCAGTTCTCTTTTAGTTAGGTGGTTCTTCTGACACTCCATTGTCCTCCCACATCTCTAGAACACAGTCAACTGTATTCTCTAAACTGGTGCAGTATAATGGCCATGTGTATGTGTGTTCCCGGTGGTAGACCGCCATTCCATTCAAGGACAGTCCTTGCCCTGTCCCCAAAGCTGCTATGACAGGCTTCAAATAGATATGTCATAAAAAACCAGGTTCAGAATATAGAAGGATGTGAAAAATAATCTACTTGAATGTCAAGTTTAGAAAGGAGGGTGATGAAAATAATATTAGCATGTAAAGATGTTTATTACCCAAAACCTTCACCAAATGACTTCTCCATACTTTCTGTCTCTGCTTTCTTACCATAGACAGTATAACCAGTGCTGGAAAGACACCCATCACTACGTAGCAGACGAGCTCCACAATCTTGTACCTGCAATATGAAGGAAAAAACTCATCTTTATAGCTGGATTTAATTCTTCCTTTGCTGTAAATATTGTTTTGCACAAAAATATCAACTTCACACATTTTTACAGTACATCTATGAGTGCAGAGACATACACTAGACACTGTGAAGGCTGAGGGTAGCTTAAAGATACAACAGATTACAAAGCAAATGAGTTTGTTTTTCAATTTGCATTTAGGCATTTTTAAGGTTTTTCCTGACTGACAAGGGGATACGATACCAAGAGCAGAAGTGGTTGTAGCAAGGAAGCATGGGACATATTCATACTTATTTTGTGTGCCAGTCTGGACAAGAGGCAGGAGGCCTTGTCAATGTATCAACAATAACTGCAACATTTTTTCCTATAGTATAATTTTATGTTAAGGGTGTAGTTCCAAATGCTTTACAAAAAACAAAAAAGGAGAAATTATAATCTCAAAAGGTGTAGAATGACAGGTATACAGTAAGCTATGGTCAGATGCCCAGGGAGAAAATAAAAATAAAAATTCCAACTGGTAAGTATACTGGCGAAAATAAACCTCTTGGTGGTTCCAGAACTACATGACTAACCCATCCAAACTGGGCATTCTACAATCATTAATGTCTGCATAGAGTAGTGGAGATCTGCTGATCTCATCATTCAAAGATCTTCTTAATTTTTTCTAACATTAAACATGGCTCCGGAGCATTTGGGACATTTGGGAAGGTCCCAGGAGAGGATAGCAAAGATGAAAATGAAAAAAAAAAAAGAGATATAGAATAAATATGACACCAATAAAGAAAGACTACAGGATACCCCCTGCCCATAACAGGACAGTAGGTAAGCCCAGTCAATTGTCAGTTACTATCTAGTGGCTGTAGACAGCAGGCAACACAGCCCATCCCAAAGGTGTCTGATCTCCTCACAAAGAGATAATGAAGGCATGACAGACCAGTTGAAGACCAGTGAAACCCCCTTAAAGTCAGCACGTGGTATGTCTGACCAACATGCAACACCCACCCTTCACTAGAGCCATAATGAATGGGAGCCCATTGTCTTTTCAAAAGTGAGGCTTGGCCCTTCAAAACCTGAGCAAGACTCAGAATGTTCTCAGGATGCCTGGTGGCCCCTAGAGTATGAAAATCTGCTCCTGACTTCATAAACAACCCTTGATGGGACTAAGAGACCACTCCCTTGTAGATTTCCAATAAGTCTAGTCTCAAGAGGTGTTTTGGGGAAATACTAACTGATAGAAAGGAAGACAGGACAGAGGCAGGAAAGAACAAGAGATGAAAAACAGTGCTTGTAGTACTAGGAAGGTGGGAAAGAAGGAAAGCCACCATTCCACTGAGTAAAAGAAGGCTGTCTAGTTTTATTTTGAGCAGCACTGACTGTTTGTTGTAATTAACATTCCCTTGAATTTGGTTAATTTAAATTGTATTTGTTATTATTGTTTTGTGTAATGTATTGTTTTCTGTATCAGATATTTTGTAATAGAGAAATGGCAGCTGTATGAGACACTCACGCCTTTATATCTTTATTTTGCTTTATGTGTCTTGTTTTTTTTAATTTTCTGATGCCTAATTGTAGGAAAGGTCAGGTGCAAAATATTCGACAACCAGCAGCTGGTCAGGACAAGTGAGGTACTAGAATATCTAAACAGAGAGTGAGATGGTGCAACAAGGGTACAACAATTGTACGATGAGATGTGAGTCGCCATACTGTACTCAACAAAATTGGCTGTCACTGAGTGATTGAAGGTATTGGGTATGGAGGGTCATGGCTGTATTAGGGAAGACATTTGTGTTTAGCTGGGTCTTTTTAGTTTAGTCAAATTAATTTAGAGTACCATACCCACTGGAAAAATAGCATCATTTGGCATGGCCTTAAACAGGTTCTTGAGAAGCACTTTTCAAGGTCCATCTCTCACAAGGTTTACACAAGTGTCACAGATGACCTATAGAGAAGGCTTTACGCACAAATTCTTACATACTTTCATGGCTGAAAGGTCTGGTGTAACTTGCCAAATAGGTATAAACAAGAAGGAAGACACTATAAGATAGATAGATAGATAGATAGATAGATAGATAGATAGATAGATAGA
>JANRMT010062861.1:21200733-21214354 GCA_026402145.1 Polypterus bichir lapradei
AGATAGATAGATAGATAGATAGATAGATAGATAGATAGATAGATAGATAGATAGATAGATAGATAGATAACTTGAGAACTGCTGGTCTAGAAGAAATGTTCTTTAAACCTTGTTTGAATAATAAAATGTAATGTATTGTGACTTTGTATGTTGCTTTGGGTGAAGGGTCTGTCAAACAAGAGAATAAAATTGCAATATGTTTTCAGACCAGTAGGTGGGGGTAGAAGGACACTCTGGTCGTCACATGCCATAAAGTGTGACACAATAGTAATTTTCTGAACCTATTTATTCCAGCTCAGATTCAGTGTCAATTCCTAACATCATCAGAAACAAGAGTGAAACCCATTCTGAACAGGACACAAATTATTTTCTTAGCAGACAGTTTTATCCAAAGTGACTTACATAAGACAGCAACCTAAACTGAGTAACATCTGGGGACTGTTTGGGAACAAGTGTTAAAGAATAAGGTTACAAAATTGATCATCACAAGTGGAGAGCTCAGAACAAAAACTCAAATGAGTTATGATTCCTAGATAATAAAAACTAATGTCTAAGTTTTAGACAGAATTTCACCAGACAAGAGAGTCTTCAGATGTATCTTAAACAAAAACACATTTACTAACATCCCTCGCTTTACTTATGTAAGGCTATATTATAGAGTCACCAGTCAACCCTCCTTGATGATTTTAGGATGCTCCTGGAAACTGTGGTATCCGGTTCAACTCCACTCAGGAATGAGAGGACACACAAACTCCACGCAGACAATCAGCAGGCTGAAATTTGAGCCCAGGAGTCTGGAACCGTGACACAGCAACACTAGCATTGTCAATATTATAATTCAACATGACACAATTGTGCAAGAAGGAAAAAGCTCAAATGCTTCTACAACATTTAAGTCCTTAATGGCACAGCTCATGGCGGATTTATTTATAGTGGCCGCTAACACTACAACCTGGCAGCTTAGTACTCTTTTTCATTTTCCCTTTTCTTTGCCATCTCTAAATAAATAACTCTGTCAAGGCAGTTGAAGTTGTCAGCCTGAAACTCAACTAAAAATTAATGCAAGTGGATAGGTGCTGAATTATGAAAATACCCAAAAATCTGAACAGTTTTATTCTTCCAAAACAATTCCATCTCAGACCTAAAGATGTTGCTCTGTAAATCTCAACACCATTTTTTTCATCTTCTTCTTCTTCTTCTTTCAGCTGCTCCCATTAGGGGTCGCCACAGTGGAACATCTTCTTCCATATCTTTCTGTCCTCTACATCTTGTTCTGTTATACCCATCACACTGCATGTCCTCTCTCACCACATCCATAAACCTTCTCTTAGGCCTCCCTCTTTTCCTCTTCTCTGGCAGCTCTATCCTTAGCATCCTTCTCCCAATATACTCAGCATCTCGCCTCAGCACATGTCCAAACCAACACAATCTCGCCTCTCTGGCTTCGTCTCCCAACTGTCCAATTTGAGCTGACCCTCTAATGTCCTCATTTCTAATCCTGTCCATCCTCGTCACGCCCAATGCAAATCATAGCATCTTTAACTCTGCTACCTCCAGCTCTGTCTCCTGCTTTCTGGTCAGTGCCACCGTCTCCAACACATATAACATAGCTGGTCTCACTACCATCCTGTAGACCTTCCCTTTCACTCTTGCTGATATCTGTCTGTAACAAATCACTCTTGACACTCTTCTCCACCCATTCCACCCTGCCTGTACTCTCTTTTTCACCTCTCTTCCACAATCCCCATTACTCTGTACTGTTGATCCCAAGTATTTAAACTCATCCACTTTCGCCAACTCTACTCCCTCATCTTCACCATTCCACTGACCTCCCTCTCATTTACACACATGTATTCTGTTTTGTTCCTACTGACCTTCATTCCTCTCCTCTCTAGAACATATCTCCACCTCTCCAGGGTCTCCTCAACCTGCTCCCTACTCTCGTTACAGATCACAATGTCATCAGCAAACATCATAGTTCACGGGGACTCCTGTCTAATCTCATCTGTCAACCTGTCCATCACCATTGCAAATAAGAAAGGGCTCAGAGCCGATCCCTGATGTAATCTCACCTCCACCTTGAACGCATCCATCACTCCTACTGCAGACCTCACCACTGTCACATTTCCCTCGTACATATCCTGTACAACTCTTACGTACTTCTCTGCCACTCCCGACTTCCTCATACAATACCACAGCTCCTCTCGAGGCACCCTGTCATATGCTTTCTCCAGGTCCACAAAGACACAATGCAACTCCTTCTGGCCTTCTCTATACTTCTCCATCAACACCCTCAGAGCAAACATCGCATCTGTGGTGCTCTTTCTTGGCATGAAACCATACTGCTGCTCACTAACCATCACCTCACTTCTTAACTGAGCGTCCACTACTCTTTCCCATAACTTCATGCTGTGGCTAATCAATTTTATCCCCCTGTAGTTACTATAGTCCTGTACGTTCCCCTTATTCTTAAATATCGGCACCAGTACACTTCTCCATCTCAGACCTAAAGATGTTGCTCTGTAAATCTCAACACCATTTTTTTTCATGCACAGTGCTTATTGTACAGAGCAACAAGCCTGCTGTATTGTTATGTAACAAAAAACAAGAAAAGGCAGCAAGGACTTTGAAACCCAAGGTATGCTACTGCTCCTGAAGCATGATGAATGTGCCAGTGACTTTGTGTGGATTTTCCATGTGGTATGGCTTTATATGTGACTTTAACTATGTTGTGGTAGGCTCAGTGACACTCATGTATGTGAATTTTAGGACACCCTTCTCCTGCTAGAAAAACACCAACCATCCTGTCCCGATTGCTGATTTTCGCAGTGTGTCTTTGAAACTTAATATTGTACTTACTATGTTTTTTTGCACTTGGTTGAGTCGTGCTTTATTACCTTTAAAAAAAAAAAGAAAAGAAAGTATTTCCTGTACATGGTTTAATACACTATTTAGAAAAATGTTTACAGTAATTTAAGATGATACAGAATCTTAAAAGTATAAAAAATTGAGGGACTGGTTGGAACAAAAATCTACAGCCTCAGCGGGGGGCCAGGACTGAGCTTGAGAGCCACTGGTCTAGAAGAAATGTTCTTTAAACCTTGTTTGAATAATAAAATGTAATGTATTGTGACTTTGTAGGTTGCTTTGGGTGATTTTCACAGCGTTTCTTTGGAACTTACTATTGTACTTACTTTGTTGTTTTCACTTGGTTGAGTTGTGCTTTGTTATTACGTGTTAAAAAAAAAAAGAAAGCATTTCCTGTACATGGTTTAATACACTATTTAGAAAAATGTTTACAGTAATTTAAGATGATACACAATACTATTTATAAGAATATCAAACCTGTCATTATTTTTATCCGTTTATTCATATTCCTAACATATATTGAATAATGTACGCATTTTTATGGGTACTCTTAGAATATTTTTCCTTTTTAGAATCATCCTGTATCATATTTGCTTTTTACTAGCACAGAGAAACATGTGTATGGTGGTGGCTCTGAGGTTAGGGATCTGTGCTGGCAATTGGAAGGTTGCTGGTTCGAATCCTGTAAACGGCATAAGTGATTCCACTCCATTGGGCCCTTGAGGAAGGCCCTTAAACTGCAATTGCTCTGTCTTGCGTATGACATTAACATGCAAGCAGGTCCTTCTACTTGCAGGGAAAACTCAGGGGTTAGTGGCCAGGATTGGCAGTCCAGCCACTGTAACAAAAACTCCCACTGTTCCATTCCATTCGAACACCTTCCCTAGTGTGGTACTGAGGTGTCACCCTCTGCATAGCTGTACTCACGTCCTAATTTGGGATCCTCGAGTGATTTGTCATGTGGTGGTTCGGAAACACGCTTTATCAATGCATGCTCCCAACCTTACTATGAAAAACACTATATTACCCATACATGCTTTTTTATTCAGTGAGAGGAGGGGGATTTTAAATTAAAGCAGAAATAGAGTTTTCTTTTAGGGCAGACCGCATTTTGTTGGAGGTAGCAGCAAGAGTGTCATTTTATCTGAGAAGAGAAGATGTTCTAAAGCGCACACTGTTACTTTTGAATGTTGTTGTTCTTCCTGATCTGTCCACTCTCACACCGTAACTTCTCGTACAACAACTTCTTCCCGGCAAGTAGCGCGTAACTGCCAAGTAGACAAATAGCCAGTAGTGTGAGACGTGCAGGCAGCTTTACAAAAAGAGAAATCCATGTGCGCAGCATTTAATTGCATGCCCTTCAGTCTGCATGCTAACTCTGCTCTTTGTCAAAAAATTGAGAGTAGAGTAAGAAATTGAAAGTTACAGAGTATATGAGATCCATTATGAAGCAGGCAAAGAAAGTGATATACTAATATAATAAGTTTAAACTGCACCATGCGCTGCCACTACAAGTGAAATCCAGCTACTGTCATTATCGAAGTGGTAAAGAAATAACATCGCAGACCAGTTTAGGTTCAGAGCTATTCCAGCAGCCTTGGGTGCAAGGCAGGAATCATACTTGGGTGGGGCTCCAACACATCACAGGGCTCTCTTATGTGCCCGCCAATTCATACAGGTCCAGTTGGTAATACCCACACATCTTTGAGTAGAAATGTGCCGATTTGAAGAGAACATAAAGACAACCAGCAGACACAGGATTTGACTGAGGACACTGGATTGAGCAGCACTAACCTATGGGCCTCTTGCAAAGTAAAACATTTATCCTGTAAAGTCCAAACATCCGTTTGCTTGTTTATACCTGACAATAAAAGCTTTTGGAACTAAATATAAACACTATGCTTTTTTTGTATATATAAAAATGACTAATTATATATTAATAATTCTTACTATCCTACATGGCAACAAGTTAGCCTTATCTGTTCATGGATTTTAATTTAAGCTCCAGGTTTGTGACAAATGTGTGCCGCTCAGAGAAGCAAAAGGAGGTTAGGCAATGGGTAGAGTGAGCAGGTCAGAGATTAAATTAAAGAAAATTAAACTAGGTATACTCATAGTAGGGTGGCACAGTGGCACAGTGGTAGCGCTGCTGCCTCACAGTAAGGAGACCTGAGTTCACTTCCCGGGTCTCCCCGTGTCTGCGTGGGTTTCCTCCCACAGTCCAAAGACATGCAGGTTAGGTGTATTGGCAATCCTAAATTGTGCTTGGTGTGTGTGTGTGTGCCCTGCAGTGGGCTGGCGCCCTGTCCGGGGTTTGTTTCCTGCCTTGCACCTTTTGTTGGCTGGGATTGGCTCCAGCAGACCCCCGTGACCCTGTAGTTAGGATATAGCGGGTTGGATAATGGATGGATACTCATAGTAGTGCACACATTAGACCAATTAAAATGTGCATAACCCATCATTACCCTTAGTAGTAACTGTGGCAATCTACCCAACACCTTAACTGGTTCTTGGTGGGAGCTACTCCACCGTATTACCATGAATGCGTTACATTAATCAAGTTAATTTTCTCGTATTCATTTTTGATTTAAAGAGCAGGGGAAAATGGGTTATTAGAATCTTGGATTTCTCTGGCAGCCACACCCAAAATATTTAATTAATTATGAATAGAATGTCCTCTTCATTTGCGAACTCTAAACTGGGCAACACTCTTAATACTGGAAAGAAGACTTGTTGAAAATCTGTAGAACTTCTGCATGCTTACTTGGTGTTAGGATGTTGTTTGACATTAAGGCTGACTGTTTAACTAAATGTAAACATTCAATAATATGAGGTGTGGTGTATGGCCGGCAGTTCATCCCGGCCAATACCCCCAAGCCGCCAGGTGGAGCCCTCCCTGCAGTATGGAGGTTCCCCGAGGACCAGCAGGGCATCATGGACATTGGAGTTTTTATACACAGCCCTGCTGGATACCATGGGGGCCTCTAGGAGACGCTGCAGGGAGGAACAGTGTTTATTTACCCAACGCCCAGAAGTACGTCCGAGTCACATGGACAAGGGGAATGACGTGCTTCCGGGGTAAAGAAAAGGGACTTTTTATCTGACCCGGAAGTGATAGAAGATCACATGGACTGGGGATTGGAACACTTCCGGGTCAGGGATTATAAAAGGATTGTTGGAGCTCCCAGACGGCGAGCTGAGCTGGGTGGAAGGGTGGCAACGCGTCTGGGAGTGGTGGAGAGTTTACTATTGAGTATTGTATTGGTTTGTTAATGAGTATTGTGGAGGAGAGGGTGCTTTGTGCACTGTGGCTTATGAATAAAGTCATCTTTTGGACTTTTATCTGGTGTCTGGCGTCTTGGACAGGGGTTCAAGGGAGCGATACTGCCCCCTATCTGTCACAGAGGGTAAATCAAAAAGAAAAGGCAATTTAAAAATGATGCGATAACTGCAATGGATAGAAGCTGATGCACTACAACACGTTTGCAATGGCTTATGGGTAGTTTGAACACTCAAAGTGCAGCGCTCTGCCGTTAGTCTAGTTGAAGCCAAGGTCAAATGAACATGGACTCTCCTCGGCGGGATTGCACCATTGTTGAACAACGTGCTGTAATGAGATTTCTTTGGGCAGAGGGAGTGAAACCTGCTGAAATTCACCAAAGTTTTCAACTAGCTGCAGAGTGTTGCACTGTACGTATTCAAACCACACAAGTTGTAGTGATTTTTCAGAAGGCAATGACAAAATTAAACACATTTTGTGAAAGTGCAAGCTATAACTAGATTTTTGCACATTCCAGAACACGTTGCTTTTCTTTTTTCCATCAATATGCATTTATGCTTGAGCCTTGAACTACTTTTCTCGACCCAGATATCTGTTGCCTTGACAACATCAGAAACTTTGTGCCGATTACATGAAATGGTGTTGCCTCTCCATAGCTCACCACTGTTGCCTTTCCATTTTTCCGTTACATAACTGTTCTGCTCTAAATTGATCACGCAAAGCTCACTTTAGATAAACTCAAGCCAGACAGGTGTCAAAATGTGTGTTTGGTTTGTATGCGAGGGCATACGCACAACAGGAAAAATTCCAAATGTGGCCACCATGCACACAAGTATGTAAGTTCTGTAGCTGTCTATTAGCTTTCTTCACTGCTACTTTGAGAGCACATAGACACTTTCATGTAACTTATATCGTGAAGGGCAAGAATTACGCTAGTGTCATGTCACAGCTCCCATTAAGACGAATTACTAACTATATTCACTCTGTTATACATTAATTAAGGGGTTCGCCCCCTGCTTGCTTCATTTGCCAAAAGCCCCAGGCCAGCCACTTTGCGTCTTTGCCGTTCGCGTTATGAAAAAGGGGGCTGGACGCACCCCAAGGAGATGTGGTTGCTCCTCCGAAACCCCCTCTTAAAACGGATACAATGGGAAACAAATAGTGTTTTTTTTACCTCCTCTTTGCCCGATCAGCTGCTGGCTTGCTGCTGCTGCCATGCCCCGTGACCTGCATCTTGAACATTTAAAAGCCTGTACAGCAGCTCTCCTACTCTTTGTCTTTGATTTCTGGCCCCGGGCGTGATCAAATCTCTTGGAACAAAGTCTCTTTTCGCTGGACGTGAGTTGTTGATATTTTTTAGTTTATAATTTAAAAACAGAATAAGAATCTGAAACTCTAACAACATCACATTAAAGTTTAATGAATTCTGAAAAGAATGATATCAAACATGTATATGTAGGTTTTAAAATAAGCCCGAATTAAAGTGTAACAAAAAGCGTGGCATAAAAACGTGACACAAAATCGTTGCACTTTCAGGCTTAGGATTTCATATATAGAGAGAGTATATATACACACATCTGAACTTGCTGTGCATCTTCAGTGAAAACTTAAAAGTGAACAGTCACCTTCTATGTGTCTTACGCATGTTAAGGCATTGACATTTGCTGCACAACTGTCTGTGGGCCTGAGCTTGTGCAGCAGGGCCGAGGATGATTGTAGTGCTTCTGCTAAAATGAACTCAGAAGCTTCTGTGAAATGACTCTGGTGACTAGTCTGATTTTAGCTATATTCCAATATTTCTGAATTATGCCATACAAGGTTGAAGACTGGTTCCCAAAGAGAAGGTCACTAAGATGCAGTGTCATTCATTTAAAGCTCTGTACATCTTTTTAGCCAGACGCACACTCACCTTTCATGAAAGAAAAACACGTAAGCAGTCCCAGTGCAGGCCATTATCCAGATGATCCATCGCATGTGAGAAGCCCATGGTCCCAGTTCTCTCAAGTTCAGCCTAAGAAAGCAAGGGGAATGGGAAACATTACCAGCTAAACAAATGCACTTTCTAAATAAAACAAAAGGTTTTATTCCCCTTTAATTGTGTAACAACACTGAAAATGTATCAAGACTGATGGGAGGATTAGTCATCTACTGAACCAAAGGCAGGAATTGAACTTTCAAAATGTAGTTTAAAGTTGAATGCCCTGCTACTACATTACATGACTGTCTTTTACAGAATGCTCTGAAATGTGATATATACTGTAAAATAAAGATTGAGATATTGCTCATGGGACACATAAAACCTAATTAAAACAGATGTGTTTGTGGGATGTATTGTATACATCTCAAAGGTTTTAGAATAAATTAGAAATTAAGGTCATGAAGACCTATGAATCATTGAATAATTGATGTTTTAACATGTTTACTGGAAACAAACTATGGCAGTAAACAGTTTAAAATAGGAGCATGTAGTAAGTTTGAAATGTTATGTATGATCACTGAGAAATCAAAAGAACGAATAATATTTATCTGAGCTCAATTTAAGAAAAAAACAAGTGTACAATATTGTTTTTACCAGGGCAGGATCCAATCTGCTCCTACAATTATTCTTAGCCATGACAGACTTTAAGCTGCTGCTTTTAAAGTAACTGAACTGATACTCAGTTGTCTACATTTTTTGGAAGTGAACTCATCAGGTTTTTGAGGTCATCGTACAAATATTTTGAAGGTCAAGCAAAATATCTGGATTTCAAGCAAATTCTCTTGCTGCCTAAATGCCATGTTATCTTTGAGAGTATGTGTGAATATGTACCTAGTAAAAGAGAATCTCTGAATAAGTAGTAGCATGCATGTTTTATATGACACTTTACACAACAATTTATATACAGTATATATATATATATACAGTATATATATACTGTGTATATATATATATAATGGTTTATTTTATATATATAAAGACAAAAGCGGATACTAGTAATACATGCTACTACGATTGTATACAGTGAAAGCACTCTGAGTCTTTCCCATATCTAAAATTGATGGGACGAAGACCACAGTAATTGAAAAAAGAGTTTTTATTAGCAAAATGATAAGATAAACGAGGGATAAAAGCGAGGAGACTTCAAAGTACAACATAAATAGATAGAAAACCCAATTGTGGCTGCCTCAGTGAGCATTCGTAAGAGAGGGGTTAAGCCATGTCTAACAGGCAGAACACACTAATCCACCACAATACCAACACAGAATTTTCCCTTCTTACCTTCTGTACCTTTTTAACATCACCTATTGCCTTTCTTCCTTCCATTAGTGAAACAATTGCCTCTCACTCCACTGTTGACTCCAAGTTGAACCCCAGACATGGAGTTGATACCACTTCTGGGGTCAGGAATGATCTTGGAACTCCTGTAGATATATCCAGTGTTCATGCAGTCCTAAGCCTCCGTGTTCTAATAAAGTATCATGCTAATTCCAGGTCTCCTCTCCTTTGACATGAATAATAGGAGCCATTTATTACTCTCAGAGACACCCTAATGGCACCTAACTTGCTAAGTTGCATCTGCCATTTAAATGGTACTGTCTTAGGGTGGCAGCTCAGGTCCCCTGAAATGGTCAACAGTGTTTACAGTTATACTGGTCAGATTTTTAAGGTCCAGCTCCTGACTCGCATGATATTAAACTGCTTGCAGCCCCAGTGCTGACCGGGTTCTCCCTCTAGTATATAAAGTAATGAAAAATGTTACAGTTTAACATACTTGATACAACATAACTTTAAAATTATGGAAAATTGACTACTTACCATGGGGCATATGAGGCAGCTATGAAGAAGTATATCACCATACGATCACACATGTGAAAGCAGTGCTCAACCATTCTGTAGACAGAAGAGAAAAGAAACTCAAATTCTGAGGATCTTAGCATTTTAGAAAGACATTACAGTGGCCTCCATCTAGCCTTTCTGTCATGAGTTTGTTAGGTTTAAAGATAGATAGATAGATAGATAGATAGATAGATAGATAGATAGATAGATAGATAGATAGATAGATAGATAGATAGATAGGCATGAAAAGCACTATATAAGACCGTGTCATGCAGAACTCCCATAAAATAGGGACTGCAAATCCCAGCAGCACACAATTCAAAAATAATTCTTTCTTTTGTATTCCAACAGTATTTCTAAAGGGTAACATATTTTGCACCTGTTTTGGATGCCGTTTTTGTTTCCCATGGGTGCCACCATTTTTGGCTGATGGCTAACAAAGCATTGCGTGGATTGGACAACCAGAAGTGAGTATCACCTAACATCACAGGTTTGACGGGATGAAGATTGGCAGCAGCCTTTTCCAAACTGTCCACGTTTGCAAATACACCTCTGAGCTGTAATACATGCTTCAATTCTATAAGCTTAGACACATTCAAATGGAGAAGGCCTAGGAGAATTTGTTATGGCCAATAGGCATGAGATCATCAGGGCATCCAGTAAGAAAGGTTTTATTTAGACAACAGCTAAACGCAGTTATTTATTAAAACAGATGTCTTTAATTAAGGTAATTTACAAGGTTAACATTCATTGCATGTTACAGTTTCTTACACATGTGTATACTTGTGAGGACAGGCAGGCCAAGTCACTTGTTCAGTGTCACACAGTGACAGTGAGGTGGGAACTGAACCCACAGCCTTGCAGTTTTTACAGTCCAATGTCATTGCCCCTACACCATACTTCCCATGGGGTGTAATGGAAAAAAGGGACCCCTAAAGGGCAGAATAGATACTAGAAGTGATTCTGGGATGCAGAGATAGTAAGTATGTATGTTATTTTCCTGCCAGTAATGGCTGCCCTTAGTATATGGTCACCTGGCATGAACAGACAATTCAGTTGTCAGAAAGTATAATCAAGGTTTTTAATTGTTGTTGTACATATGTAGAGAGTCATTCTTAAAACAGTTACACTTTTATCCTAAAATCCTATATTTCATTGTCAAATGGACAGGTGTCATATAAATAAAATGTGTTATTAATATTACATTCTGATTTACTGCCCACTCTGTCAAACTGTTAACTCTTGTCCAATAGTAAGATGAGGTGCTCTGACAAGCCATATTTTTTTTGGCATTAACTGAAGCTTAAAGTCTAAGAATGTTTGCAAACCCATGTAAAGTCATTGTCCCTGAAGATTATGTACATTTTCCCTATTTCTCAGAAACAGAGGTTTCCTCCCTCATCCCCTAAGAATAGTCATTTCAGATTGGCCCTGAGTGTTAGTGTGGATGTGAGTGTGTGCACGTGTGAGTCCTGTGATAGACTGAAGTTTTGTCATTACTGGTTTTTAGTTTGTGTCCTATGTTGCTGGGGCAGGCTGCAACAACCTTAACCCTGAATTGTTTTCAAAATGTTGCTTTATTCCTGTACCCTTAGACCTGACTGGGTGGTCTATCATTTCTGATTTGCAAAGGAGATCAAACGCTAACTATGGCTAATAATGTTAAACACATTGCACAGCAGGGCAGCTTTTTGTAGCCACTTCATTTAATTTGCTGTATGTGTCTCTCTTTAATTGTAATGTGCAGTAGGGTATTGTTGTAAAATAACTCATGGATTCCTTATGGGATACACAAGTCTTCAGAGAAAAGGCAGAAAGAAGAGGTAATTGATGTGCTGTAGAAAGAGTTTTTATCCAGTACCACTAATGTGTCTTCTCCCAAAAATACAAATGAACTATACATTGATTTGAGACCTCAGTGTAAATGATCCCCATTAAAGACGGATTTAATTTGATACTGAACTAGCGCTCTGATCTCCACTAGGTTTGTTTTGGAGACTGGATTTCAGAGAAGAGAAAATACCAAGAAATGTCTAAGTATCCATCTGTAATTCTGTTATGTTCTAGATAGGGTCTCATCCCTGGTTCAAATACATTTTTTTGTTTATTTAATGTTTTTGTTATCTTTTGAATAGTATTTTGTTATTAATTCTGTGTTTTAGTTTTGTCTTTTTTTTATTGTACTTCTGTCGTAATTATTTTGTACTAGCCGAAGCCCGCCATAGCATACGGCAGTGTAAGAATAGGAACGGAAAGCGGTGAGAAAGGAATTCAGTATAACAAAGGCTTAGGAAACCACCGTCGCAGTATAACGAAAATAGCAAGGAGCGAAACCAATGCCAATGGTCGAGAGAGTACCTTCCTGTAGCAGGCTACGTAAAACATATACATATATAAATAGACGCCGCATTCACTGTGTTGCCCAGTCGACACGATAAGTCAGCGCGTCTGCCCTATTGTGAGTGGTAAAAGTGCCATTTAAACTAATACTGGTAGACGTGGTAACCGGGTTGTCTGATGAAAAAACAATAACGTTTTAAACAATATTGTTTACATAGAACAGATTTTGGCAAATTGTTTACATGTAATTATTTATATCCATTTATACACTAGATGTGTGCATATCCCATGGTCTTAGAGTTGGTGGGCAGGGCTCTGTGAGTTGGCGGGTGTGGCTCTCTGTCTTGCGTGCGCTCTCTGTCTTGCTTGCCCTTAGTTAGAGTTGGCGGGTGGGGCTCTGTGAGTTGGCGATCGTGGCTCTCTGTCTTGCGTGCTGTGTAAAGTCAACGTGGCTCAGAGGTGCATTTGGACTTTTGCACAGACGAAAGTGACTGACGCTGTGTTTGGTGAGTTGTTGCGTGCCTCGAGAGCAACGCTGGACTTGGGAGGATGGTTACATTTGGCGTGCGTGGCTCTGTCGTGCGCATCCCATGGTCTTAGAGTTGGCGGGCGGGGCTCTGTCTTGCTTGCACTCAGTGTCTTGCGTGCCCGTAGTGAATTATATATATAGATTACTTTCCCATTTTGTGGGGTTGGAGTCATTTCACAATGCAGCTATACTTTTGCTGTGCTTTTTATTCTTGCTGCATATATTTTAATATTTTTTAAAAAATCTTTAAAATATGAAAGCAACATTGTTTTGTTTTCATATGTCACAAGTTTTTATGGTTTTCCTCTCCTCCTTTGTGGGTATTTTTATTTTAAAACATTTCCCCATTTTTATACCTGTTTAGGTGATAAGTCTGTAACTACAGGTTGGGGCTAGGCTGCTTGGGAGTGGTGAGGCCTACGCATGTAGGTTCAGATCAGTGTAAAGTGCTCTTGTTTTTAAGGACGGTGCACTTTTGAGATTTTTTTTTGGACCAGGCAGATCATCACAGAGGTAAGCTGTGCACAAAAACTAGTCTAGAAATGAGTTTAGGAGCTACTGTGAACACTGAGAGGCTTGGCTGTATTTGCTTTTCAAACAGACTTGACGGCTCAAAATATTTGTGCAGATGTCCAAGATAACCAGGGACATGTGCCAGGCATAAATAACATTTCTGTTTTTTGCTTTATACTTATGTATAATGCCAAATTTACCCTGGGGGCAAATAAAGTTCTATCTATCTATCTATCTATCTATCTATCTATCTATCTATCTATCTATCTATCTA
>JANRMT010062861.1:21220907-21244485 GCA_026402145.1 Polypterus bichir lapradei
TCTATCTATCTATCTATCTATCTATCTATCTATCTATCTATCTATCTATCTATCTATCTATCTATCTATCTATCTATCTCAAGTTCCCTTTGAAAAGAAATTGGATGCTTTTTGGACTCTATTTTAGTAATGTGTTGTCACTGGGTGTCTTAAACTATGTGGTGTGCCAAAGAAAAGATCATGTATGCACCATGGAATGCCCAGAAGGGGCTGGGCAGTCTTTTGGCCTTGGAACCCCTAGAGGTTTATTTTTTTCCAGCATCTAGACAGCTGAGGCTTTTGTTTTCCACCTTTGTCATCTGGACATTTTGTTTCTCATCCTTGTTCTGTTTTTTTTATCTTTCTGTTTGCAACTTTCTTTAGCTACTATTATTATAAAGCCATATAATCTACTCTTATGTAAGAAATTGTGCTATATAAGCAAATGTTGTTGATCAAAAAACTCCAATAAATGGACTGAACCCAGGAGTGTACACCTGTGAGCACCCTCAATAATGGTATGTCTCATTACAGGGAGGGCTGGTCCCGACATCTAATATAATTTTCTTTTATGAGGATTATATAAAGCATGTTGAAGATCTTTGTGAATTGGTTTATTGGTTAATATGGCATGTTGATTTACACATAAACAGTTACATACTGTACATTATGTCTTTTACTTTATCTGAGAAATATTGTTTTCTGTCCATTTGTATACTGTACAATTAGAAAGATTTAGACCAGAATGGGCCATTCAGCCCAACAGTCTAATGCACTTAATTACTCCAAAAATAACATCAAGTCAAGTTTTGAAGGTTACTAAGGTTCTATTGTCTATCACACTGCTTGGTCACTTATTCCATGTTCTCCGTGGTTCTCTGTGTAAAGAAAAACTTCCCAATGTTTGTGCAAAATCTTGAAGTAACAACCTTGATCCACTATACTAAATTCTTATGTAATTTTTAAAACCTTAATCATGTCACATCATTATCTCCTTTGACTTAAACTGAAAAGGCTCAGCTCTTTTTATCTTCCTTCATAATTTGTCACCTGTAGCCCTTGAATGAGCCTAGTTGCTCTTCTATGGACTTTCTCTGCCTCTGCTATGTCCTTTTTATAGCCTGGAGGCCGAAACACAGTACTCCAGATGAGGCCTCACCAGGGTGGTATAAAGCTTAAGCAGAACCTCCTTAGTTTTGTACTTTATACATCAAGGTGCTATATAACCTGACATTCTGGTAGCCTTCTTAATGGCTTCTGAACACTGTCTGGTAGTTGTTAGTGATGTGTCCACTACAACGCCAAATCCTTAGTACATATGTAAGTAACTATGTCCAGTTCCTTTGTATCAATCAAGGTGAGAGTTTTACAGGGTCAGTAAGATATGTCCAGTACCTCTGTATCAGTCAGATACTATAGATGTTCTCAGTGCTAGCTTACAACTTCTTGGTGGGCATTATTTATATTGCATCATGCCTTGATGTGCTGGATGTATTCATGTAGAGTGAGCTCTGTACATAGGAATATCACCCATTTGCATTAGGTCAACCTGGCTGCTGCCGGCAGTGAGCACAGCTCACAACAGCCAGTCAGTAGTCAGTCGTATTCACACCTCAACAGTAAATTGTGAAAGAAGCAATAGTTTTTCCAAAATAACACCTTCACTTTTTCACAGCCTGAAATGAGCCTTTCTTTATGAATGAAACTGATTAATCACTTGCAAGTCCACTTCATTTTCAGCTTTCATTTATGTAATGTGATGCATATATGTGTGCATATGGCACACAACCAATTGCTTGCTTTGTTTGCCAGTCGTTTTCTATGTCAATATCATTCTTTTCACGATTTCATACGGTAGTTTGGCAGTAGTACATAGTGTGATTGTCTTTGTTGGTGTTTTACATTTGTAATTATTTTGGACCACTTTGCAGAGATCTGCTTTCATGTTGACAGCCTTTTTCTATTGTTCAGCGTCAAAAAAGTCAAATTAAACCTTCCGCGGTTCAATTTTAAATAACAATAATACAGAAAAATTTCCAAGGGAGTGAATTCATTGTATAGGTAGTGCAAAATGAAGGAAGGTCCTAAAATGCTTCCGCCCTCCTGGCAGCAGGGGAGCCATTTGAGGAAGAGAAAACATTATTATTTAACTCACAGATATCAAGGACTGTGTTTTGAGATCATCATGCTGCAGAAAACTATATGATTTGTTCCTGATTTATGCAGAAAAGGAGTTGGGCTGTGTGCACAGCATTAAGAGACTAACTTTTATCATTTATGAGGAAAGACTGACCTCTGATACTATCAGAAGACCCTGTGCAGAATGCAAGATCTTTATGGACTAAAAGAATGTTTAAATTGATTCTAAGTGTGTATAATTAGAAGGGTGTATTCCTTAGGAATGCAAATGTCTGTTTGTTTCATGTTTTAGGACATTCCAATATATCATAAATTAAGATTTAACCTAAGCTATGTATAACCTCAGAATGAACTGCTAGGGGTTTTTTTCTTTTCTAGGATATAAAAGAGAGAACGGGTTTACTTTAGATATTCTGCCAAAATCCAAATCAGTTGACTGAGTTGGAAAGAGGCAGTCTCACATTCTCTCTACTCACCAAGAATTAAGAATAAAGAAATTATTTTTATTTTAATTGGGTTTAAGTTTTTCCGTTGTTTTCCGACTTCAGCGCTCACAGATTCTAACAACACTCTGAGACAGTACTCAGTGAAGGGCATCATATAAAAATGAACTTCATTTTAAAAATCCATCCCTTCTCATTTGCCCTTTTTAATCCCAAACTGAAGAATGAAAGATATTTTTGGCGTGGAAATAAATAGAATGCTATTTGTGGCTTTCTGCTCACATTATTGAAATTTAATCTGAAAATCCTTCTTGTATTTTGGAGGGCATACATCATATCTCTAATCATGGATGACCACGCAGTGACCCCCGCCAAGTTGTGATCCGTCCTCAGGTAAATGATCTGGCTTTAAAATTCACTGCACAAACAACCTTGCCTCTTGTTTGAGTACTCAATCCTGCATTAAACTTACCTTGAATGAAACAGCAGGGACGCTTTCATAGAGAGTTAACACTTCAAATTAATGTGCATGAGAGGCACACTTAGCAAAAAAATAATTAGGCAGGGGTAGACTGGCACTGTTGCCTCACAGCTCTACAGATTTGGGTTTGATCTTCAGCCCAATTACAGTCAATGTTGAGCTTGCCAGTATATAATACATTAATTGAGACAAAAATGTCATAACTGAGCAAGGAAATCTTTTTTATCAATCAGTGAAACAACTGTTACCATAAAGTGGTCACCAAATAGCACAAGAACTTCAACAAACTAACCGGAGGTGGCTTTTCTTCCATGAGATGGTGTGAAAGATGGTCGACACAATAAAAAGGCCACACAAGCCAAAACCATAGATCCAGGCGGAGATGGTCTCCCAGTGGTCATCAGATAAGAAGTACAGAGTTGAGCTGCCAAGAATGCTGGGGATTATCCAAAGCTGAAAAAATGTCAAGAATATACAAGGTTTTAGTATGTTAGTCATCTTATTGAAGTACATTCATTTATTTTAAATGATTTAAATATAACACATTAAGGAATTCATTTTTTGAATCATGTTAACTGAACTGTGGTGGACTGGCGCCCTGTCCAGGCTTTGTTCCTGCCTTGCGCCCTGTGTTGGCTGGGATTGGCTCCGGTAGACCCCCGTGACCCTGTAGTTAGGATATAGAGGGTTGGATAATGGATAGATGGATGGATGGTTGGATGTTAACTGAAGTCCAGGATATGACACAATGTGGCTTAGGGATACAAACTATACTTATTTTTTTATATAACACCTTTAATTTCTACATTTAAAACCTTTCATTCTTCGCATGTACACAGTTGTTTTAGGTTAAAAAATAAATGTTTAATTTAATATTTAATAAGTGAGAATGTAACAAAATGTGCAAACTTTTACTGAGAATTGTAATGAGGGTGTAATCATTTAAACTAAAATGTGGCCTACTGAGAGTCTCGGTGCTTCTGACACAGAACACAATGTGCCTTATTTAGTTCATCCGAGTCCAAGCTCAGTATGTTCCACGGGATCAAAAACAAAGCTTTAACTGTTTTTACATTTCAGCCAAAAAGATCCAAGGCACATTTTTTCATTTGATAATTAGCATAATAAAGGTATTACAAAAAAATCTTATGCAGCCAACACGACTTTCTTCATATTTATGCATATACGTGTAAAAAAATTTGCATTTGAAAATTTTAAATTTTAAAAGCTCAAAGCTTGAGCTTTGGATTGAACTCAAAATTCACAGAAGTCTTTCTTCAAAGTCCTAAACACATGTGCCAAATTCTGTGAACTTCTGAGCAGTGGTTTGGCTGTTGTTGGTACCGGCTTTATAAACTTTAAACTTTAAAAGACTGAAGCTGAATAGTAGGAATTCACCCAAAACCTAATCAGCTCCTAAAAAGAGAGCACTTTGTCCACAAAATTTCATAAGAATCAGTCCATTCATTCTCAAGTTGTACTGTTCACAAATTTTTTAACACAAACACACTTACACACAGACTCAAGAACAATAATTTCAAAGATGCCCAAAAAATCTTCTAGGGCTATAAAAAAGTAGTTTTCCATTGAAACACAAGGTCAGTTTTTTTCATGAAAACAAAACTGTCTGTTATATGGTGCCTTATCTATCTATCTATCTATCTATCTATCTATCTATCTATCTATCTATCTATCTATCTATGTCTTTGATATCGATGTATTGTTCTGTTATATAGTGCCTTTCATATCTGTATATTAATCTGTTATATGATGCCTTTATTATCTGTCAGTTATATAATGCCTTTCATGTCTGTTAAAACAGTGAAATTCATGTTCAGCTATCTTTCTGCATATCTATGTATTGTACTTTTGATATCTTTGTATTTCTGAGTTATATAATGCCTCTCACATCTATGTATCTGCCTGTTATATGTATTGTTTTCAATGTCTATATATCTATCATATAGTGCCTTTCATATGTATTTATCTTGTATATAGTGTCTTTCCTATCTATCTGTTATATAGTGCATTTCATATCTTTGAATCTGTTTATTATGTAGTGCCTGTCCTATCTATATATCTATTGTATATTTGATATCTATGCATTGTTCTGTTATATAGTGCCTTTTATATGTATCTCTGCTATATGTTGCCTTTCATCTCTCTCTGTTACATAGTGCCTTTCATGTCTATTTGTAGTATAATGTATTTTTATCTGTTATATAGTGCCTTTAATGTCTGTCTACCTGTCTGGTATATAGTGCCTTTCATGCATATCAATCTATCTGTCTGTATTATAATGCCTCTCTTATCTGTCTATTGTGTTTTTGTTATCTGTGTATTCCTCTGTTATATTGTGCCTTTTATATCTGTATATTGTGGTAGATAGGGGCGCTCTCACTCCCTTGAACCCCTGTCCACGACTCCAAACACCAGGTAAAAGTCCAACAGTTGACTTTATTAATTCGCCACAGTGCACAAAGCACACTCTCCACCACAATACTCGTATAAATACTCAATAATCACAAATACTACAATCCTCCAGCTCCCAGACGTGTTGCCACCCTTTCACCCAGCTCAGCTCGCTGTCTGGGAGCTCCCACAGTCCTTTTATACTCCCTGACCCGGAAATGTTCCCAATCCTCAGTCCATGTGATTCTCAGTCACTTCCGGGTCAGGTAAAAGTTCTTTTCTTCACCCCGGAAGCCCGTCGCTCTTCTTATGACGAACTTCCAGGTCATAGGGCATAAATGAGTCCTCGGTCCTCCCTGCAGCACCCTCTTGCGGCCCCTGAGGTATCCAGCAGGGCTGAGGATAAAATCTACAGCGTCCATGATTCCCTGCTGGTCTTCGGGGCACCTCCATACTGCAGGGAGGGCTCCATCTGGCGGCCTGGGGGTATTGGCCGGGATGATAAGCCGGCCAAATATCACAATATTCATCTGTTATAAAGTGCCTTTCATGTCTGTCTATCTACCTGTCTGTTATACAGTGCCTTATATGTCAATATATTATATAGTGCCTTTCATATTTATCTTGTATATGGTGCATTTCATCTATCTATCTATCTATCTATCTATCTATCTATCTATCTATCTATCTATCTGTTATTTGGTGACTTTAATTTATATGTATATATCTGCCTATTATATAGTGCCATGTCCATCTTTCTGTCTATCCATCTGTCTCTGGACTAATATATGTATCCCAGATGGTCAGGGATAAGGCAGGTCCCGAACAGAGAAGACAATATGGGAACCTCTGGGCCATAACAAATATTAAAGGACACAGTGACACTTGCCCTTTTTTTAAGGTGGATGAGCTAATGTCTGTCTATCCAGCAGTTACTGTCTGTTGGACATATTCAGTGTTAATGTTTGTACTGCATCATCTATTGAAATGTATTTTGTAATGCATGTAGCAATAAAATGCATTGCATTTTTCATTCCAACAGAGTATGCATCACAAACATTAGCACTGTGTTTGCAATACTTAATTTATTAGAATATATTTTGTATTGCATGTACTCATAAAATGCATTGCATTTTTCATTCCAACAGATAACGTATCATATACATTAACACTCATACTCTGCCCAATTTATTTTTGATATGAGTATGAGCTATTTCAATTTTCCTTTTCTTTTTTTCACTCTGTCAACTAGTTGCTTACTAATTTTAGATGGGAATGATTTACCTATTCAGAATTAATTAATATCAATATGAGGCACTGATACAACCAGGGTAGCTAGTAAGTTGTTGAGAACAAGATAAAAGGAGTGTGAGAATTTTGATTTTTACCAAGATCTTCTTTTCATTTACAACAATGGCACCATTTCCCACTTTACTAATGTTAAGGAATACTGAGCAAGATTTTCAAAGTCAGATCATGTTTAAGGATTTCAATTGTCAATCAATTCATTATTATAATTGTTGATCTTAATTAATCCAGGTCAGAGTTGCAGTGAACCAGAGTCGATCCTAAAAGCATCAGAGCAATGCAGCAAACAAGACTGGACGGGGTGCCAGTCCATCACAGGACCCACCCACTGGGCATACTTAGGGTCACTAATGACACTAACGCACACACATACACACACAGACAAAGAAGATCTAAAAACTCCTCATCAATAGCGGCCATGTTATGATTTATACACAGTCATCTAGAGCTCTGTGGCAGCAGATCTAAGCACCTTGCTATCTTTGTGCCCACATTTATAACAGTATTGTGTATACTATGAACTTTTAAAAACAATATACAACAATGGATGTAGAAAGAAATGCCTGAGATAAAACTTACTGCATGGGTAGCACAGTTGGCCGCATGTTCATACTCTGTTGGCTGGTATCTCTTGTTAGGTGGAACTCGGTTGTTCATGAATCTGAAAATAAAACATTTCCTTTTAGTGCTTGTGTTGTTCCCACTGATGACTCAGCTCATTCATATCCAAGCTGGTGATTAGCCATGACTGCCATCTCCAAAAGAGGAACTTTCTTCTAACTGCAGGGTCTCAGCTGGGAAAGGAGCTGAACTTATCACTCTGTTTAATCCACAGCCAGCTTGGCTCCATCCCCTGAGATGGTAAACCTCAGAAGCAATAAAACACAAATGGAAGGCAAAACCATCTGCACAGCGGAATCCTACTCCTCGAAACAGCAGTCCTGTTCTACCCGAAACACCACAGGGCATCCTTTCAAGATGTTGATCAAAGATGCTTCCATCACATTGAATTAACAAACGCAATTAAACAAAGGAAATAATAAATGTCTGCACCCTCTGGTTCAGCCATCTAGACAGCTGCTGCAGCGCAAAGACTCCAAAGCTGCCCAAGAGCCTGTATGTTTTTGAAAGCTGGCACTTAAGTTTATGGCATGTATGCCAGTTTAGTGAAGGTAAAGACGGCTAGTGGAGAAGTTAGACTGGCTAACCTCGAGAAGAGCAACCATATCTGCTACTGTTACACAGAAACCATATACACTCATAATAGACTAGCACTTTTGCTTTTTTGTCTTTAATTTTTTATTTATGAAAATGTGTTATTTTCTAATGTTAATTTAATTGAGGTCTGAACTTCCAAAACCAGCATAATTTTAAGATTTAAAATAATTTCTCTTGGATTTTTTTCCTTCTATGCAAAGAAACACTGTTATATTCCTAGGCCTGGCTAACAGTTAGAGAAGTGATGAGTATGTTAAAGGACCAACCTTTAATGGAGGGAAAGTCCATTATAAGACCCACTCGCCCATACAGGCTCAGTTTCAGAATTGTAAATTTAACATAAGTCCCCAGAAACACAGGTAAGACATGCAAACTTCATACAGGCATTCATTTCACATGGAATTTGAACAAATGTGCCGTCCTTCACAAGAAAAATAGTAGTAAGCTACACCACGTCTGCTATCCGACATGTTTAGATGACAAGGCCAGATGACAGGTTCATTCTCTAGGGACAATCAGGGTTTGGAGTCCATTTTTATTTTACATTTTGGATTTTTTTTTATTATTAGAAAGCTATTAACCCATAAATTACACTAGTCAACAAAGATTTTGCCGTAGGACCTCTAAAAGGTGTTTTAAAAGTACTTTTTCATGCTAATTTCAGAAATGTATTCAGAATGTTTATATCTCCCATAGGTTTTGAGTTATGTCATTTTTAGGCTTTATATTTATAAACCTATACACAGACACATACATCACCTCCTCACTCCCCTGCTCTCAAAATTCTTTAATATAAATTTCATTTAAATGGGGACCCCGATCATGTAAGAAGCCTCCAAAACACAGCAGTGTTAAAACTAGCAGTTATTTTAAACCAATAGAGAAAACAACCCCAAAAGTCGAGGCATTCAGGTGCTTAAATGAGCCACTAAAATGTGCCACCTGTAAACGTCACTGCTGTTTGTATTAAGTTAAAGGAACATGTGATGTGTTAGAACTTTGCTGTCTACCTAGGGGTGTGGCAAAGAAAATACAAGTTTGAACATAGAATTGATGAAAAACACAAAAAGAAATATTTGAGTGAATGAAATAAACAAGTCACACTTGTAAACATCTAATAATGCCAAAAAATATATACTCAGATATGACATTATTCTTACTGATTATCCCTTTCAATTCAAAAGAATACAACTTACTTACTTTAATTGTGTTTTGTGATGACGATCAACAAAAGCCAAGTCAATTAGTTCCATTTCTTTTGCTTTTGTAATTCACACATAGGCTAGTAAAGTGACTTGCAGAGGGTCACATGGTGTCAGTAGTGGGATTTGAACACACACCCTCAGAGTGCTATAACCACTACACCATGCCATGCTGTCTACCAATAATTTTAACCTTTTGGTATAAACCCGACAAATATTGTATACTGAAAAGTACTTAGTCACATAACATCCAATTAACAGATGGCACCGTAACTGAGGCCTATTGTCTTATACAATTTCCCAGGCAAAGTGGGGTAACACAGGTACTTTTAACTACAAAAATTATTGAAATGCAGAAAACTACTAACATACAAGTGACTTACTATGAGAGCTTTTAAGGAAAATTATATTTGTGCAATGTAATGTTTATACAGTTCAGTAAGTTATGAATTTTTTTCATAATTAGTATGAATTCTAGCTAAAGAAAATGTTGTAATGGTGAAATAATTCATATCTACATGATTTCTAATTAAAATGTAATTTATTAAATTATTAATTGAAACAGATTTTTACCACAATGTAGTTATCTGAAGATGCCCTATTTGTATTATTTCAAGTGACACTCTTGGGTCTTTTGCTGCACAGAATGGCTTCTGCTTTTTAAGACCTGGAACTGGATCAAGCAAGTCCAGAAATTAATGACATGATACATTATTATCATTATTATTTTTACATAAGTAGAACTGTGTTAAAAATCCATAGAATGTATTCAAACTGCTAAAAATTAACTTTGCAATTGATAATAGCATAACTTCCCTGTGATCCAGAACTGGATAAAGCAGCTATTAAAAATGGCAGTGGCAATGGTATAAAATAACATTCACATTCTTAGTATCCTTGGGACTTAAAAGCAGGAAACAACCCTGCACTATGCACTTATGTATCAAAGTTTCTTGTGAGTGACTAATACTATTTTTCGGATAGCCTCGGAGCAATGCTAAAATTAAAATGAGAAGGATTAATAAATAGACAAATAGATTATTATCACCTTTCCAAAACCCCTGTAATAAATAAAACAGGTTCAAAAAGTCATTCATTGTATGGATACTAATTTTCAATTTTTGAATTTCGCATTATTCTTTTCAAATGTGCTTGCACTTACGACCCAAGCATGCCACACATTGCTATATATACATACTATACCTACTGTATAACCTGCGATGGGCTGGTGCCCTGCCCGGGGTTTGTTTCCTGCGTTGCGCCCCGTGTTGGCTGGGATTGGCTCAAGCAGACCCCCATGACCCTGTAGTTAGGATATAGCGGGTTGGATAATAGATGGATGGATGGACATACTGTATAACCCCATATAGTATATAGTATAGCTCCAATGTAGTTCAACACAGCAATTACAGACATATTAACTATTATTATCCATCAAACATTACAATATTATTATTATCCATCCAGCCATAATTATATTATTCTCTCAATTATCCATTTAGTCATTTTAGGCAAACTTAATCTAGCACAGGGATTTGCTGAATATCTTGGCAGCGTGAGGAAGAAGTTAAGAACCTAAGCTGGATGAGCCAGTCCTTCACAGAGCACACTCAGACACACATATCGTCTCGTTCAATCATTGTCGAGCCTAAACAAGCTTGTCCACCCTATTTACCACATTTGCACAAAATAACATGCAGTTGAGATCTGAAGGACCTTAAAGTCCTGTTCTCTGCCACACTACCTGGTATTTTATTCCAAGTTTTTTTGGTTCTTTGCGCAAAGAAAAAAAAAAAGTGAAATTTGAGTAAAATCTGCCCTTAATAAGTTTCCAACTGTGTCCCTATGCTTTTACTGCAGAATTTATTTTAAAGTAATAATAATAATAATTAATTACATTTATATAGCGCTTTTCAAGGCACTCAAAGCGCTTTTACATACAAGGGGGGGGATCTCCTCAACCACCACCAGTGTGCAGCATCCACCTGGATGATGCGACGGCAGCCATAGTGCGCCAGAACGCCCACCACACACCAGCTTACTGGTGGAGAGGAGACAGAGTGATGAAGCCAATCAGTGTATGGGGATGATTAGGAGGCCATGACGGTCAGAGGCCAATGGGCAAATCTGGCCAGGATGCCGGGGTAACACCCCTACTCTTTTCGAAAGACATCCTGGGATTTTTAAAGACCACAGAGAGTCAGGACCTCGGTTTAACGTCTCATCCGAAAGACGGTGCTTTTTTTTTTACAGTATAGCGTCCCCATCACTATACTGGGGCATTAGGACCCACACAGACCACAGGGTGAGCACCCCCTGCTGGCCTCACTAACACCTCTTCCAGCAGCAACCTAGTTTTTCCCCAGAAGGTCTCCCATTCAGGTACTGACCAGGCTCAACCCTGCTTAGCTTCAGTGGGCAACCAGTCTTGGGCTACAGGGTGATATGGCTGCTGGCTGTAACAGCTTGGATTCACTGTACTTATTATTACTTTTGCTTAATCAGAAAAGCTTCAACTCCTTCAATTTCTCCTCATAACTTGTACCTCTCAGTTCTGGAATCAGCCTGGTGGCTCTCCTCTGGACTTGCTCTAGCATTGTTATGTAATATTAAGAATAAAACTGCACACAGTACTCCAGGTGAGACCTCACTAGTGTATTACATAACATCAGCATAACAATTTAGCCGATTTTCTATTATCTGCTCTTCCACTTGTTATCATAGTACCCCTGACTTGTGCTGCACACCTTGTGTATAACCTTACATGCTATTAGCTTTCCTAATCGCCTGTGTAAACTGTCTGGATGTAGTTAGTAATTCCCAGGTCTTTCTCATAAGGGGTCCTTTCAAGTTTCAGACCTCCCATTGTGTATTCAAGTCTAACATTTTTACTTCCTACATGTAATACTTTACATTTACATGCATTCAATTTGATCCGCCTATGCCTGTATGCTAGCTAAGTCCTTCTGGAACAATTTAGCTGATTCTCTATTATCTGCCCTTCCACCTAGTTTGGTATCATCTGCTGAGTCAACCAGCTTGTAATTTATATTCTTGTCCAGATCATTCATTTATTTTATAAAGAGCAGCTGCCCCAGCAACTGATCACTGAAGGGCACCACTTTTAATATCATCTAATTCTGACGAAGTTAGCCATTGATTCCAGAGTTTGAGTCAGTTTTCTAACCCCCATCCCCTTCAGAACGTGCCGTGAACTTCCATTTCTTTTAGTGTTATCATTTATCTTATATGTAGTACCTTATCATTTATATAAAAAGCAAGATAAATCTGTATGGAAAAAATTAAGCAAGACTTACATAGACGGTCAACCCTTCATCTCACTCTAGCTGGAAGAATTAACGTTGTTCAGATGAATATTCCTCCTAAGCTTCTTTTTTTATTTCAAAACATTCCAATGTACATTAATAAATCATTTTTTAAGTAATTAGATTCAACAATAACCTCATTTATTTGGAACTCAAAACATCCACGTATCCAAAGAGTGACCCTACAAAGACCTAAAGCAGAAGGTGGCATGGCTCTACCCAACTTTCAGTTTTATTACTGGGCAGCAAACATACAAGCTATATAAACCTGGACACAAATAGATGAACATACACAGGCCTGGACCGCAATAGAAATAAAATCCTGCAGTACTTCTTTATATTCCCTGCTTTGTGCCCCAACAAATATAAGTTATCGCCAATATACTAATAACCCAATTGTGCTTCACTCACTCACTCACTCAGAATATGGAACCAATGTAGAAATAATTGTAAGATGGAGAATCTTTTATCTGTTGCACCTCTGCAAGAGAACCACCTCTTTCAACCCTCGCGAACATATGCAGTTTTTAATATCTGGAAAAGATTTGGGATTAAATTGCTTAGAGATCTTTATATAGCCAACATCTTTGCATCCTATGAACAACTGCAATCCAAATTTAACTTTCCAGCTACACATTTGTTTTACTGTATTCAAATTAGGAACTTTGTTAAACAGAACCTGCCCGGTTTTCCTCATCTTGCACCCTCCTCCATGCTGGAAAAAATATTGCTCAATTTTGAGGACTTAGACACCATCTCTGCAATATATAAAATTATTTTACAGTACCTCCCTTTCAAAGATCCAAGAGGACAATGGGAAAAAGACCTCTTAATCAATATATCAGAAAAGGAGTGGAAGGTAGCAATGCAGAGAATTGACTCGAGCTCCATATGCGCAAAGCATACAATTATTCAACTCAAAATTATATATCGAGCACATCTGTCTCGCTTAAAACTGTCCAAAATGTTCCCAGGTCAAGATCCAACCTGCGAACACTGCAATCAAGTCCCATCCTCACTGGGTCACATGTTTTGGGCCTGCACCAAATTAACATCATTTTGGACCAAAATCTTTAAGTGCCTTTCAGACAGCCTTGGTGTCATAATCCCTCCTAGCCCATTAACAGGTGTGTTTGGTGTTCTTCCAGATGGGCTTAAAGTGGAAAAGGACAAACAAGCTGTGATTGCATTCACTACACTTTTGGCACACAGACTTATTTTGCTAAACTGGAAGAATCCTAACTCTCCTCTTTTAAGTCAGTGGGAAACTGATGTGTTATACTATTTGAAATTGGAAAAAATCAAATTCTCAGTTAGAGGATCTGTACAGAATTTTTTCAAAACCTGGCAGGATCTAATCAATAATATTTTAGAATAAGCTCTTAAAGCACAGAGGAAGCAATTCTTTCCGCATTTCTTTTTCTTCTCCATTCATCTCTATTGCCCTTTTAAACTAATCAGTTTAGGTATGTTTACAAGCTTTAAGTTTTACTCCATTGGCCATGCTCTCTTTCTTAGGGGTGGGGGTTAATTTATTTTCATCCTATTTTTTTTTTTTTGTAAAAATTAATCTATTTGTATGGAATGATTACAATAAAATTAATAAAATTAAAAAAACAGAACAAAAAAAGCAAGGTAAATCATTTCATATGAACCTCTCTGATTATATCCTTTTTTGCCTCCTCATAGAATTCCAGCATATTAGTGAAACACGGCCTTCCTCATCTGAACAAGTGTTGAGTATTTTAATACACCTGTTCAAGACATGTGCTGCTTGATCTTTTCCTTAATTATTGCTTCCATTAATTTACCTGTAATGCACATTAAGCTTATTTAATCCATCTCTGGGTTGCGGGGTCTACAGCCTATTCCAGCAGCTCCCAATGCAAAACAGGAACCAACACAAGATGTGGCATGTAAACGCTAAGAGTTACTTATACTGTGACACCAAGTCAGAAGTTAACTCACATATCTTTGGGAAGGTAAAAGAAAAATCATAGTACCCGTAAAAAAGTTAACACAGTCACAGAGAGAATGTATAAACTCCCATTTCAAGACAGAAATTAGGCAGGAGTTATAAACCCAGGAAGCAGTGCTACAAACTGAAGAGCTGTACCACCATTTACAGGTAAATTCTGAATTTGAACATTACTGTTAACCAAAAATCAAAAAAAAGACAAAATGACAAAATTCTGCATGACGTAAAATGTTAAGCTGTGATAATGAAATAGCTTGCTTGCTAAAAGTACACAAACAGTGATCCCATTATTGAAATTGAGGATACACTTTTAACAGTAATAATAATAACTGAACTCAGTGATGAATGTAACTGCTGGTGTCTCACAAATCCAGCATGCAGGGCTCAAATGCCCAGTTATTGTCTGCGTGGAGTCTGCACAGGTTACTCATGTCAGCACATGTTTTCCTTGAGATATTCCAGTTTTCTGCTGACATCTCAAAGATATATGTGCTGGGTAAGCTGCTGATTATAAATCGGCCACATTATAGTACATGTCGGAGTGAAAATCGACCCTGCATGGCTGGTTCCTAACTTGCAATCTGTAGTTCAGAATATTCACTAACCCTGAACTGCATTAGGCTAACTTGAGAATGTTATAAAAATAAAATAGTGATGGGCTGACGATCTTACCTTGCAGCCAACGCTTGCTGGGATAGGCTCCAGCTTCCCTGTGACCCTGCTCAGTATAGGTGAGTTTAGGAAGTGGATAAATGGATAATCATGATAATGATTGCCCAGAGATGGACAAACACACCATCCAGAGTTTACCCCTGTCTTATACCACTGCTGTCAGGATAGGCACCTGCATCAAAGACTCTCAACTGAATGAGCAGGTCACAAATTGCATCGATAGATATAATAATAATAATAAAATTATATACAAATCAAAAAGCTGCTGTGCAGTCATTCATTCATTTTACTAAAACTCTAAGAATTTATTAGATTATTTTCTATTGTTTCTATTTGAAAGTGTCATTTATTATTAGCATTATCTTATTTTGTTTTTTCCTCTCACTTGGTGCAGGTTGCTTTTTACTGAGAATTCCCTGGATCCTTAAGTTTTATTTTCCAATGATCAGGACTTTACAAAGTATGTGGACCAAGCCGAAGAGGGCAATCATCTGTAGCTGGGCGGCACTTGCTTCACCTGGCAGGTTTTTGAGGTATTTTTGGAGACCTAGTCTAGCAGTTCCAAGTGCTCTGACTACAAGCGGAATCACACAATCCTTTGTGTTCCACATGTGTATGCTCTCAGTCTTGAGAATCGTGAGTTTTTCTACCTATTATTATTATTATTATTGTTAACCCTCTATTGGATTAAATTGGTTTGAGAATCTGCGGTGGGCTGGTGCCCTGCCCAGGGTTGGTTTCCTGCCTTGCGCCCTGTGTTGGCTGGGATTGGCTCCAGCAGACCCCCGTGACCCTATAGTTAGGAAATAGCGGGTTGGATAATGGATGGATGGATGGTTTGAGAATGTATATTATTATTATAATTCACTAGTTGAGAAGAAAATGCAGTATGGTATTAACACAGTTATTCTCATACTTGTATAACAGCAGCAAACAAATTCTGTGCTTTGTAAGCAACTTAATGAATGCTTTAATAAGAAATTCTCATTCCTGAAAAGCACATTTCAGTTAAAGTAAACTTCTCCACAGTAAAGTTAGCTCACAGAATTAAAGATAATTGATCGTAGAGTTCACATGACAGACTATACACTATACACATATTTTTTTCATGTGTTCTTTACTTTCACGGAGTATAGTGATCTCTATATATCTGTTCCTAATACACATGCCATATCCATATTTAAACAAAAACCTTCCCCATATAGAAGAGGAGTCTCCTTTTGTAAATGTTACCTTTTTGGAAGTGTTTCTTGTGCTGCCATTTCAGCCCATATCCTGCCTCCAAATCGTACTGGTTTTTCATTGTTTTTTTTTTTCTTTTTTTTAGGGTTGCTTAGCAACTGCTAGAAACCATCACCCAATCCTGCATGAAACCAGTCAGGTTTTTTTATATTTATTCAGAGCCTCCTGAAGTGATGTCATTGTAGTCATAGCAACAAGCTTTGAGAATTCTCTTAGAAAAAGAATTCACTGAAATTAGTCTAATTTTCATCAATATTAAAAGCCCTTCTTTATTGAGTAAAACAGGAAACACATAATATTCCATCAAGGTACAATTTACCTGCGGGTTGTTGTCTTCCAAGCATGTTTATAATTATAATGAATGCAGCAACATGAAAAAATGTCCATCCAGCCTTTTGTCCCAGTTCAGCTCTGTCTTATATAAAAGAGCTCTAGTTAGCCATGTCTGTTATGAAACCTTCTTTCAGAGCCAGAGCTGGGCATAAGCAGACCAAACGAATGCTTAGGGCCTCCAAATAGCACGGGGGGGGGGCGGCGTGTTTGGATTTTATTAGCATATGTGTGTCTAAAGGAAGCCTCCAAAAATTCTCCTGCCTAGTCCTGCCAACCCCTGCCACCATCTGTAGATATACGCTTTCTTTTGAGTTGTCACCGACTATAACATTAACCCTCATTTTACAGAGGTTTAGCAATGATTAGCAGAAATGTATTGTGTCACACAGCCATTTAAGAGTTTCTTATTTTAACTATTCTGTTTCGTTTTAAAGAAACTTCTCTTTTTTGTTTTAAATCTGCCAAGTTGAGAAACCCTCTGCCTTTTCCCCCAAAAAAAGATATGGTCACTGACTGAGTGGAGTTTGCACTTTCTCTGCACGTGTGCATGGCTTTTCACTAAGTGCGCTACTTTTTCTCCCAAATACTAACAGCACGTATGCTAAATTAATCAGCGATTTTAAATTCGGCCCACGTGGGTGTGTGCATGAGCATGCCCTCTGATGAACCTGCACCCAGTCCAAGTTTAGTTCCTGCCTTGTGCCTGGAGTTGTTGGAATACACTCGCACTCCAAAAACCCTGAGCCTGAACCCTGCAACATAACATTTTCAGGCAGGTCTGAGAATGTTATGTTGCAGTATCTTGTATATTTCCCACCAGATACATTTGAAAATAACCTACTGTATGTGAACTCAGCTGTCTTTGAGCTGATAACCTTTGTCTTCCCAAGGTATGCTTCCCTTTTCAACACACCTTTAACAAAAGATACTGAGATGTGCAGCCATGTCACCATCTTCACCAAGCCTCAGTCATCACTCCTACTTGCTACTTACTGTGAGTCCTAATAAGGTGTATGCTTAGGAGGAAGGGATCCCAGGTTCAAACCATTTGCCATTATATATATACTCAGCAAAAAAAGAAACGTCCTCTGACTTTCAACTGTTTTTACTTTCAGTAGACTTAATGTGTAAATATTTGTATGAACACTAAAAGAGTCAACACCATAAGACATAAACTAAAAATGTTTCACAATGTGTCCCTGAATGAAGGGAGGCTCAAAATCAAAAGTACCAGTCAGTATCTGGTGTGGCCACCAGCTGCTTGAAGTACTGCAGTGCATCTCCTCCTCATGGACTGGACCAGATTTGTCAGTTCTTGCTGTGAGATGTTACCCCACTCTTCTACCAAGGCACCTGCAAGTTCCTGGACATTTCTGGGGGGAATGGCCCTAGCCCTCACCCTGCGATCCAACAGGTCCCAGACGTGCTCAATGGGATTGAGATCTGGGCTCTTCGCTGGCCATGGCAGAACACTGACATTGCTGTCATGCAGAAACTCACGCACTTTTTGCCACTCCTGTCTGGTCCAGCGAAGGTGGGTTTGTGCCCATAGGCGGCGTTGTTGCTGGTGATGTCTGGTAAGGACCTGTCTTACAACAGGCCTGCAAGCCCTCAGTCCAGCCTCTCTCAGCCTATTGCGGACAGTCTGAGCACTGATGGAGGGATTGTGTGTTCCTGGTGTGACTCGGGCAGTTGTTGTGGCCATCCTGTACCTGTCACGCAGGTGTGATATTCGGATGTACAGATCCTGTGCAGGTGTTGTTACACGTGGTCTTCCACTGCGAGGATGATCAGCTGTCCTTCCTGTCTCCCTGTAGCGCTGTCTTAGGCGTCTCACAGTGTGGACATGGCAATTTATTGCCCTAGCCACATCAGCAGTCCTCATGCCTCCCTGCAGCATGCCTAATGCACGTTCACGCAGATGAGCAGGGACCCTGGGCATCTTTCTTTGGGTGTTTTTCACAGTCGGTAGACAAGTCTCTTTAGTGTCCTGCGTTTTTAGAACTGTGACCTTAAATGCTTACTTTCTGTAAGCTGTTAAGGTCTTAACGACCATTCCACAGGTGCATGTTAATTAATTGATTATGGTTAATTGAACATGCATGGAAAACATTGTTTAAACAATTTACAATGAAGATCTGTAAAGTTATTTGGATTTTTAAAACATTATTGTTGAAATACACAGTCCTGAAAAAGGGACGTTTCTTTTTTTACTGAGTATATATATCCTAACTACAGGATCATGGGGGTCTGCTGGAGTCAATCCCAGCCAACACAGGTTGTAAGGCAGGAAACAAACCCTGGGCAGGACACCAGCCCACCGCAGGGTGCACACACACACACACACACACACAAAGGACAATTTAGGATCACCAATGCACCTAACCTGCATACCTTTGGACTGTGGGAGGAAACCCACGCAGACACGGCGAGAACATGCTAACTCTATGCAGGGTGGACCCGGGGAGCACACCCGGGTCTCCTAACTGCGAGGCAGCAGCGCTACCCACTGCACCACCGTGCCACCCTATATACCGCTCGCCAACCCCTGAGTGGATGTGCAATTTAAACAGATTGTTATTTTCATGGGAATTGTTACATATGCATAATAGAACTAACTATTTTACATTACAGTGAGTAATTAACCAGTAAAAAATAGTAAAACATAATAAATCGAAAGAAAATTATGTATCATGCTGCGTTAGAGGTATTTGTTGTGCTATGCATTTTCGTTCTGTTTGGCTTTGAAATTAAAATACAAATACTTTTCAATCTTACACTTTAACTGAAAAACTTCAGTAAAAACAATATTTGGAATTAACTTTTCGGCAATATCGCATTGAATTTTGATTCCATGTTTGGACTTGCATCCTAACAATGCAACATATAATTGCCCATGAGTAAATATTGTTTCTTTCTCTCTAATAAATACACCGACTTTTTTGAATGTTTGTCCCTGTAATTTGTTAATTGTCATAGCAAAAGGTTCTAACGGGAAACTGTAAACGTTTTAATACGAATGGCATATGAAGATCTCCTTTGGTGTCTAATGTTATCTGCGGAAGATAACATTACTGTTCTTATTGGCTGTTAAAATTTTATATGTCAGAATTGTTTGACCAATTTTGAATACAACTAATCTTGTCCTATTCCATATCCCATCACTCATACATAAATTACGCAATAACATTATGATACATCCTTCTTTCAACAGTAATTTGGCCGGTTGAAGACTGGACGGTGTTAACATTTGTAGATATTCTATGAGATATTGTAAGTTGATGTTTTCATCTTCCTCACGATCACCACCAACTGTTTCAGCATAGTCCATTGATACGCATTTAACCAATCTGTCATGTAACCAATCGACAATTTTCACGTTAATTTGTTTGACTTCATCGTTTCTTGGTGCTAGGTTGCCCGTGTACTCATTTCTTCTGTTGATAATCCTTTGGAATGAAATAATTCAATAAGATTTGGACATAATAAGTCTTCTTTTATTGGGAACTTAAAGTGAGGAAAACATAATTTATAAGAGCAGAGAGCGCCGAAACTGTGTCTGACAAAAGCATTCACACGAATGAGAGGTGAGTGTGGACCGTAGGCATAGGGCATTAACCGGAAATGGTTGAGAGGAGGGCGGGACTTTAAAAAATTTCTTGGCAATAGTCTCGTCTCATCACAAGATTTTCTTTTATACATACATGCATATATAGTTCCTTCCACTATTATTAGCACCCCTTATAAAAATTAGTAAGAAGGGTTAGAAACAAATCACTGTTTGCTGAAGAACCATCAAGAATAAATATTTTTAACAAAAACACATGTGCCACAATTGTTGGCACCCTTGGAAATTAATGTGAAGCAATTTAACTGAAGCATGTTTCCCATTTAAATTGGACATTGTTAAGTTGATTGGAGTGTATAGGAACTTTCCTGCTGAAATCAATGACTTCCTGATTAACTGGGATACAAATATGAGGAGACACAGAACCAAATTTCCTTAGCCAACCATCATCATGGCAAGGGAGAAGTGTGTTGCCCTTCATAACTTAGGGAATGGTTATAAAAAAATAGCGACTTACCTGAAAATGCCCATTTCTACAGTTAGGGCAATAATAAAAAAAAAGTGGTCATCAACTGGAACTGTGACAAGCTTGTCTGGAAGAGGACCCAAGTTTATTTTACCCCCATGTACAGTGAGAAGGATGGTAAGAGAGTCCATAATATCTCCAAGGATCACTGTTGGGGAATTGCAAGAAAAAGTAAAATCCTGAACTTATCAAGTCCCCAGAACCACCAACAGATTATGTGGAAGGTATGCCAGAAAGAATCCTCTTCTGTCAGTTACCAACAAATGCAAGTGCCTGGAGTTTGTAAAACATTACTACAACTTTGACTGAAACCATGTTCTATTGTCTGATGAAACAAAAGTTGAACTTTTTGTCAGTAAACACGCAGAGTGGGTTTGGTGTAAAAAGATGAATGACTATAATGAAAAGAGCCTTTTCCCAGCTGTGAAATGCTATGATGTTGTGGGGCTGTTTTTCCTCCAAAGGCCCTGAAAACATTGTTAGAGTACATGGCATCATGGATTCCATGAAATATCAAGAAATTTTACGTCGGGACCACAGGCTTGGAGCTTGGAAGCTTAGCCCTGCTGGGGCCCGTGGTCACCACCAGGGGGTGCCTGGACACTTGATGAGCCCTGGATGACAGCACTTCCGCCATGCTCAGAAACGCTGCCAGAAGAAGGTCCGGTGGCACCGGGAGTACTTCCGGGTGCCCATGCAGTACATCCGCTTCAACCAGAAGTGCTGCTGGAAGCCAGTCGGAGAGAACCTGGAGCACTTCCGGGTGTGGTATTAAAGAGGCCGCCTCACTCCATTCAGGGAGCCGGAGTCGGGAGGTAGAGGACAGCGCTTGCAAGGAGAGGAGTGGAGGTGGCAGAAGAATAGAGAAAAAAGAAAGAAAGAGAGAAAGGACAGTGATTGCTGCGGATTGTGCTCTGTGTGCTGTAAAAAGGGAGAAAATAAAAACGTGTGTGTTTACACTTGTGTGGTGTGTCGGGGTGATATATATACTGTATATTAGGGTGGGTCTTAAACTGCATATTATGGTGGTCCTGAACAAAAAAACTACCAGATTCAAGCTCTCCACAAGGCTAGTTTTATTCTTTATGAAACTCATAACAAACACATAAACTCTGAAAACAAAATAAAAAAAGCAAAATTTTGAAGACTCCATTTGGCTCATTTTATGTCACTCAAACCAAAGAGCAGACAACTGTTCCACACTTGTAGGTTTACAATATTAGAGCTGTCTTTAATAAAGTTAATTCTTGCAATGGTTTGCGACCAGTTGAAGAATAAACTGTTTCTGTTCCTCGTCCTTTGTCACTACTATTCAATGAGACATATTTATCTTTCATCTGCATCATTCATTATCATTATGTGTGCCGACAGTTCACAAAATTCATTGAAGATTGGATCATCTGCCCATTGTTCTGGTGGTTTCTTGAGGAACGACTGAGACCTGTCTTTGTCTTTTTCCATAAGGACATCAAAGAAGAATGTTGTTCTTTCTGTTACCAGACCCTCCAACGTCTAGCTGTTCCGATTTTTTGCCAGATTAAGACATCAAGGAATGTGTGACAGAGGCCACTGCAGGCTTGGAATTAGTTGTTTGTTTGTTTCTGCTGAGATTCAAAAAAGGCCAAAATAGAAACTCCTAATTCCTACTGGAATGCTCTTGAAACTCCTACTTAATGCAAGAATGTTCTGAAAACTCCACCTTAGTACTAGAATATTTTGCTTCATTGTTTTTTATTGTTCATTAATCACTGAGCCAGTTAAGAACCCCGTGTAAGAGTATGCATGTAATAACAATACAAATGGTCAAAATAGAGCAACCTCTAAATGTTTCACAATCAGGATATTTCGTAGGTAAGCAAGCTATCCCAAATTGACAAAATAAGCCTTTTGGAGAAAAGATTCTACAAACATGAACTGTTTGCACTGGTTTGTGAACCACACTAACATATACAGTGTAGAAGATGACGCCCAATGAGATAAACTGACCCCGCCCCTTCTGGTCCTTGAGCTTTAAGAGCAGGGCGCTCCTGGAAGGAGTAGATGAGCAACCCACCAGACGGAGCTCTGACCAATCTTTAGGGCCTGTTTACTCCAGGCAATGGCTGATTCTTCCTTTTTTGTTCCTTATGGCGCCATCACGCACCTGTCATTTTGTTCAACATTATTATTTCAATAAATGGGGTGGTTCGGTTGCCATCCCAACATTTAATTTGCACTCATGCATTTATCTCGGTCGACAAGACATGTTAAAAAACATATTTCATTTTAACATGAAAAGCATTTCGTGTTAAAAAACATTTCATGGGCTATACTTACTCTTTCACATGTCTGTATATACAGCTTCATGTATGTACAAACAAACTGGGCTAATTTTAAGTCACCATCACAGACCTGACAGGGCTAGGTGTTGAATCAAGAGTCTCCGTAACTACAAGGTATGCAAACACATCAACCTTGTTTTAAGTTTTTTATTAAACTAGGGCAGGGGTCCTCAATCACAGTCCTGGAGAGCCACAGTGGCTGCAGGTTTTTGTTCTAGCCCAGTTGCTTAATTAGAAAGCAATCCTTGCCAATAATTTAATTGCATGGCTTGTTAGTGCTTTAACTCTGTAAAGTCAGATAATTCTCATATCCTAGATTTTTTTCCCCTTACTAATTTTATCATCCAAATGATTTGAAGGTTGAAATGGATGAGTATTTCTCAGTCCTTTACTTTTTTATCTTCACTTTCCTTCCAAGTATTTAATTAAA
>JANRMT010062861.1:21249485-21262550 GCA_026402145.1 Polypterus bichir lapradei
ATGCCCTTGTGTTTCTCACCAGGATTTTTTATTTATAATAGAGAGATATTGGAATTGAAACATGCAGAATATCTTATTTTTGTCTACCAATGTTGATGGCCATAATAATCTCTCCTGCCAGTATGTACACTACCATACAGTACTGAATGCATAAGAATAATATAATACAGCATAACTTAAAATTCTTAACTCAGTCCAATTCAAGGTCCAGGAGCAATGATTCTTATCCCAGCAGCATCAGGCTCAAGGTCCTCACAGGTGGCGCAGTGGTAGTGCTGCTGCTTTGCAGTAAGGAGACTATGGAAGATTGTGGGTTTGCTTCCTGGTTCCTCCCTGTGTGGATAGCGCTTTGAGTACTGAGAAAAGCGCTATATAAATGTAATGAATTATTATTATTAAGGTACAGCATGCCCACATGCCACCATTTGGCCAGTTTAGAACTGTAACTTGGCCTGATACAATTTCGGATTGGCAAGGAGCTAGGCATTTAATACATACATCTGGAGATGACCATGAGTGAATTGTGCTTCAAAGTGGTTGCAATCGATTAGATGGTTGACTCAGTTTGAAATTTCTAAACCGCTGCTTCCCAAACTCGGTCCTGGGGACCCACTGTGGCTGCAGGTTTTTGTCCCAACCAGTTTCTTTTTTTAATTGGACTCCTGGGCTAATTAAGTGAGCTGTTATTTCCCAGGTTCTGTGTTTTAGGAACAATATAGAGAAAAGCCAAGCAAAATAACACCTTTTTTTGGCTAACTAAAAGGATAACAATATTCAAGCTTTTGAGGCAACTGAGGCCCCTTCTTCAGGCGAGATGTAATCTGAAGAAGGGGCCTGAGTTGCCTTGAAAGCTTGCATATTGTAATCTATTTTGTTAGCTAATAAAAGGTGTAAATTTGCTTGGCGTTTCTCTACATTCACAATGGCTATCACAGTACAACACCCTAGTACTAGGAACAATATAGAAATTAGAAAACTAAGATTGGTAAAAAAAAAAAAAAAAAAGGTACCAAGCAGTTATATGGGAATAATGTTTTTTTTTCTTTTTAACAATATTTTCATCTTCATTTTCATTCTGCTTTTCCAGGTGTTCTAATTGTTTAATGAATCCATTACTTACTAATTAGTGGGTCTGACGCTAAAGTAGTTGCAGCCTTTGATTATCCAGTGTTGTTTACCTGGGTGTCTGCGCTGCTCATTTTTAATTGTCATTAATAAGGTAAAACAAAGAGGGAAAACTGCACAGAGTAAGGGCAAAATATATTGAAAGCAACAAAAGAGAGTTAAGTATTTAAATCTAGAGCAAAAATAGAAATATTTCTAAATGTCTTATTCATGTAAAAATCATGTTGCTGTTCTTTTCTGAATGAAAAATATCACCTAATTAAATGAGATCAGCGTTATCAAGTGTTGTCACTGATTAGGAATCTGGCTGGAACAAAAACCTGCAGCCACAGTGAGTCCCCAGGACCGAGTTTGGAAAGCACTTTTCTAAACCAATCAACTCCCCATGAAGGTGGATCTCAGAGTAGGAGCGGTGATTTAAAAAGAAGTAACGGTGTGTGTTTTTAACCTGCTCCCACAGACAGCAGGCCTCTGCTCATAACAGATAAATCTGCAATGGCTGAAAGGTCTCATAAAAAGACCTCTGCTAAAAATGTAAACATGTGATGTGTGTGTGGAGAAAGCTTAGCCTCTTGCAAAAGAAAAAAAAACTGTAAAACTAGATTATTCTTTTGTCATTCAAAGCCATCACTGGGCTAGTGATAAAAGCGAATGATGTACTCCAGCCAGCTGTATGTTGGATCTGTTGCTCTTGGTTACGACGATACTGATACAGTCAAAGTGAAATTAAAAGAAATGGCTGCTACAGCCATGAAAAGATGAACTGTCCCATAATATGCATTACAACTAAACAGTGTGACTGGCTCCCTGTCTAGGATTGTGCCTTATTTTGCTAGGATAGGCTCCAGCTGCCCTGTAACTCAGCCCTGGATAAGTGGCTTAAGGATGTGGATAAATGGGCAGAATAAAGGGTGTGTAGTGATTCTGAGTTAAAAGAAGGTGAAAAGAACTGCTGATAAGTGAGCTGTTAAGGAAAACCCACAGGAGATGTCATTTTCAGTCATCAGTACCCCTGAAACAGTAAGGGTGCCTAACAAATCGAATCAAATTTTATTTGTTACATACAGATTATACATACAGTACAATATTCAGTGAAATGCTTAGACACTGACACCACTCCAGGGACGAGGCTGCACAGCAGCCAACATTTCGCTGCACGTCGACACGAATAACTAAAGGAAGTTAACATTACTGTTGCACTGGAAATGTCAAACATGCAATACCTGAATATAGTCGCAGCATTTTAACACATATACTTTATGTAGACCATAATGCTTTTTTAAGATATATAAATTAATCTTCAGGTACTGAGCTCTTGAACTGATAATAGCAATTTTATCTTACATTTACTCATTTGACTGACACCTTTACCCAAGGCGACTTACGCCTTTTATGATACAATAGGGTACATGTCTTTTGGTTTTCCAATTGGAGCACAGGCATGTCAAGTGACTTGCTCATGGTCACACAGTGCCAATACCGAGATTTGAACCCACAACCTCAGGGTTTGAGGCCTAAAGCCTTAACCACTATGCCCACCTTTCCATTTTCTTTCATTGTCAAGTCTTTTCTTTAATTTCTTTTTGTCTCCCTCTGTCTGTCCCCAGTTATTCTGCATATTTGTCTAGTACGTGAGTAGAAATAGGACAGTGTAACCCCCTGTGACTAAAGTGTATGGACTGGAGCTAACTGGGGTTGGGCTTTTAGGAAGAAACCCAGTGGGTGGAGCCTTTTCGGCAGCGATATTCATTAGAAACTGTTTAGCAAGTTGTCCCTAGATGTGTATTCTCATTCAAGAACCACATCTGGCCCTGTGAGATTAGTGCCTGGGCCTGGATGAAGAGTGCATGCTGACACAGACAGAGCGGGCCTACTGAGGACGATGAATCCACGAGGCAGCAGCACCAACCGCTGCTACTCTGTATCGCTACAGTGCATTAGGAAAGTATTCACAGTGCATCACTTTTTCCACATTTTGTCATGTTACAGCCTAAATGGATTAAATTCATTTTTTTCCTCAGAATTCTACACACAACACCCCATAATGACAACGTGAAAAAAGTTTACTTGAGGTTTTTGCAAATTTATTAAAAATAAAAAAACTGAGAAATCACACGTACATACTGTAAGTATTCACAGCCTTTGCTCAATACTTTGTCGATGTACCTTTGGCAGCAATTACAGCCTCAAGTCTTTTTGAATATGATGCCACAAGCTTGGCACACCTATCCTTGGCCAGTTTCGCCCATTCCTCTTTGCAGCACCTCTCAAGCTCCATCAGGTTGGATGGGAAGCGTCGGTGCACAGCCATTTTAAGATCTCTCCAGAGATGTTCAATCGGATTCAAGTCTGGGCTCTGGCTGGGCCACTCAAGGACATTCACAGAGTTGTCCTGAAGCCACTCCTTTGATATCTTGGCTGTGTGCTTAGGGTCGTTGTCCTGCTGAAAGATGAACCGTCGCCCCAGTCTGAGGTCAAGAGTGCTCTGGAGCAGGTTTTCATCCAGGATGTCTCTGTACATTGCTGCAGTCATCTTTCCCTTTATCCTGACTAGTCTCCCAGTTCCTTCCACTGAAAAACATCCCCACAGCATGATGCTGCCACCACCATGCTTTACCGTAGGGATGGTATTGGCCTGGTGATGAGTGGTGCTTGGTTTCCTCCAAACGTGACGCCTGGCATTCACACCAAAGAGTTCAATCTTTGTCTCATCAGACCAGAGAATTTTGTTTCTCATGGTCTGAGAGTCCTTCAGGTGCCTTTTGGCAAACTCCAGGCAGGCTGCCATGTGCCTTTTACTAAGGAGTGGCTTCCTTCTGGCCACTCTACCATACAGGCCTGATTGGTGGATTGCTGCAGAGATGGTTGTCCTTCTGGAAGGTTCTCCTCTCTCCAAAGAGGACCTCTGGAGCTTTGACAGAGTGACCATCGGGTTCTTGGTCACCTCCCTGACTAAGGCCCTTCTCCCCCGATCGCTCAGTTTAGATGGCCGGCCAGCTCTAGGAAGAGTCCTGGTGGTTTCGAACTTCTACCAATTACGGATGACGGAGGCCACTGTGCTCATTGGGACCTTCAAAGCAGCAGACATTTTTCTGTAACCTTCCCCAGATTTGTGCCTCGAGACAATCCTGTCTTGGAGGTCTACAGACAATTCCTTTGACTTCATGCTTGGTTTGTGCTCTGACATGAACTGTCAACTGTGGGGCCTCATATAGACAGGTGTGTGCCTTTCCAAATCATGTCCAATCAACTGAATTTAAGCGGCAGAAACATCTGAAGGATGATCAGGGGAAACAGGATACACCTGAGCTCAATTTTGAGCTTCATGGCAAAGGCTGTGAATACTTATGTACACGTGCTTTCTCAATTTTTGTATTTTTAATAAATTTGCAAAAACCTCAAGTAAACTTTTTTCACGTTGTCATTATGGGGTGTTGTGTGTAGAATTCTGAGGAAAAAATGAGTTTAATCCATTTTGGAATAAGGCTGTAACATAACAAAATGTGGAGAAAGTGATGCGCTGTGAATACTTTCTGGATGCACTGTACATGATTTTTTTATTTATTGCATCTGTATGTAGTACATATTCATGCATTAGAATCCTACACACCTATAAACATTTACTTTACATCAAGAGTATGTTTATCATTAATATTGGAATGATTTTCTAAACAATTAATCAGCATTATGTCCTTTAAAGATGTAAACATTTAGCTGCCTTATCATACGTTTAATTACAGTAGGTGCACAGGGATGCAGCAATAAGCTTGTATTGTGCATTAATTATGTTCACAGAATACAGACAACAAAGACACACAGCTGCTCCTTTCACCTCTTCCGCCAGCGCTCCCCACCCAAACAGACCCAGTCTCTTCAGAGTGCTTCTCTTTATTCTCAATGGGAGGAGTGTTTTTCCTTTTGATAATTCAATTCTCCCTTTACATTAGCTACAGCTTTTATACATTTAAGGAGATAAACAGAGAGTGGCTTTTGATCTCGGAGTATAATGTTATGAATATGCTTGTAGCTTAGATATACTGCTAATGGGCTAAGCGAGGAAGTTAATCCAATACGGTTTGGAAGTGCAGCTCACAGCTTCAGTCTCTTGGGAAGCAGACATAGTACTGTGAGATCTGGGCTTCTTGGAGACCCTAACAGCTTCGGCCCAGTATTCTGGTATTAAACTACAGAGTAAATTTAGAATCATTCAGCTGATAAAATCTGTCATCTTTGCAGTTGCTGTCTTAATGATGACCATTACCTTAATCATTAGATGCAACACAGATACAAAAATAAGGTAGTGATGAGCCTGAGCATCTGAACCAACAGACAGGAAATGAGAGAGGAATTGATTGCTGGCTATAACTCCAGTTGTCCATCCATCTATTATAAAATGGTATATTCCAGTTCAGGGAAACTATCCCAGCATCATCTGGCCCGTGGCAGGAACCAACCCAAGAAGTGGCACCAGTACTCTGCCAGAATATGAAATAACATAACATTCTCAAACCTTCTCAGTCTAATTCAGGGATCTATTCCGGCAGCATGTGGTACAAGGCAGGGCCCACTCCTGGAACAGATGCCAGTTCATCTCAGGGACAGTTTAGAATGGTCACTTAACCTAACCTGAACCGCTTTTGGATGTGGGAGGAAAATTCAAACAGGCATAAGAAAAACTTGCAAACTTCACAAGAATAACGGCTGGGCAGACAGCCTGAAGCCAAGACCCGGGATCTGTGAAGTAACAGTGCTAAACCCTCCATCTAGACATGCGATGTAAAAATAAAAATATGAATAACAACAATCTAAAATAAACAATAAGTAAGCAAGTAAGTAAAGTATATTAATATAGAACAGCTTTACAAACAGTCATCGCAGACATTCACACAATAGCAAGTTAATACATTTAAAAAAAGGAATAAAATGCACAAATGTACACAATAAAACACACAAAAGACATATGCAATAAAACTTACTAACACACAAAAGCAAGCTTGAATAAATTCGGACCTGGAGAAAAGATGCATAGACATACACAGTAAAAGCACAGGAGAACTATGAGCTTGAATGAATGGGTCTTTTTAATAAAGTGTCCACAGTGCCCACTGATCTCACGTCTACAGGAGGAGAGCGCCACAATTTAGGGGCCTCAGCCTCAAATTTTAGATACACAAAGTGAAAATCTCCAATAATTCCATTTTTTTTATTGCTCTAGAAAGCTGAAGATTCAGTCTGCACACATGCAAGGGTAGACCAAAAACACTGAGAGGAGAGTAAGGCCAGGCGGACCACCCAAAACAGGCGAGCAGCACCAAATACAAAGATAGATTCACTTACTAAAATGTGCAGCAATATTCTAGATAGAAAATTGCATTACGCATATGATGGGAAACTGTAACAACAAAGTTTAATTTGCTGTAAACATCTGTATTTGATTCAGATTGGAACTAAATGTCCAACTGTTTATTTATTTATGAAGCCCTGTTCTCCATTACAGGGTCAGTGCTTTTCTGGATGCCACATTATTACACACAAGGGATTTCACTTATGCCTAAAAGCAATGTTAAGCATTATTAAAGTTTTCCTCACTAGCCTTTGAAGGTTTTCAATCATGATTAAGCATTCGAAACAATTAGTTGTAGTCGCTCTTTAGTATGATTTGCATATTTCAAAACAAACCAAATCAAGAGTGTACAGCAGTTTAGTGCAGTGAGTGTGCATATTCTATTAAATATCAAAATAATTTCTGAATTGGATTGCACCAGGATATTTTTAAAAATGTCAAAACTAGGATATTTAAATATATATAAAAACAGATTTATATATTTGATCATAATTCATAATCTGGAGTCCATTTGACGTGATGGTTCCAGTTGAAGTTCATGTTACTGTGGACATTTCCGGCTTACTATACAGTTTGAATCAAATCCAAACAAAAACATCATGTCATTTTCAAACCCACTTTAATCCAGACCAGGTTCAAAGAGGGTGCTGGAGCCTATCCTAGTTAGCATAGGGCACAAGGCAGGAACAAACATTGGACAAGGTGCCAGTCCATCTGAGGGCAAACAAATACACACCAAACACACACTAGGGCCAGTTTTAGAGTCACCAGTTCACCTAACCTGCCTGTCTTTGGATTGTGGGAGGAAACCACTATAGACACGGGGAGAACATGCAAACTCCAGGACCCAAACCACAGTGTCCTTACTGCAAGGCAACAGTGCTACCACTGCGCCACAGTGCCACCCAAAACAAAAATGTAATTTTCACATTTCTGGATAATTAAATTCTAGGCTTCATTAGACCATTGCATTCCAAGATGAACGTGTGTAGCCCTGCATTGTTTTTAATGGAGGAAATTATTAAGACATCAAGATTCCAGCTTTGACCTGATTTCGATTATTTCACTGCAACGAACATACTGTATTAGAAAAAGCTTACATTTGTGGGGGCGCGTTTGTGGCCACTTGAATTTGAAGGACATTTTGTTCCATTGAGTAGGTGTGTGTGAAACAATTCTCAGTCACAGAGTGACTGGATGATCACAGCTTCTAATTTATTTTGTCACCTGCCTTCATAACACACGCCAGAAAAAGTCACCAAACCTGAAATTGACTTTCTTAGTGACAAAGAAAATTCTTAAATGGGCTTTTAAGTTATACAAAAGGTAAGATTATTTTAGCCAATAAATCAAGAGGGATTTAAGAAATGAACACCACCATAGTTGACAGTAAGCAAACAATTATCAGATAATGCAAATGTAACCACAAAGCTTAGAAAATGAGCTTAGCTTACCACTTAATGAATGGAAGATACTGAAGATAAGTACTTTTTTTTCCACAATGGAGAGCTGTACTCTAGGAACAAAGAACAGCTTCTTAGCTGCTACCTGGTGCCAATCCGCAAGACAAATTGAGCTTTTCCTTTCTAATTATACATCCATTTTTAATGAGTCATCTAGAGGGACACAGAAGTGAATTAAAGCTACACGCAATGTTTGGTGAGATCACATCTGTAGGCTGTCAGTGAATACTGCACAGCAATTTAAGGCTCTGCAGGGAAAGAAAGGAACTCATAGCAGTTAGGAATGAATTTGTATTGTGTATACTGTACACATACATATAACCCACATTAATAAAAGGATAAGTGTGGGCTGTGTGTCTGTTTATCTGTGTCCGTCATTCCAAAAGATGGCACATCATAAACATTTTTAGTAACAAAAGGCATTGCATTTGTTATTCCAATAGATGATGCATTACAAACATTAGCTCTGCATTTATAATTCCCATACCAACTGGCACATGACAGAGGCATATGCATTGCATTCATCATTTCAACAGATGGCACATCACAAACATTAACACTGCTTTTACAAATTCCATGCTGTCTATACTTCCTTATGAGCCTTGTGTCTTTCAACATCTGCAATAAGACGCTGCAGATGTTCTATCAGACGGTTGTGGCGAGCGCCCTCTTCTACGCGGTGGTGTGCTGGGGAGGCAGCATAAAGAAGAGGGACACCTCATGCCTGGACAAACTGGTGAGGAAGGCAGGCTCTAATGTAGGCACGGAGCTGGACAGTTTGACATCCGTGGCAGAGCGACGTATACTGAGCAGGTTTCTGTCAATCATGAAGAATCCACTGCATCCACTAAACAGGATCATCTGCAGGCAGAGGAGCAGCTTCAGTGACAGACTGCTGTCACCGTCCTGCTCCACTGACAGACTGAGGAGATCGTTCCTCCGCCACACTATGTGACTCTTCAATTCCACCCGGGGGGGTAAACATTAATATTATACAAAGTTATTGTCTGTTAAACCTGCATTTTTATCACTCTTTAATTTGATATTGTTTTTTGGTCATTATGCTGCTGCTGGAGTATGTGAATTTCCCCTTGGGATTAATAAAGTATCTATCTATCTATCTATCTATCTATCTATCTATCTATCTATCTATCTATCTATCTATCTATCTAAATGACATATAGCACAGACCTCAGAGAGTTCACACACTTCAACAACAAACAGCACACCAAAATAAATGCCTGAAGTTTAAATACGACAGGCTCAGACGAGATCTTCTTAGTGATGTTCTAATCATCTGCACTCGATCTGGTGCATTTGGAGAAGTGATAACTTGCAACCGGCCGTAACAACCTGAACAAGGCCCGCCTCTTCTGATCATTTCACCGTAAGAAAGGAAGGTGGCGTCTTCAAACTGATCAGGAGAATGGTGTGAATGATTGAACGAGAAAAGACAAAGAACCAATACCTGGCTAACGTAGTTTCATTATTTTGTTTTGCATTATTTTGGTTTTCTTTGGACTTTGCGTTTCACTTAAACAGGGTTTAATCGAACAACATTTCTTTCTGCTTCCAACTGCCTCTTTGCTGCCAGTCACAGGGTGGACTTACGTTTCCCATGTGCAAAATTTATCTTTATGCTTATTTAAATTATACAATTGCCTACAAAATGGCCTCGCAGTAAACCCTTTAACTATGTATGCTGTTTAAATGAAGATCAAATTTTGATATGACCACATATGTTAAAAAGGAACAAACATTGTATGGGCTATAGTTTCTTTTCCCCATGAGTGTATATTGTGAAGGATGGCCGGCCATTTATCCCGGCCAATACCCCCAAGCCGCCAGGTGGAGCCCTCCTTGCTGCATGGAGGTCCCCAGAAGACCAGCAGGGCATCATGGACAATGGAGTTTTTATGCAAAACCCTGCTGGATGCCATGGGGGCCACAGGAGGGAGCTGCAGGGAGGACCGAGGGCTTCTTCGTGCCCTGTGACCCGGAGGTTCGTCATAGGAAGAGCGACGGACTTCCGGGTTGAAGAAAAGAACTTTTACCTGACCCGGAGGTGGTTGAGGATCACATGGACTGGGGATTGAGAACACTTCCGGGTCAGGGATTATAAAAGGACTGTGGGAGCTCCCAGACGGCGAGCTGAGCTGGGTGGAAGGGTGGCAACGCGTCTGGGAGCTGGAGGATTGGTTTATTGTGTTATTGTGTATATTATATGAGTATTGTGGTGGAGAGTGTGCTTTGTACACTGTGGCATAAAAATAAAGTCAACATTTGGACTTTTACCTGGTGTTTGGTGTCGTGGACAGGGGTTCAAGGGAGCGAGAGCGCCCCCTATCGTTCACAATATATATGGTATATTTATATATTTCCTGCCATATTCCACAAATATTTCTTGGATATGTGTGTTACTACTCCATCTGTTGGACAGGCATCCCATCCAGAATTGGTTGTTTCCAGTATGGGCTTTGGGGCAGTATGGCAGCACAGTGAGTAGGCGCTCCCCCCTCACAGATCCCGTGTCCTGAGTTTGAATGCCATGCCCCATTATTGTTCTTGTGGAGGCTGCATGTTCTCACCATGTCTCAGCAGGTTTTCCTTTTGGTACTTAGATTTCCATCCCACATCCTCAAAACACACACAGGTGAGGTTAAGTTGAAATTACTAATTGGCTTCAGAGTGTTGTGAGCGAATGGGTCCTGTGATGGATGCTTCCTGCTTTGTGCTCAGTGTAGCTGGGATAAGCTTCAGCACCCTATGAAGAAGCAAGTGTAAGACTGATTTGATACAGGGCCGTTTCTGACCTATTTTGGTACCCCAGGCAAGAAAATCTATCTCCCCACCACTTTGCATGTAAATAACTTATTTAACAGACTCTACACACTTTATATAGAAAAAGGAAGTAAAACAAATAAATAATATTAGAAACATGTCACTGGAAAATGGAGGGACTTAACATTTCAAAATAAAATTCTTTTTAAATTCATACACGCTCTGATTTTCTTGCAGCAAAATCATTTATAACATCATCATATGATATATTTGTAGAAATGTCTCTGTTGATGCTCATCATTGCTAGGCCATTGAGATGGGTCTTATGACATTGTAGACCTCAAGTAATTTTTTATAAGCTTCATGTTTTGTGAAGCTTTTCTCTGCAGAAGCTACAGCTATGGGAGTACAGCTCTCCTCAGGCTCACTCTCTCACCTTAGTACCTCCTGACCTGAGGAACAAGCCAAGCGGGCACAACTATGACAGGAGGAAGCTGCCCGGTCTCAGTCACTCACTGGAGCCTGGACTGCACTAACCCAGTAATGCCACGCTTGAGGTGGAGGAGGAGGGGACTGGGACCCAGCTGTGTGTCTGCCTGACAGGCTGCACGCAACTTGGGAAGATCAGGGATGAATCCTGATTCCTGATCCTGGCAGTGGCTAACTGCCAAAATTGAAGTGGCTCTGCCTCATTATCACACACGCAGCACACAGGTAGCAAGGAGGCCACATGTCGCATGAGATTCCTGGCACACTGTCTGCGCTAGTGTATGAAACAGCACACCGACTGTGCTGTGCATAGTGCAGACAGCGCTGGCTCTGCTGAGTCGCACATCTTAAAACATTTCTTTATGCTCTGGTCCGGTCCGGACACATTTTTCTAAACAAACTAAAGACAGGAAACTTTACAGAGGCCTGCTGTAATGTGCCCTGACCACTAGAGGGAATACTAGGCCCTTGCCTGAACAGCCTATGGCCAGGAGCGGCCATGATTTGATATGATGAATATTTAATATTTAATGTACTCCCAGTGCCCATGTGGCTTTTTCTCTTGCTACCTGTTGTCCACCCACATTCCAAATATTTGCAAGTATGGCATTTATGAGTGAATTTGAAGGTGTGTGTGACTTTCAGGGTTTGTTCCATCTGATGCTGCTAGGATGAGCACCAGCTTCCTTGTGCCTTGAACTGAATAACTGGGTTAGAAAAACAGTTCATTAGAAGAAAAAAAAAACAGCAATGACTTTTAATGAATAAACAGGCATACAGTAGGTGTGAGCATGTTTGAGCATTTCCTATACAGACTGTCATTCAGCAATAATAATAATAATACATTTTATTTATATAGCGCCTTTCCCATGCTCAAGGCACTTACAAAATATAAGAAAGAATGGCACGGTATAGAGTATATAGCATTGTACAAACCAAATAAATAAATAAAGAAGATTACAACAGTGAATTCAGAGAAAAAAAGCCTAACAGACAACATAACTGATCTGGTCTAGCACAGGGGTCCCCCCGGAGACTCACTCAGTGAAGGGCTACAGCAAAAAGGCTGCCCCCTTCACTGAGGACACTTTTCAGAACGCTAGGCGGGCGGGGCTTTGCAGCGGCGCAGAGAGAGGAGAGAGACCGAGGTGAGAGAGTATTACAACAAAGTATTTTTATGTTTCTGACAGTTTCCCCATATGAGACGAGTCTATAGAAATCTAGTTACTACGAAGTACATTCAGCAGCAGATACTTTCATTACAACGAAGTGACCTTTAATGCTTGAATGAATCATCCACAGAGCAGTTAGTTATGTGTTCGCAGCTCAGTTGTGCAAATTTGCACAACGATCCCCAAGCAGAAACATTGTAAAAAAATGTTCTTTCTTCGAACTTTCCTCGTACTGTTTTTTTGCTGTTTTTGTTTTCTGTGGTTTTCAGTGATACCTTTTGCTTATTGCTCGTCAACATTTGAAAAACATCCATTGGAATTTAACTCATTGTCACCCTTCTATAGAAACGGCAGACACGAAAAAACGATAACAGTGTTAATGTTTGTGACGTGCAATCTGTTGGAATGACAAATGCAATGCATATGTCTTTGTTATACAGTATGTAAAAAAGAAGAAAAATCTCGGGTTGCAAACTTATGCGAACTGCTGCATTTGAAGACGGCGAAAAAGCCATTTTTATGTGGTTCAGTGATGCTCCTTCAATAAACATTCCTATTAATGCAGCACTCATTCAAGAAAATATGTGGTTTTTAAATTGTCTTGGGACCTCTGTCAACGGGACAATACGCTGTGAGCCTGCTGTTTTCCTGCCCCGGCAATGGACAAACAATCTTACACAGATGCTGCAAT
>JANRMT010062861.1:21262650-21274283 GCA_026402145.1 Polypterus bichir lapradei
ATCCTAAAATACGTAGTTCAGAAACGTCAAAATATGAAGAAGAAGATGAGGATTATTCGGATACAGATTGATAACTGTGCTGCCCACAACATGCTTCCACATTCAAATAATATTCACGTTGAATTCCTCCCGCCCAATTGCACAGCAGTGCTTCAGCCATTGGATTTGGGCACCATTCGCACCCTGAAAGTGTATTATCGCAAGGAAATGCTGAGAAAAATTCTCGTTAGCATAACTTGTAGGCAAGAGGAGATTAAAATTAACACGAAAGAAACTATTGAAGCTGCTTCCATTTCCAACATCCTATCTTTGTGAAGCAGAGTTTTCTGTAGTGACAGCAACCAAAACGAGATTACGGAGTAGACTGAACATAAGCAACACACTTCGCGTGTCACTGTCTACCATTGTACCCAGATGGGATCTTCTGGTTGCAGGAAAACAAGCTCAGGGCTCCCACTGATTCTGCATTATGGTAAGCTGTATAATTTCTATTACGCTATTTAAACTTAATAATAATAGAAATGTAATGTAAATTGTGTATACAACTGCCCTACGAACCCGCCCCTAAAAATACCCCCCCACACACACACACCATACAAACCCCCCCAACCGGTCCCTGGAAAAATTTGCTTCTAGTAGAGCAGTCCTTCGTGTCAAAAAGGTTGGGGATCACTGGTCTAGCACACACACACACAGGTTACATGAGCATCTTGACAGAGAGGTAAACTGAGAGAAGGGTAATAAAGTCAAGTAGAGCTAAAAGCCTTCCTGAACAGATGAGTTTTGAGTTGTTTCTTAAAAGAATTCAGCTGATCTGATTAATTTCGGTAGGTCATTCCAGAGTCTGGGCGCTATACAGCTGAAGGCCCTGCTGTCACCCATGGAGTGTAGATTAGTGTGGGGCACAACAAGATTACCAGAATCAGAGGACCTTAGTGAGCGGGCGGGCACATAGTGATGGAGAAGGTCACTGATGTAGTTTGGCGTGAAGTTATTTAAGGCTTTGTAGGTTATTAGTAGGATTTTATATTTGATTCTGTAAGACACAGGGAGCCAGTGAAGATGGAGCAGGATGGGTGTGATGTGCTCACTGCTGCTGGTTCGAGTGAGGACTCTTGCAGCCGAGTTTTGAATAAGCTGGAGCTGTGATATAAGATTAGAAGGGGCACCTGCCAGCTGCAAGTTACAATAATCGATGTGGGATGTGATAAAAGCAGGGACAAATTTCTCAGTATTAGAGAAAGAGAGGAAGGAGCGAACACGGGATATGTTACGGAGGTGAAAGTAAGAAAGTTTCTTAATGTGGTTTATGTGGGCGGAATAAGAGAGGGAGGAATCAAAAATGACACCAAGATTCTTTGCAGTAGAGGCAGGTCTGATGAGATCACCGCCAAGATGGACTGGGAAGGAGCTCATTTTATTCAGTTGCATTTTAGTCCCAATTTGCAGGAGTTCAGTTTTGTTGCAATTTAATTTTAAAGAGTTCCGCTCCATCCAGGTTTTAATTTCACTAAGGCAGGTTGTGAGCTGAGAAAGCTCTGATGAAGTTCCACTTTTAACATTGAAATAGAGTTGAGTATCATCTGCATAAAAATGATAGCCCAGTCCATAGCTACGAATAATATGGCCAAGGGGAAGCATATAAATACAGAAGAGAAGAGGGCCGAGGACAGAGCCCTGAGGAACTCCTTGTGTGACTGGCGCTGAGCTGGATCTGCTGTTGCCAAGACTAACAAACTCTTGCCTATCAGTCAGATAGGACTTGAACCACTGGAGGGCAGTGCCAGAGATACCCAGCATGTTCTCCATTCTGGACAGCAGAATGTCATGTCTGACCTGAGTGTCAAATGCTGCACTGAGGTCTAATAGAATTAATATGCTGGTTTGTGCAGAGTCTGCTGCCATAAGCAAATTATTGGTTACCCGTAGCAGAGCAGTTTCACAGCTGTGCCGCACTTTGAAACCAGACAGAAAATGTTCCATCAAGTTATTACTGGTTAAGCAATTGGTGAGCTGGGAAGCTACAACACGCTCAAGAACTTTTGACAGAAATGGTAAGTGGGAAATAGGCCGGAAATTGTTAAGATTGTCAGCATCAAGACCAGTCTTTTTTAACATATGGGGTTACAGAAGCAATTTTAAAAGTGAGTTAAAGTTACATCCATAGTTCCATCCTGACACAATGAAATCCTGCTTTCCATGGCCCTAATCTGCAGAAAGTGAGAAACTAATGTGGTGAAAGGACAGATAAAAAATTAAGCAGTGGTAAACAATTTTTCAATAAAACAGCAAAAATATGAAAAGGAAAAGTGATATTACAATGATGCTGATTACAGGTGGCTTATATTCTGAAGCCATTTGTTGGTACTTTGGAAAAGCAGCCATTTGTATGCTTTAGTATTCAATCAATACCATACCTCTGAATTAATCAATGGAAAAGCACGTACTGGCTTACATTATAGCTGTAACTAGAATTTACGTTACATCTCTTAGCACCCAATTGTCACTTGGCAGCCCAACCAACACTGAGCTGCCAGCGCTTTAATCTTTATCCTCTGCCTCCCCTTCAGCCAGTTACCACTCAAAACATGGGTTATGTCTGCTAGGTAGTCCACCTGGATGTAAAACAAAACTAGTGAGAATTAGCAGAGCCTTCGGTAAACCATTCCCATTTGTGGTATGAGTCAGCCTCCCATTAAGAGGCTTTTATTTAATTATCATTTTATTTTTCTTCCCAGAAGGCAGAAGCACAGGAAGGGGGCAGGGAGTGCTTCCATTTTTCCACCACTTCAATTCATATTCTTTTAGCTCAGCTGGAAAAACAGAAATAACCTACTGTGCCTTTACTGGCCATATATATAATGAAATACTTTATACATACATATGGTGTGCATGGGTGGGCCTAAATGGGACCAGCTAGTGTGGAAACGACTGTCTGGAATGACAAATAATTTAAAAGAAGTCCCGAGACCATTGGGGGGCAGGTTGTGGAATCCCTGCAATATGTTTGTTTTCCTCCTAAAAACTAATTAAAGACATTGTGCCCCATTTTAAATAGGAGTTTGAGCTTTACTGCTAAAGCACATTCTAAGAGGACAACCCCAGAACATCAAGAGCAAAACTTTGACCCCTGCAGCAGTTAAAGGCTCAAGCCCTGGGAGCACCTTCACCTTGGACATGACACCTTCTCATCTCCAGAGGCCTATTGTACTTAGATTTGGGATGATGGCTGGGTAGGGGCTCACCTGGTGGGAAGAAGAGAGGCCAGAATTAAGAGAGAAGGAGAGATGACAGAGGTAAAGGGGTGTACAGGTAAACAGGATAGGCCACCCTATACAAACAGTTTGTACTGACTCTGTACGGCACAAGAGAGACAGGAACAGGAGATGACATGTGGTCAAAAAAAAAGCACAAGAGTGATAATCAGAAAAGACAAATGACTAGATATCAAGTTTAAAATGAAGTACAAATAAAAGTCTATAAAGCCAGAAAATATATTACTTTATAACCAGGAATAGGAAGATCAAAATAAAACCACACACACCAACACAGAAATCCTAATATCAGATATTGAGGAATAGAATTTACTATCTCGATGGTGGTGTGCTTGAGGACCTCACATTCCGAGTGATTCTGAGCAGGATTGCACTGTGGCAATTGTCAACATGATTGCTACAAAATACTGTAGTGACGTCCAACATATTAACAAAATGGTGTTGTGATTAGATTTTTAAATTTCGCATGAGGTAAGAAAAAGAGGCAAAAAATCTCCAACAACATTCCATATACAATGTGTACTCACATCTCATAGGAATGGCGAAAAGAAATGAACTCATTATAAGACAGTTAGGGAAAGGTACTGTATATTAGGAAGGCCCAGTGAGACATTAGGAGTTATTGGTTTGTCACTTTGTTACTGTCTGCTTGATCTGACCTGTTGTTATCCCATCATGTCATTTTATTCTCATAATAAAAATCTTTTACCTCCTTACAAAAGGTTCTAATATGGTTCGAGAGTGCCTCATGTCTTCCACAACTGCTGTAATATGCACTATGTTGCACTATGCTGAACAATACTATGAACAGTTAATTAATCATTATGAAATCCAACACCTTTTTGAAAGAACTTGGACTAATTTTGTGTTTTTTTTTATTTTATTATATTGTAGAATCCATTTTTACATTTAGTCTGTGGATTAAAGGCTTGGTTTTAATTTTTAAAATGTATTTGGACTGTTTTTTGGTGTCTTTTACCCTTGGAACCCCTGCAGATTTTGGGTTTTTTTTTTTCTCCAGTCTAACTGGAGTTTTTTGGTTTTTTTTTCTGTCCTCCTGGCCATTCGACCTTACCTTTTTCTTTGTTATATACTGTATGATATTATTGCCTAATCTTGTTTATAATTTTTATTAACTTCCTTTTATTTCATTTTGTAAAGCAACTTGAGCTACATTGTTTATATGCAAACATGCTACATAAATAAATGTTTGTTGTTGTTTTTGCCAACTTTTTTGTTGGTTAGACGAGCATCGCCTTTTGTGCTCCAATCATTAGGAAGCTTCCCATGTTGTTAGAGGCATGTCCTCAGAGGCCATAACCTTTGTCAATGACACAACAGATTTAAAAAGTCATCAGAAAGTTAATTTCCTATCCAAGCTGGCAGATTTGAAAACCTTTTTTATCAATTGTTCCACTGTTTAAATCTAATCTTCTTCCTGAAACTTTTCTCTGGTCTCGACTCATACTATTATTTTCAACATGAATTTTTGTCTTATGATTTAGCTTTGGTAACAGTGCGTCTGACTTCCTGATTTTCTTCTCTTTTTTTAAATTTCATTTATGTCTTTTATTCAGGTTACATTTGGAAAAAGCTCCTACAGTATTAGTTTTCAAGGGGAACAGAGATGATATCAGATGTTCAGAGAATTTATAACAAATGTCTCCACAAACGACATGGCTGCAGCCATGAGAAAACCTCACAAAATGGTAGCGACAATGGCTGAAAATAGCCAGAGAGTATCATAGTGATCATCATAACAATAATATTATTCAATAGCCAAGACAGTATCATGGTGACCATCATAACACAAACATTATTCAAAATTACACACAAATGGACTAAATCAACTCTTATAATGTACAAATCTAAATATTAGAGAGAAAACAAACAAAATCATGACAGTTGTTACCTTGAGCCCAGGCCCATAGCAATGAAATTAATTAAACTTTGATAATAGATAGAATGAATGAATGGATTAACTCAGCTGATATTTTTATCCAGAGCAGCTCACCAATGAACGGTATAAAATTATTTTCCATATTTTTACAGGTGAAAGACTGCCAGGGGAAGTTCACACCAGTCTAAGATTATAGCCGCTAGGAGGCGACTCTACACGTAGAAATTGTTCTCACATGGTGATTTACACATACAGTACAATTGTTTCCATACTTCCAAAACACTGGCAAGTTAGTAATTTGCTGAGGGTCACACTGAGAGTGTTGTGGTAATTCCATAGCAGGAAGACCAATATCGTTAAACCTTTTCCAAATTACATATTATTAGGAGTTTTAACAATGAAAGGAATACTTATTCGAAAGGTGGCAGGGTGGTGCAGTGGTAGTGCTGCTGCCTCACACTGAGGTCACCAGGGTTCATGTGCTGGCTTTTCATATTCTTCCGGGTCTTCATGTTCTTCCCTAGTTTGCATGTTTTTCCTGTGTCTGGGTGGGTTTCCTTTAAGTGCTCCAGTTTCCCATAACAGTCCAAAAACATCCAGGTTAGATGCACTGGCAATGCTAATTTGGGCCTAGTGTGTGTGTGTTTGTGTTCACCATGCGATGGACTGATGCCCTGTCAAGGGACTGTTCCTGCCTTGTGTCCTATGCTTGCAGGGATGGACTGCAGCTCCCCATGACCCTACAGGGTACAAAATGTTTGCTTTCGATTTATCTCAAAAGTGGGATGCTAGGAGCTGCGCACCAATATCGAAATTAGGGGCTGGCTGATGACATCATAGCCCCACCCATGTGTGCAGAAATGGGCATTGTAACTATAAACAGTATGGTGGCAATGCGACATCTCAAGTATAATGTGAAAAATAAACAAATGTTTGAAAAAAAAATATTGTGTTTCAAGAAAATAAAAATAGTATGATTCATGACAAGGTAGAGAGACTGAACAAGCATGCTGTGACTTAGTGTCCAAGTCTTTAGCAGTTAAAAGTCCCCATTTTCAGTTTACTTACAGCCTGTCATGTTTTGAATTTATAACAAGGTCTCAAGGAGCTGGAGCCTTACCAAGTAGAACTTGGCACAACCCTAGAAGGGATGCCACTCCATCATGCACAAAAGGCCAATTTAGAGTTGCCAGTCAACATGTGAATTTTTTTCGGAATGTAGGAGGAAAACAGAGTTGAGTTAAGGGAGAAAATTAACAAAACAATGATGTAAATTGAATGCAAGAGTGAGCAGTTTGGGAAATGAACTCTGGCAGCAATACAAACCATTTAAAGATTCTGTATTTTGCAGTATCTAAGGAGGCTGCTTGGGTCATTTTAATTTCTTGTGTACTATTCGGGTCTCGGTTCAATTTGATTGAATTTTCACATTACTGTATATATACTGTATACATGTGGCATTAAAGACATCCAGGAGGAGCTGCTGACAAACGGAAAAAGCTGGGAGTTTATATACACAACGCAATAAGCAGGAACTATGAAATACTGTATGTACTATATTCAGTAGACTATTATCTTATACTTGTATAATGAATACACTGCAGTATGCTCGACTATATTATACATATTTGAACATTAGAAAAATCTGGCAAGAACAAGCCATTCAGCCCAACAAAGCTCGCCAGTCCTAGCCACTTAATTCTTCTAAAATAACATAATGTTGAGTATTGAACGTTCCAATGTCTCCCAAACTACTTGTTAATATATTCCATGTGTCTATGGTTTCCTAATGTTTGTACAAAATTTACCCATAACAAGTTTCCAATTCTGTCCTCGTGTTTTTGATGAAATCATTTTAAAGTAATAGTCTGGATCCACTTTACTAATTTTTTTTCCTAATCTCCTTTTGCTTAAACTGTAAAGGTTCAACTCCTTCAGTTGCTCCTCATAACTCAACAACTCTCAGTCATGGAATCAGCCTCATTGCTCTTCTCTGGACTTTTTCTTATGGTGCTATCATGGCTGGCACCACCATTACGGCGAATTAGGCATTTGCTTAGGGTGCAGATCTTAATGGGGGGAAAACCCATCCGCATGGGTTAGCTACTAAACAGTTGATTGGCACACTAATAAGCTTGGCCTAGGGCACAAAATAAACCTAGCACCTTTTTGTAGTCTGGAGACCAAAACTGCACACAGTAGTCCAGATAAGGCCTCACCAGTGTGTTATAAAGTTTGACTTGTACTGCACAAACTGTGATATATAACCTAACATTCTGTTTGCCTTTTTAATGGCTTCTGAGCACTGCCTTGAAGTTGATAGTGACAGGTCTACTGTGACTCTCAAGTCCTTCTCATAAGGGGGACTTTCACATTTCAGACCTCCCATTGTGTTCTCACATTTAACATTTTTACTTCCTACATGTAACACAATTACTAGTTACACCACATTCTGCAGAGGGCTGTTGCCCTGACCAAGACTGACTCTGACCTTCAGCCCAGTGATCCCAGGATAGGCTGCACATCCATCAATCTGAACATATTAAGCACATTTGAAAATGGATAGAGCATAGTGGCAGGTGCTGCTGCATGTTTTTCTAATATCTGAGTGGGCTTTATTCCCAAATCCCCAAAAATGTGAGTGTTCAGCAGTTTGGTGACTGTGAATTAGCTCTATGCGATTGTGTGTGCGTGCGAGCGTGAGCATGCTCTGTGATGGACAGATTCTTAGACAACTACAATACAACATGCACCCCAGTAAAATTGAACCACACATGCAGATAAGAAAATGGATGGATTGAATTATTTAAAGTGTGACAGCAGGTTAAATCACACAAGGAGTCCACAAAACAAGTGTCAGATATTTGAAAACATGGCCTTTTCAAAAAATTAGAAATGGTTTCAGCTGTTTGGGACAGACTGCGGTGGGCTGACGCCCTGCCTGGGGTTTGTTTCCTGCCTTGCACCCTGTGTTGGCTGGGATTGGCTCCAGCAGACCCCCGTGACCCTCTAGTTAGGATGTAGCGGGTTGGATAATGAATGGATGGATGGGTGTTTGGGACAGAGCAATCTGTTTCACAAATGAGGTGTCTCAGCTGAGAAGCAACAAACAGTAGATTTGCTGCCCTGAAACTGGTCACTGGGGTCTGGCTGTAGAGACTTGCCTTTAAGATGTAGACTATAAATATTCTGAAATATATATGGTCAGTCTTGCTGGTGGTCCAGGTAAGGCCCTGTCATAGGCCCTGGGAGTTTATAAGGCCCTGTCAAGTCCAGAGAAGAGCAATGAGGCTGATTCCACGACTTTTCAAGCAATTTTCAGTTGTAGACTTCTTTTACATAATCTTGGTGACTCAGAGGCAGTTGTGTAATCTGGCATACCCTGTGATGCACTCCATCTGGTCTGCGAGTTACCCCGACAACGAGATTTCATTTTAGTCATAGCGGTGGGATCTGTATGCAGAAGAGCTGACCACCTATGAGAGTTAACCCTGAAGTAAAATGCGCATAATACATTGACAAAAAAGTAAGGAACTTGGATGCTTTGGATCTCACAAACAGAAGAGTGGCATCTGTCTGATGTCTCATGTTTTACGTACCATGACAAAATGCAAAAAGAAAATAAAAAAAGAGCTGAGATCTCAGCTGAACTCATCGTACCTGTTGAGCTTTCGTACAGCAGCTCATTATTGTCTGTCACAAAAAGAAGGTGAGCTCGCAATACCTGGGAAATGTGAAACTGCTGGAAAGTCATCACAGAGGTGTGTAATTTGTCATTCCCTGCAATTTCTAGTTGTCTGATCTGACATCCTCAAGTTTGACATCCCCACTGACAAGAAGTCATGTCATGTGACACTGGCTTAAGTCGGCACTTTGAGAACAAGAATAGTGATGCTAAGATATGCATAGCATGAAGTTTATGGAGAGTCCAATACCAAGTGAATTGGTATGCTGTGGATTAGCTATAAGCTCCAGCAGAAGGAAGATACAGCAGATGTCATTGTTAGTTCTAGAAGCTTACGTGGAAGGGAAGCCAGTCTATCAAACACCATGCGTGTTTAGGGTCACATCATAGGTTACCCAAGCTTTACGCTTTCTGGATGATGGAATAAACTGGAGTCCCCCGTACATTAACAAGGGGAGAACATGAAACTTCCACAAAGGCACCAAACAGAAATCCCCTGAGCTATGGGGCAGCAACACTAACCACTATGCCACTCCATTTTTATTATTAGAAAGAAAGCCCAAAATGCCTTTTGAGAACTTGTATATCTCATCATCAGTAAGCACTCTGGTTTGCCATATTGCTTATAATATCACATTACTCACGCCACGTCCCTGAAACAGCAACCCATTGCGCAGTTTGACCTTCGCATCCATATGTCCTTTTACTGTGTCTGGTTTCTCTCAGTCAGAGTTGAATAGCTTATAAACTTAATTACACAATTTCAGGGAGCTTTCTTTTTGCAGTAGCAAAACAGAGCATTAAAACTGAAGTAAAACTTCAAAAGCACCTGAGGCGCGGTTAAACAGACCCAGCTTTCACTGAATTGACATCGGCATCCCCCTGTTTGAAATACTTTCACATGGCAGCCCCTGCCTTTGTCAGGCCGAGCAGAGGACGTCTCTTTGGTTACGAGCACAAAGCTCCATTTGTCTTAGGAGATGTGAGGCGCAGGCCAGTGTGAACTGTTTTCCCCTACACTGCTCTAGACAGCCATACTTTTATCATTTACATATTTTAGGCATTTGTTATCTTCTGGACATAAAGTAGTAACGTTTTTAACACCACATGTTATTGACTATGCCACCACACAGACAAATGAGCTACCTATGCCATTTACCACAATTTTTTTAGAAAGTTTTTCAACAGTTTTTGTCAGTACACCGACTAAAGTACACACAGGGCACTACATTACAATGATTAAGACTCAATTTTTCACTTCTTACAGGCAGGTTGTCACCTACATGGCATTCCTTATTAATGAATATGTAAGATGAAAAGGTGGTTAACACTGCTGCCTCATGGACGCAGCTTTCTGGGTTTGAACCCACATCTACTTACTGCCCGAGTGGAGTTTGTGTGTTCTGTCTGTGGGTAATTCTCCAAGACCTCTAGTTATACCCTCACCTCCCAAAGACATTTCCAAATTGGCTATACCTGGGGCTTTGTGTGAGTGCGCCCTATGGCAGACTGGCACCATGTCCAGGGTTGTGCCTTCTTTTGTGCCTGATACTTGCAGAATAAGCTCTAGCCATGCAATGACTATGAAATTGATTAGGCAGGTTTGAGAAAGTTAAGGAAGCAAAACCAAATCAGGGTGGACTGGCATGGAAAAAAGAACAAAAACTTCCTTAAAAATTGGATGCCTCCTTGTCAGTGAAGGAGTCATCTACAAACGACAACCATTGGATCTAATTATTTTCATCTTTGTATGGTAGTTAAAAATAATAAAAAAAAAAGATTTCCTTACTCAAAAAAATGACTAGATTGGAGGAACTTTATTCAATTACATGTATAAATTCCATGTAAATAAATCTGAGTACTTCACATTTGTGTCAAATGAGTTACACTAACCACAGTGGAAGGAATTGGGCGATTGTAATTTATTAGAATTAATCAGACTTATTTAAATAACACCTGTGAACATAAACAGTAATGTTATGCCAAATTACTGAATACTAAATTTAAATATATTGGTTGCACAGTCTTGCATTATGTGATAATTCCTGTCAATGAAGTAAATCCAGTAAGCAAACCCTAGTTTTTAGAAATTTTAAACCAACAAGTCAAATGAACACTAATCGCAACCACTTGACTATTAAATAATATTTCCAACTAACTAAATGCATCAATGTGATTAACTTACATAGACACATGATGTCACAAGGAGAAGTAAAGCCTGCTCACGTGCTGGAGGGTGTGCGATTAGTTTGTCAGATTATCGAAGACAAATGTGCCCGAAAGTCACCCTCACAACCACACAAATTATTGTCACTTAAAGTAGTGTAACATCCAGCCTTTATCCTAAATGGGTGGAGATTACCGCTAATGCCAATTAACTAAACTTATGCCAATAAGACATTTCGGCCACCAGAAAGAGCCCAAAACTGCTCAAACATTGACCAAGAAATAGCCCTCCATCCAATCCTGCTTTTTGCCCACAAGAAAATATAAAAGAAAATTTGATTTGGAATCCTAAAATAAAAGGGGATTTTATGTCAATGAAATGCATTTCCTTTTTATAAATATGAATTAACCAAACAAATTATGTTAAATATTCTAGAAACCAATTTGTAAAGTTTGCAAAAACACATCATTTTCAGTTGAATTGACTTAAAGTAGCTGTGTGATCCCCTTGAGAACAAATAAAGTATCTATCTATCTATCTATCTATCTATCTATCTATCTATCTATCTATCTATCTATCTATCTATCTATCTATCTATCTAATAGT
>JANRMT010062861.1:21278261-21303398 GCA_026402145.1 Polypterus bichir lapradei
TAGATAGATAGATAGATAGATAGATAGATAGATAGATAGATAGATAGGCACTATATAATAGATAGATAGGCACTATATAATAGATAGATAGATAGGCACTATATAATAGATAGATAGATAGATAGATAGATAGATAGATTAGATTTATATGTGTATATTTAGATAGGTATATATGTAGATAGATATACTTTAGTATAATAGTGTATACTCTATATGCACCAGTCAAGTATATCATTAAAATCATCTACCTAATATTGTGTAGGTCCCCCCTTGTGCTACCCAAATAGCTCTGAACCATCCAGGCATGGACTCAGGGGAGGAGCTTCAAGGCTCCTAATTTCACAAGGGCCCCAGAAGCAACTTTACTCCACATTGCTTAAAAAATGTGGATGTCTACGAGAAGTTTTTTTTTTTAATAATAATATTACTAATATTGTGTCATACAGTGCAGCAATTTTAATCAAAATCTAAGATTTAGTGGTTAAATTTAAAAAAAAATAAACATTTTTTTGTTGATCAGTCGTGGAACAACCCCATTGAAGAAGTTGACAGTGGTTACTCAGGCTGCGTTGCTGGTCATGAAGAGCCCCATTAACACTTCAAGCTTCAGAGCCCCAAAAATATAGGTAAGGCATTGCATGGGTCTCCACCAGACCTATGAAGGTGTCTTGTGGTATCTGGCACCAAGACGTTAGCATACCCTCATTAGGACCAAGGTGGAGGGCATCATACTTATTGTTGCAAATCATCCCACAGATGATCAGCTGGATTGGGAAATTTGTAGTCCAGGGAAAGAGAAATGAACTCTTCAACATGTTCCTCAAACCACTCCTGGACAATTTGTACAGTATGACACGGTATACCAACAACCTGAAAGATTCCACTCCCATTGGGAATAACTGCTGCTGTGAAGGGAGTGTATCTGGCCTGCAACCTTTAGGTAGGTGGGACACATTGAATTAATGTCCAAATGAATACCCAGACCCAGAATTGTCCAAAGCATCACACTCTCCACCAGCCTGTTTTCTTCCCACAGTGCATCCTGGTGGCATCTCTCCCACAGATAAATTACATACACGTACCCAACCATCCGGATGAAGCAAATAAAATGGCTGGGTACGTTTATGTCAGTTAACTATATAACAAAATGCTAAGGTTTATGTGTGTCTCATGTCCTTCAAAGTAATCTGATTGGTCAGTTTGGCCTCGGTGATGTGACTGAAGGAGGAAGTGCAAGTCTGAGACACTTAAAAAAGAGTTAAGGATGTAGGAGCCATGCTGAGAGTTGCCTTCAAAGATGGGAATTATAAAAGTGGACAGGAGGTGAGCAAGGTACTCAACAGCTTTCTTCTTCTACATTCCCTTGTAACGTCTGTACATACTAAAGCAAATAACCCTAATGTTGACCAGTTTTGAGGACTAGTTTTACAGAGTGAGCAGGGCTCTGATATAAACCATTCCTCATTGCTTTTTCCTGATTTTCTGCTGCAAATAGCAAAACAATTTAGTATAAAATTGACTGATTATGTGGACCTTTTGAAGCTTGTTATTAGTATGGTTTACAACTTCACTCATGATCCCCATGCAACCTGACAGAGCTTGAACAGTTTAACAAAGAAGAATGGGGGAAAATGACAAAGCTGTTAGAGAGAAAGACCTGTGCACACAGACTCAAGGCTGTCATGGCTGGCAAAGGTGCATCTACTAAATACTGACTTGAGGGCAGTGAATACTTATGGGATCAATTACTTTACTGTATGTTTTACATTTGTAATGCATTTAGATTACTTTGCAGAGATCTGTGTTCACTTTGATAGTAAAGAGTCTTTTCCTGCTGCTCATAGTAAAAAGACAAATTAAATCCACAGTAACTGAATTGTATATGAAATACAGTAGATAGATAGATAGATAGATAGATAGATAGATAGATAGATAGATAGACTTGGCTGAAATCTAGAGGTGGAAAACAGCAGCACTATGTATATGCTAATAATAATTAATAACGCAGCATAGATTCGCCCTGAACAGGATGTTGTGAGCTTTTAAGATCGTTCATAACACTAGAGTGGTTTATCGTGGTCAGTCAGCTTAGTAATGTTTCATTGGGCTTTTAGAAAAAAGCTGTGGGGAAACGCACACATTGAGGAACTGAAAAAATAGTTATTTTTGCATCATAGCAGTAGTGGTCAGATGGTCTCTCACATATAAGTAATACTTAATCGGTTTTTGCTGGAGCTGGAGGAATGTTCTTCCTATTGGGCAGAACAGTCTGTGCTCGTGTGCAGACCAGATTACACTGAATATTTTTAAACATATACAGTATATATATGGTTCAACATGGATAGTTCAAATATCTTAAATTATAAAGAAAAGCTGACAAAGGAGAAGTTAAAACGATCACCCTTTGATTTGTCTTTGTTTTGCACTGCACTTCCACTCTCCATCAAGACTCATCACCACCTCCCTGCAAAAGATCACAATACTCTTGTTTATATTGCAGATGAAGCAGCACGTTATGTTGCCCAGGTAAGTAATTTTAAGCTTCTGGGCATTCTGTCTGCTAGTTTGGCTTCAGTCTATTGTGATGTTTCAATTGCTCTAAGCAAGAAGGTGGCACTACTGTGCAAACTGTACCACACAGGCAAAAAAAAACCAAAAAACTTGGAGCCCCCCAGGGTCAACTTTCAGTATTTCTTGTCCATATGGTAATAGAGAGCAACTATGCAAAATTTGTTCCAGATCAGTCAAAGTGTGTAGGATTGCGTATGACAGAGATTCTAGTTTATATATACGAGGAACGTTTAAAAAGTTTCTGCACTTTTTTTAAAATTCTATAGGGTGGTCCAGATCTAATTATACAACTTTTAATGCAATGCAGGAAAACAATACAAGACAAAAGAATTGTTGTTCGACTGACAACCGTCTCCCCGCCTTTTTGGAATGCAGGGTAGGTGCTGCCATCTATCACCAACAAATAATAATTTTTTGTGAATTCTCTATGTAATAAACTTAATACGGCGGTGGGTTTGCGCCCTGCCCGGGGTTTGTTTCCTGCCTTGCGCCCTGTGTTGGCTGGGATTGGCTCCAGCAGACCCCCGTGACCCTGTAGTTAGGATATGGAGGGTTGGATAATGGATGGATGGATGGATAAACTTAATAAGTTATAGCATAATAAAAATTGCATAATTAGATCTGGACCACCCTGTATTTATTAAGACTTTCAAAAACAAATTACATCACTTTTCTACATAGTCACCTTCATTTGCGATGCAATTTTCCCAGCATCATACAAACTTTTTAATGCTCAATTACTACTCCTCCCGCCTTCACTGTTTCCAGCAAAAATATAAAAGTATGGAAACTTTTTGAACATCCCTCGTATATATAGATATTCTCTGTACACTGTTCATTCACTCTTAATTTACACATCCACCATGTACTACATGTCAACTGAAAATAAAACCCTTTAGTTCATTCCCTAGTTCCGATCTTGTTCTAACAAACCTTCCTATACAGTACATTGACAGTATAAATGTGTAAAAATATGGTATCTATGGTGTATGGGACCTATGTACAGAATGAGACTGTTGCCATAGCTGTTCTCATCCCCAGGGATACAGAGAGAAAAGATTTAATGACTGAAACATTAGTGGCATTTGGTTATAATTATGTTATGTAAATATTCATATTATAGTTGTAGGTGTAGTTGAATCTAGGAGGTGCTAATATAGAAAATAGCAGGGCCTAAAGAGACTGACACATTAAAAGGATCAAGTTCATGACTGTACTGGTAATAAGTGGCTTACTGTCTATAGCTAGGACAGGAGTCCTATACAATAAAACCCACAGTAACATTCAGTTATGAATATTTGCGGGGTATTAAACCAAGCCATTTTCCCGTGGTGTCCTTCACACAGTGGCAAAAATAAATGTAAAATGTTACGCTGAGTATAGCAATATATGTAATGTCTCTCTTTGTCTCACTTTAGTTCATTTCCTTGCTCCACTCTTGTACTGTAATTACAAACATTCACATACATATGCAGTGTATATTGCTGTAATAATGGTATATCCTCAAGTACATTTTAATGTAAGCATATTCTGAAGAATATGAGTACAGATGTTCCATGGTGCCCCAGGACACACAAAACTGCTGTCAGATTGAGATGTTGTAATGTCTACTTTTGTTGGTTTATTTACTTAACAGCATATACAAATGTACAGCTCCTGTGTAGACACCTAATAGTACATATGTACCCTGCCTACCACTGTCCGATTAGTATACTGTATTTAGGTTGTTATACACATTTGTTACAATTGGTGGATTAAGACGTTGGTATAAATTGGCATATTCCTACACAAACCTGGAAGTCTGTCACAATCTGAGCCAACGAGCCCTTAACAATCCCAGTACCATTTAGCACTGGCATGACAGCTAATCAATCAGCCTGTGTGAAAAGTGGCATGCCAGCTCTTTTAAAAACTCTTGGAGAATTGTGGTATCCTTTGTGGTGCCAGTTAAAAATCGTATTGGAAGCATCCATCTTCGGCAGAAGCAATGATAACGTGGACCAAAGAAAATTTATATCATAGCTAAAGATCTTACAAATTGGGCATTGAAATAAATTAGTATCTATTGTTAAAATTTCCCACAATTGTTTGCAGCACATGCAAATTATCCATAATTTGTATTCCATTAGACTGTATTTTCTTTTTTTGTACTTTTTTTGCACTCTGGTTAGTGATGTTGCCTCACAGCTTCAGGAGACTGGGTTCAAGTCCTGGCTTAGTCATTATCTGTGTGGAGTGTACAGTATATGTTCTTCCCATATTGCTTGTTTTAATTCTCCAGGTATTCCACAGATATATATGTGGAAGTTGCAAAAACCTGTTTGACAAAGCAGCAAGAGAAGGAGAAGAGGAACTTCTTCAGGAGTAACCCCAGAGTATAAGAGGGAACAAACTATCATGGTGGAAAATATAAGTAACAGTCAGGTAAAAGATCTGCCTTTTCTAGATTTTCTACAGCCTCACCACCTCTCTGCCACTCTTTAACTTTCTGATTCCAAGCTTGATGCCAGTGCATCCCTTTGTATTTAATTCCAGGACAATGCCCAGGACCACTTCCGGAGTTAGTTTCACTACACACGAATCTGTGTTATGGTGGCCAAAGCTCCTTCTGCACTCCTGAGCCCCATCTATTAAAGAGGCAGGTCAATATTTCTACTGAACTCTCTGCTGTCATGTCTTAGCTGGGGTTCAAATTCTTGTTTTGTCTCATTTGTTCATTTCTGATTCTTTGATTTATGTTGTTTATGTGAGTCATTCTTTTTTTGGGGTTTTGTCTATATATATAAGCTGCCTTTGTTATGTATCATTTGTTTTGTGGGTGGTCCCCCAAGAGGGTGTGATTACCTGCAGGGCCGGCGCCACCATTAAGGCGATTTTTGCATTCAACTAGGGTGCAGGTCATAAGCAGGGGTGGGGCCCAGCCATACAGGTTAGCTACTGAACAGTCAGTTGGTGCACTAATAAGCTTGGCCAAGACTGCAAAATTACCTAGCGCCGTCACTCACTACCTGCCACTCGATGCCAGGAAGTGCACTCCAGAGAGTTCCCACAGTTCCTGGCAGTTCATTTTGAATGAGTTTGGTGCAGGTTTCTTAGCTTACTTCATTAATTTTGTGATTCTTGGAATTTTTGACCATTTTCCTCCATGTATGGACTTTGCCATTGGATTGTGCATTTGAGACTTATTTGAGGGCAGCACGGTGGCACAGCGGGTAGCGCTGCTGCCTCGCAGTTAGGGGACCCGGGTTCACTTCCCGGGTCCTTCCTGTGTGGAGTTTGCATGTACTCCCCGTGTCTGTGTGCAGATTAGGTGCATTGGCGATTCTAAATTGTCCCTGGTGTGTGTGTGTGTGCCCTGTGGTGGGCTGGTGCCCTGCCCTGGGTTTGTTTCCTGCCTTGTGCCCTGGGATTGGCACCAGCAGACCCCCGTGACCCTTGAGTTAGGACATAGCAGGTTGGATAATGGATGGATGGTCTTATTTGATTTGAATTGCCCTTGCTGGTACCTGTATTGCCAACTTATGACATCCAGAGCTTTTTCCCCCACCATCTTCTGTATAAATAAGAATCCTCAAAGTATTTATCTCCAGGGTCCTTAAAATAAATCATACCTCCTTCACCATGATGTTCAAGGCAATTTCTTAAACTTTACCTAATGATCTTTTCCTGACACGCTGTGGGTTTTTTTGACATTGTTCTCTTATGGCAGTGTACTATTATATGTTTCACACTGTCAATTGCCAATAAGAAGAACTAATGATCATACGTTCTGATTTTTTGTATAATTAATCTGCATGGTGTTTTTTAAAAAAAAAATTTTAAACAAACAAGCTAACGTGTTGTAAAACATTAAAAGTTCTTCTATATGATACTCTGTCTTTATCATTATGCACACATTGTAACTATTCAACCAGGCATAATGAAATACAGAATTTATGAATTATGGCCACTATTTAGTAGTATAGGACATATAGAGAATGAAGATTGGCAAATGCAGCAAAGATACGAAGTTGCCTACATGTGTATGCAGTCTAACATAAAGACAGAGCCAATGCACTACCAGAAATATTACAGAATGAAAAAAGTTACACATCCATATTCTATCTTGGCCATATTTTCAGAAAGAAGGCAACTGAGTGACCTGCTTACAGTCAGGCGGGCAGCCGCAAACACCCTTTCCACTGGCATGGCAATGCAATGTGTCCTGGAACATGTGGCCAACTGCAGTGGGGCTTCTTTCAGACACATTCTTTGGTCATGCTTTGTAAAAATCATTGGAGATAAGGCAAAGATGGTTAAACACCAGCATGGGAGATGAAAGTAATATCAATGTTATTTTAATCGCCTATACTCGCCATTGTTCATGCCTTATTAGAACGCACCATCTCAGTCACAGATACACAGGTGGGTATCAGCTGAAATGTCACGGGCCGGTCAGCACATAGCCGCACTGCTGCTTTTGGTTATTCACCATGTCAACAGGTATTATCCTGCAACAATGTAGCAATTTCGAGATGTGCTGTTAAAAACGTCTCAGCTGGCAGATGGAATTACCACCTGCCATATCTTTACACCACACAAGACCTTCAAAGTTGTTGTGTAATACTAAAAAAATCCATTCATGATGATGCTTCAGTGACAAACAAGCTCGTATATTCAGCATACATCATGAAGCCTTTCTGTCATATAGTCTCACTTTAAAGAATGTCAATGGTGTTAAGAAGTCTCTAGATACATATACTGTACAATCTTATTTTGTAACTAGCATTCAGTGTACAATCTGACAGTGTTAGGGTTTTTTGATGTTGTCTCAAAACAATGTTACGTCTTATTTGATAGGTATCCATTTTATTTAATTTGTTGTATACTATCAGGGATGTGTGTATATAGGTTCACGTTAATTAAAGGGTACATGTCTGTGTGTGTCTGTGTCTATCTACTTGCTATGTCCACCTTCAAAGAGATGGTGCGTCACAAACATTTGTAGTAATAAAATGCGCTGCATTTGTCATTTCATCAGATGGCGCATCACAAGCATTATGAGACGCATCCAACTGCAGAGCCACACTACAGGTCTACACCAAGAGTTTCATGGCAGAAGTGACATCAGCACACATCTATACTACACACTAAAAATACTAACCCTTAACCTTACTTATCCCTAATCTTAACTGTTTATACTACACTAGCTATGCTATCCATCCAAGACGAGCTGAAATCCAAATAATCAACGTTTACCCCAGCGTTAATGTTTTTAGTGCACCATGTAATGCATATGACTTTGTTATATACCATTTGGTATGGGGTCCATAAAAGCCGTGTTAATGTTTGTGCTGTGCCATCTATTGCAATGACAACTACAACACATTTTATTAGCAAAAATGTTTGTGATGCCCCATCTTCTGGAATGACAGCAACTTTGTAACCTGACAGACACACAAATACTTATCCTTTTATTAAGGTGGATGCTAACCACACTAATGACCCTGTGGAAGAATTTGACAGTCTTGTCCTGAAATTGATTAAAGGGGTCAAGACATAATTTCCGAAAGCAGGCTGTTATCTTTCTCTTCAACCCCCGGCCCCGAGGGCTCAGGCACGGGACCTCATTGTTAAGTTTAATGAGGCTCTCCTTAGGCATGAACACCTAGTGGATGGCATGTTGCCTAATGCCACTCTTGATCTGGCAAGAGATGCTGTAGATCACTCCTGTCTGATGTCTATTGATATCGACTGCCTTCAGGATTCATGGTGTAGTAGGGTTTAGATAGGCCTGCCCCTACCCCAAATCCTTAACTTAAGGTTAGTGGGGGTCGGCAATATTTTGAATCTGGGCCCTGATGTTAAAATTCAGATGGGGTGCCTAATCTTAAATAATAAAGGGCACCCTAATCTTAAGATTGTACACCCCTCATTTATTCCCTTGAAATTTTACTAGGATATGGGTACCTAACTTAGATGTAAGGGTGCCTGTTTCTAAGTATAGTTTGCATGGTAACCCTAATTTTAAACTATCCTAATACCACAAAATATTGAATTTGGAACCCTAGTGCACTTAAACTTAATTGATTTTTAACCCTAGATAAAAAATAATTTTGAATAAATAATAAAAAATGAGTTTGGCATACCCGGTTTTAGCTTTTTTTTAATTTTTCATTTTTAGGTCAGTAGAGGGATTCTTGAGTAGATTAAGAATGTAAATTGTCAAATATGCACTTTGAAAATTTTTAAATATTTAAAGCATTTAGGACAATTTTTAATAAGAATCTGATTAAAAATTTTGATATGACCAGATAGTAATTTCTAATGTAGGGCTTATTTGATGGGTAAAGATAAGTAGATCATCTAGGAATAGGGGTTCCGATGGAGTACAAAAGTTTTAAAATAAACAAATGCAAGAAGTGTACCCGTACATCTGTCCTTCGGGACAAAATCAATCTTTGTAACCCTAACCCTACCCTAACCTTAAGTTACCCCTAATCTGAACCACTTATACTACATTCTAACGACACTAACTCTATTATTCTATCACTAACACTAACTAACCTTAATTTCTGCCGCTAAACTGCTGGTGTAGACTTATGGTGCTGTGGCTCTGTAGTTGGATATGATTCAGCATTAATGCTGCTTTTATGAATCCCATACCAAATGGCATATAATAAAGACATAGGCATTACCTTGGCATATCATTTCATTACTACAAATGTTTGTGATGCGCCATCTGGTAGAATGACAAATGCATTACATATTATTACAAAATGCATTCCAAAATACATTCTAGTAGATGATGCACTACAAATGCTGACACTGTGGTCTACAACCCTCAGATCAGATTCCAGACACCAGATAAAAGTCCAATAATAATATTTATTAGGACAAAATAGTGCACAAAGCACCCTCCACTCTGCTATACTTAGAAATCAATACACAATGCTCAATAATTACAATAACCAATCCTCCAACTCCCAGACGCATTGTCACCCCTCCTCCCAACTCAGCTCAACCCTGGCATCTCCCATAGTCCTTTTTATAGTCCTTGACCCGGAAGTGTTTTCTCTCTCTGTCCGTGTGACTGGTAACACTTCTGGGTCAGATAAAAACTCCTCTTCTTCAACCCGGAAGCACGTCATTTCCTCTATCCATGTGACTAGGACGCACTTCCGGGCTGTAGGGAAAACAATTGTTGTTCCTCTCTGCAGCGCCTTCTAGCAGCCCCCGTGGTATCCAGCAGGGCTGTGGATAAAAACTCCATTGTCCATAATTCCCTGCTGGCATTCGGGGCACGTCCATGTTGCAGGGAGGGCTCCACCTGGAAGCCTAAGGGTATTGGCCGAGAATACTGGCCGGCCATATATCACAATTGATTACTTTGATTTCAATCTGTCTTAGACGAGCAGTGCCACTAATTGTTAAATAAACCTCCTCCAGGAAATGCCCTCATAAACAGAAATTGAACACACTCACATGTGAAGTGTGAGTAGAGGCCTCAGGTTCATGTCTCTGCCTTTTGTGGATGATATTGTCCTTCTGGCTTCATCGGGCTGTGACCTTGGACACACACTGGGGCGGTTTGCAACCAAATGTAAAGCAGCCAGGAGAAGGACTGGCACCTCCTAGTCCGTGGTCATGGTTCTCAAGCAGAAAACGGTGGAGTGCCCTCTTTGGGTTTGGGATGAGGTGCTGTCTGAAGTGGAGGAGTTTAAGTATCTCGGGGTCTCTTTCACAAGTCAGGGAAGAAGGGAGCAGGGGATCAACAGGTGGAACAGAGCAGCATCTATAGTCATGTGGACATTGTACCAGTCAGTCGTAGTGAAGAGGGAGTTATGCAAAGAAGCAAACTTCTTGATTTACCAGTAAACCTATGTTTCTACCCTCACCTATGGTCATGAGCTCTGGGTAGTGACCATACAAACCAGATTGTGGATACTAGCGGAAAAAATGAGTTACAGTCACAGGTTGTCTGGGCTCAGCCTAAGAGAAAAGGTGAGGAGCACAGACATTCGTAAGGACCTCAAAGTAGAGCCACTGCTCCTCCGCATTGAAAGGAGCCAGTTGAGGTGGTTCAGGCATCTGATTAGGGTGCCTCCTGGACGCCTCCCTGGGGAGGTACTTCAGCCATGTCCAAACCAGGAGGAGAACTCGGGGCAGAGCCAGGACACACTGGAGAGATTATATCTCTTGTCCAGTTAGGGAACACCTCAGTATCCCTCCAGTGGAGTTGGAAGAGGTGGCATGGAAAATGGATGTCTGGGCATCAGTGCTTAGACTGCTGTCCCCATGACCCACACAGTTGAGGACCATGTAGAGCTGAGGAAAACATGAAAAAAAAGTGGGTAGAGCTGCTGCCTCTCAGTTAGGAGACCCGGGTTCGCTTCCCGGATCCTCCCTGCGTGGAGTTTGCACGTTCTCCCCGTGTCTGCGTGGGTTTCCTCTGGGTACTCCGGTTTCCTCCCACAGTCCAAAGACATGCAGGTTAGGTGCATTGCCGATTCTAAATAGTCCCTAGTGTGTGCTTGGTGTGTGTGTGTGTGTGTGCGCCCTGCGGTGGGCTGGCGCCCTGCCCGGGGTTTGTTTCCTACCTTGCGCCCTCTGTTGGCCTGGTTTGGCTCCAGCAGACCCCCATGACCCCGTTAGGATATAGCGGGTTGGATAATGGATGGATGGATAATAATGATAATAATTATACTCAGATATGAAATTTTTCTATTTAATACCCATATCACTTCAAAAGAATTCACTTTCCTATAAAATTGCGTTTTGTGATGACCACTTTTTCACTAGAAAAAGCAGAGATTTGTTTAACGGAGGAATGTTTTATCCTTCGACAATTGTGTATAACATGTTCAAGAGTAAGCAGCTCCTGTGACCGATTAATACTTTTATTACGTGACTGACACCTTTATCCAAGTTGACTTACAATATTTGAGATACGATTGGTTACAATTCTTTTGTTTTTCCAATTGCCGCACAGGCAAGTGAAGTGACTTGCTCAGGGTCACACAGTGGCAGTGGCAGGGTTTGAACCCACAACCTGTACACAGAAGCACTTAGTTACATAGCACTTCAGCTAATCCCGACTAAGTGACAGCATTTTAACTGATGTCCATTGTTTTATGAAACTTCCCAGACAAAGTCAGGTAACGCAGTCAGTTTTCTTTAACTTTCTACTTTCTCTGACCTTTAACCTTGTTAGTTAATTATTTTCCCTGACATAAATAACACATGATATTCAGAGCATATAAACGTCAATGGCAAATGTGAGAGATATTCAAATCTGCTACCTTATGAAAATGCAGCAGGAAATGATGATTAATTAGGCCTGTTAACAGAATTGCTATCACAGACATAGAAAGTCAAATGTTAAACAATGTAATGGTGAAATGTGGGAGATATCAAAATCTGCTTCCTTATATTTGTACACCACAAAAAAATACTTCACTTGTTAAATTTGGTCTCAGGAATTAAAAAAAGCATACAATTTTAATGTGAAAATGTGGGATATATTAAAATCTTCCATTTCATGTTCCTGCACCAGCAAATGTTACAACAAATTATTTGAGATTAATCTGAGCTTGTTCTTTTTCAGGTTACAAAATTGTTATCACATGTTTAATCCATGAAAGCCTGGTTAAAAATAATGTTATGGGAATTTCTGTTATAATTCCAGATTTTTCCAAATACTTGTTTTCAGTGTTTTTTTTTTTTTTTTTTCTAGACTGATCGGTCACCTTAAACATTTTGTGACTTATCAGTGAACTCAGCAAAATCTGATAGGACACATGATACTTCAGAACAGTACATCGCATTCTGCTTCACTTGCTTTTGACATAAAAATAGGCAGCAAAATATGATAGGGCAGCAAACAAAGACCAAACAATATATGTAACACAATTTTCACAAATCTTGGGCAATTCTCTGTATCCAACAGTGAGAATATTATGAAGCTTCTCCACTAGATGGCAGTATGGTATATTTCTATAGTTCAAGTCCTGTAAAATTGGGGAAAAGGTATTTTTTAATGGCGAGTGGAGGTACTTGCTTTGAACTGTTCAGCTGTGCATTTTTAAAAAGGAAATACTCCTTAATCCAAATCATCAGAGTGATAATCATTTACCAACGCTTATTTCTGTTGGATGGACCGCAGCACCAGTATTTTTATCTTGTGTCAGAAGCTCCAAAAATTAAGTTCACAATACACTTCCTGAGAAAATTATTAAGGACACCTGCATACCTGCTTACCCATGTAATTATATAAGCAGTCAAACATGTGAAAAATCATGAAGATACAGGTCAGGAACTTCAGTTAATGTTCACATCAAACACTAGAATGGGGAAACAATCTGATCTGAACTGATGTAAAGCACACCACCATTGGACTCTGGAGCAGTGCAAACGTGTTTCCTGGAGTTATGACCCATGCTTCCCTATTTGGCAGTCTGATGAACAAATCTGGCTCTGGCATATACCAAGAGAACACCACCTTCTGGACTGCATAGAGCCCACTGTAAAGTTTGGTGGATGAGAGATAATGGCGTGGGGCTATTTCTCAGAGTTTGGGCTAGGCCTCTTTGGCCCTGTTGATGTTACAACATACAAAGACATTTTAGACAACTGGTGCTTCCAACTTTGTGCAAAACACTTTGGTAAAGGCCCATTCCAGCATGACTGTGCACCTGTGCGCAAAGCCAGGTCCATAAAGACATGGAGAATTTTGAGTGGCTTGCACAGAGCCCTGACTGACCTCAACCTTACTGAACACCATTGGGATGGACTGGAACCCAGTACTTCTCATCCAACATCAGTACCTGACCTCTGAAATGCTCTTTGGCCAAATGGGCACACATTCCCACAGATACACTCCAAAATCTGGTGGGAAGACTTCTGAGAGGAGTGGAGGCTGTTAAAGCCACAGAGGGAGGCCAACTCCATATTAATGCCCATGGGCTGCTCATACAGGTGTGACGGTCAGGTGTTCACAAACATTTGACCCAGTAGTGCATATTGATACAAAAGTCATATTGTACTTGTTTGAATCTGCAAAGTTCATATTTGATAGAAATAATTGTATTCATCCCTTATTGGAATGAAACGTTTGCTTAGTTATCAAAGGGTTTTGATTTTACAGTAATGTGTAATTCTCCATGAGCAAGTTGTGGTGGTATCTTAGAGTACACAGTTAGCAACTTTCATTATTTAATTTAACTGAAAGAACCCCAACTTAAAATGAGGTCAAATTCAACTGTTTATGAGGAACACTCCAAATGTTGTGCAGATTTATTCATGTTGTCCTCAATTAATTAAACATGATGAGCCTCTGCCTCAGTATTTCCGAGAGATTCGGTCTCCTAATTTCCTGCTCTCCAGATGGGCAGGGGAGGGAATGTCAGATTTGATTTGAATTAGATATTTTTGGTCTTATAAATCATTCATGATGTTAACATTTTCATATCCACGTAAACTAATTCAGGACCACAGGGGGCCCAGAACTTATCCTGGTAGCTCTGGGCATGAGGCAGGAATTTGCCAGGATATGGCACCTGTACACTTTCACAGCTGGTGATGTACACTTTTGGAGCTAATTTGGCCCAGAGAATTAAACTGCATTCTTTACTATTTGTGTTGTATAAACTTTACACCCCGAACTTACTGTATAATAAGTGTTTATGAAGCGATAAGTTAAATCAGTGTGTGTTCACATCTTTTTAGAGCTTAAGTTATGCCTCTCAGTAGCACCTGTACACACATACACATGTACAAGTAAGTGACATTAAGCCTAGGATTTAAGTGAGGCTGATGTGTCCTTGAGTTTTAAAGCTGAATATTTTCTATTTGTTTTGTGTGCATGTTGCGTACTGTGCAGACAATGTGGTTTGCTGTTTAAACCAACCTGGATGTTGAAGCTGACTCTATTGCCTTGAAACGATCTGGTGATTCTTGCATGATGACTTCCTCTCGGCCTAGCCAAAAATTAAGTGGTGCTTTGCTAGCTGCGTGAAAACAAGAAGATGCTTTCTCAACACTTGCGGGTTTGGCCAAAAGCAAAAGACACACTGAATAAATAACATTTTCAAATAATAAGATGGTGTTCTACTTTAACATTTAAAGTTCTGCCCATTTTTGTATTTCCGTAAATATACTGTATACTGAAAAAAGTATAACACGGATGTTGTTCATTCAACATAAATTTTCTCTTTCAAGCAACTTAAGATTAGTCATTTAGTGTTGTAGCTTGAAATATTTGGTTTCAGATCTCAATCAAAGTAAAAAAATGTGTTTGTACCAAAGTAAGTTATGGTGGAGGGAATAAACATAAAAATCCTATTTCAGTTAACCTGATATTTTAAGTTATTCATGTGCTGTGTGCGAGGGGCCGTTTGTATATTCTTCCGGTTGAACTTTCCAGCGTGCTGGCTTTCCAACTGCCAGAAAAGAAGAACACTTTCCCGAGTGGCGTGGACGTGGCTATACAGGTCTGGTCTTTTTCAGCAGCAGACTTTTATAATGGAGGATTTCTGGTAAGTAAACTTGTTTCTCAAATGTTAATTTTAAGTATAAGAACTCGTAATAAAACATACTTTCAAGAAAGCTGTAGAAACATTTAATAATTTTTTGTTGTATATCTAAGATTTACACTGCAAAATGCTTGTGTATTTGCACTAGAGTTTTAAATAAATGTAAAAAGTACAACATTGGAATGTGTTATGTTCATAATATTTATAATAGCATAAAAACAGGTTATGACCAATAAACCATTTAAAATTGTAACAACTTAAAAAATAGTTTTACTTCAGTATAAAATAAGTGAATTACGCCCAGCCGCTCTAAATGATTTGCCTTATCTTAAAAAATAGATTTATTTCAGTATAAAACAAGTGAATTGCATCCAATCACTCTAAATGATTTGCCTCAACTTAAAAATTGTGGGTTCAATAAGATAAAAAGAATTATATTGGTTCAGATTGAAAATATTAAGTGAGAATCATTACCTTAATTATTTTAAGTTGAATGGAGGTTATACTTTTTTTCAGTATAGGATGACTTCATTTGATCATGGGTTCAGTGTTTAGAGCATTTTTAAAATATGTGCTGTGCTGTGCAGTGCTATATGGGCCGGTGAATATCATCTCCCATCCTTCCGTTTTCCAACCTGCCTTAAAGGCACTCACACGCAAACAAGACTCAAAACATAATTTAAGATTCAAACCCAAGGACAGAGCAGAAATACATAACAAAAACCAGGAAATCCACCATAAAAAAAATGACTCTAAACAATCTCAATACTCAACTGCTGTTTCTCACTTGTGACTGGAAATAATACTGCGTTCCAATTGAAGTGGGAAGTTACTAGTCTGGAACGCTTGCTTAAGTTGGATTTGCAACTCATAAACTAGGGGATTGGCCTGTCAAGTCCAAGTTTGTCTGACTTCAGATCATGACATCAATCCAAAATGGTGATGCGATCTTTAATGAAACTTGCAGTTACTTTACTTTATATATAAACGTCTACGTGTGGAAGTGTGTGTGTCTATTTCTCTGGCTTGGAAGTGAGAGGTGGAGTCTGGGTAAGGGCTCCACTTCTGAGGAAACAGAAACTCACTTAGCCGCTAATGCACAAGTGAGGCAAGCACATTGGCAAAATGAAACCTCCGAAGAAAGAGACACTTCCTTAGCCGCTAATACACAAGCGAGGCGAGCACGTCGGCAAAATGAAAACTCCTAGGAGAGAGAGATGCCCAGAGCAGTTCCTCTCAATTACCTGACATCTCTACATTTCAGTTTTTTTTTTCTGACGATTTCAATAGTTTCTAGGACCCCAGGCTTATTACAGCACGGGCTTACACAGCTAGTTATACTATATTAGCACTTCTGTCTATTTGTTTCTCATTAAAATCAGTCACGCACAGCACTGTCCAAATTCTATCTGCGAACATGTCACTCTGATGTTTGGATACGCAAAATACCATGCAATGTTGTGTTATCAACTGCTGTTTATTCCAATAGAACATTCACAACAAAGGTTTTCCTGGACTTGTCCATATTGGTTTTCTGAATTCTTTACTGGAAAGCAGTCATTTCGGGTGTGATGTCATTCCCAGCTCCAGCATCCTACTTCTGAGGTAAATGGAATGAAACATAAATAGCCAGAAGGAGGAGCCAGAAGTCATGATATCAGGGTGGCCACGCCTCCTGGAGCTCCACCTACAAAAAATGGAATGGAGGCACATTTAAGGGGACAGAACATAAATAAATGATCGGTGAAGCTAACATAAAGACATCAAAAAATAATAGCTCCAAATCAACAAAAACAACAACAAAACATAAAATTCACACAACTTTAAAGTGATACATAACATTTAGATTGTGAGTAGCAATTCCATGTGGGCATGAGGAGAATATGCAAATCCCACTCAGGTAAGTGCTTGGGTTGTTATGTGATGATGCCATCATGTTGCCCCTGTCTGAAAAGCCCAAATCCATAAAATAGCATATATTTTTATTTAAATCTAATAAATAGTAGGAAGACCTTTGGGTTTCCATGACCAAAAATGAATATTTAGGGCAAATCAAAACCGAATACCTGACTCTCACTGAAAGATGTTGCTTCACCAAAATGGGCTTGTTCTATAATTGCTATAGTTTTAACTAATTTCGTAGTTTCTATAATGCTTTATTATCTGTTTTAGGCAGTGTAGCTTAGTGGCTAAAACACTGTAGTGTGCAACACAAGGGTCTTAGTTCAGTCCTCTCGTCCTGCACAACATAAACTAAATAAGTTAACCTTGTGGTACTCCAAATGTAACAAATCTGTTTAATCAAATTTTATTTTTCACTTACAGATTATGCAGTATGTTTACTTAAGATGGTTTTCAGTACAAACAACATGCTGTCTAAGTACAACTACCACTCATTAGTATGAATGGGTTGCTGCTTTATAGTCAGATTTACTCTGTAAATGGATGGTACATGTCGTTATATAAAATATTCACTAAATTGGTGATTTGATCCTTCTTCATAATAAGTTCACTGATAACCCTGGACAACAGGATTTGGTGATTATGATAGACAGCTTCAAACTGAACACCAACCTGATTTCCATTTGACTGTATCACATAGGAATTTAGAGAAATATGAAGTTAACTTTACCAAATTTATTGTGTTTTATCTGTTAATGATGCTGGCTCAAACGAGCTAAAAATGTTCCGCTGCTGATTTTTGTTTTTACTGAGCATCTGATGCATCAGTGTCTGCAATCGTCAGCCAGCATTCATGGATTTCATTTTCCCTGCTGCTGCTTTTCGGTCCATCTCAATGTCCTCATGAAACCTTTCTTCATGTTCATCATTGACTGCACTGAGATAAACACGAAAGACATCCAAGTGTGAATGAAGAAAAGGAATCTTCAGGAAGATGTTGCACTTCATGGTTTTATATACTTGAAGTATGTTGTCAACCAACGGAATGATGTTTGCTGCTCTTTAGTCCCAAGAAAATTCTCAACAACATTTTGAATGCCTGTCATGCAATTTCCTCCAGCCCTACTAGCAGAGCTTCAAACTGGTTGTCACAGATGACGTGTCTGATTTGTGGGCCAACAAAAATGCTTTCCTTAATCTTGGCATCAGTTATTTATGAAAACATCTGTCTCAAATATCGGAATTCTTCCCCTTCCTTGTTCATCACTTTCACAAAATATTTCATCAATTTACAGTAAAGTTTATAATAAGAGGAGGCAAATTTATCTTTGTTGGGTCAGCAAAAAGTTTATGTGCCCCACTTTTCTGCCCTTATGGAGCAGTCAGTACTTTTTATTGTAATGAGACTCTTTAGCACGGCTGTCCCATTCGCAGTACTTGATATATCCAAATTCCAAGTAGCAGGTATTTTTAGATCACCACAGATGTTCCAGCTGTACTGTATATGTACATTTATTATATGAGTGGAAATCACTAAGAGAGTAATAAAATAGTACGTGATAGGAAATTTTAAAGGTAATTTTTGTGATCAGCAAGCCAAAACCCAAAAGTTATCATGAAGCAAAATCTTCATTGTTATGCAGTTTCTGATTGGCTCATTATTATCTTAAGTCAATCCATCCATCCATTTCTGAACCCAATTATCCCGTTCTGGATCACAGTGATTATAAACATGGAGTAGCTCAGGTCAGCTATGAGGTATTTGCTGTATCTGTAACTATGCAATAATGGGGGCTTTCAGTCTGTAGATCATCAGGACACAAGCCCATCAACCATTCTCATTGAGCAATAATCTGCTACTTTGCTAAGTAAATACATAAACTTAAGGGAACAATAATGGGATCAATAAAGATATTTCATGTTTTTCAATCTCTGTTTCCTCCTGCATTCCAAAGACATGCTCATTAGTTTAATGTGTGATTTTCAATTGGAATTACTTGTGTGTAATTATTGCTGTATATGGTGGTATTTTTTTCATTTTTTTCATTTTTATTACTATTTAATTTAATATTGTTTCTTTGTATCAGTATACTGCTGCTGGATTATGTGAATTTCCCCTTGAGATTAATAAAGTATCTATCTATCTATCTATCTATCTATCTATCTATCTATCTATCTATCTATCTATCTATCTATCTATCTATTGTGATAACCCGAAACCCTGTCCGGGTTGGTTCCCACCTTGCTGGCAAGTGCTGCCAGCATAGGCTCCAGGCCCCTGTGACGCTTCTTTGCATTTAGCAGGTTTGATAATGTTATGTCATTTTTTAAATATGGTGGGCTAGTAGGTCATTTCAAAATTTGGACTGGATATTAAATTGATTAGAAAAGTTGTACTCAAATTAGTCATAACAGGTTACTACATTCCTCAGTAGATAACATGCTTTCTGCTAGGAACCTTGCTTTTAATATTTCTTAACTTGAACTTTCTTTGCCTTTTGTTCTTGGGATGCAGCCAATGTACTTTCCGGTTGCTTTCCTGAGCAGCTGTCCAAAGCTTTCGTCAGAAGTATTCAGCGCTTGCGTGACACTGACCCACTTGGATTCCTTTTTCGTTGGCGTGCTTGTAATGTTCATCGCTGTCTGTGAACTCTTCAGTCTTGTACAGTCCTACCCTCCCCCCTTTAGAATACAAACAACAGGGTGGGTGACAGTAGCTTTTTTGGCCTTCAGGCCTACCAAAGAAGGTCAATGTGGTAATGCAATTGACTTCCACATGTTCTATTCTATGGTGCATATGGCCCTCAGGCTTTTTGGTGTGTCTTCATTTATCAAATTACTTCAGAATGAAGCTATAAAGAGTGTAAGCAATGACTTCAACAGAATTAAAGACTTTACCCATTTTAATCAGAGTGTTTTTTTTGAAGTGTCTTCCTACACCTAGAAAGCTGCCAAAGCGTTCAAAAGTTTTGAAAATGGGCAATTTTTGCCATAGTCTCTCTTTTTTCCGTTCTACTGTAATACGTGAAACGAGCAACATCAGTCAGAGGAGACTCTCTGCTGTTTGCAAGGTTCAAAACACCTGCATTCCTTATTCCTTGTAGCTGCATTATATAAACCGTACATCTAGGTGACTGCTCATGGGTTGTCAGCACTCATGCACATAAGCCCACCTCTTCAACTTAACGGGTTTAATTCTGTTGGGGTCAATCGGAGACTAGTTGGACTGAGTTGCTGGGTCTCTAACACTGCACAACTGCCCCACAGTTCTCTAAGATCATGTAAATGAAATCTCTGACTGAAAATCACTGAAAAAGTTGTGTAACGTAGCATGGCCTTTAGGGAGATTTCTGTTTCTAGCTTAACTTTTCTTTGTGGATGCACTGGGATTGATGACTACTGGGTAAATGTCGTGTTGATACTATACGTATACAGGACTTACATTGTATTACATTCAAGTAATTCTTAATTGTGTATTCAAGCCAAGGTTGGGTTCTGTCTGAAACAACTCCCACCACTCAAAAGCCTCAATTGAATTAAGTACGCTTGATAATGGATTGGTGGATGGACCTAGTCTGCATGATTTCAAAAGATGAGTATCATTCTGACAGGAGAGTGGTCTGATTTAGTGGTTCACGTGCAAAGCCTGGATTGGAGTGTCAAAAGTACATCACACAAACTCATCATATGATCCCAAGGAGATAGTGGATTTTCTGTTACATTTAAGATCAAAGGTTTTTTATTTAGTCAATCTTGCACAAGAAAACATTTTTTTTTTTAATTTTTAGTTGCATAAACAAAGTCAAGAACAAAAAGTACACAAAGAACAGGTCTGGAAGTCTCCATATCAGCTACATTACATCCATAATACAGCAGCCATACCACATGTGCTTCAGAACAGGTCATCATCCACCCAAAGCTAAGCCTGTTCGGGCCCGGCCAGTATTGAATGGGAGACCAACCAGGAAAAGCGTGTGTTGTTGCTGGAAGAGGTTTTGGTGAGGCCAGCAGGGGGCGCTTACCCCGTGGTCTGAATGTGGATCCTAATGCCCCTGTACAGTGATGGGGACACTGAGCTGTAAAAATGGCACTGTACTTTGGATGAGATGTGAAACAAGGTCCTGACACTTTATGGTCATTAAAGATCCCTGGGCATCCTTCATAAAGAGCAGGGTGTATCCCAATGTCCTGGCTAAATTGTCCACCACTACCTGGTCATTCTGTCCCCCTAATGACCCCTGTCTCTGATTGGATAACTATCTCACACCCCTTCACCACCTAATAGCTAATGTTTGGTGAGTGTACTGGTGCAAAAATGACTGCCATTGCATCATCCAGGTGGATGCTGCACATTAGCGGTTGCTGAAGTGGCACCCCACTCACTGTGTAAAACACTATATAAATGTAATGATTTAGTATATATTATTATTACTTGCTCAGCTCATGACTTTAGGAAACTACAATGGATGGTGAAGTGCATTCAGACCTCTTCACTTTTTCACACTTTGTTAGTTGCAAGTTGCAGCCTTGTTCTAAAATCATTTTGTCATATCTCAGTCAGGGCTCCTCACCTGGGTGGGTTTCAAATTCAGGTATTATGTCTCTTTTGTTCATTCTTGATTATCTGCATCATTCTTTATTTGTGATTTTGTGTATCTAGGCAGGCAGTGTGGTTTAGTGGTTAAGACTTGGACTTGGAAGGTTGGACTTCATACCCTTAGTTTGTGGGTTCAGATCCTGCTGTGAACATTGTGTGACTATGAGCAATGGGCTTGATCTGCCTGTACTGCAATTGGAAAACCAAAAGAAATGTAATCAATTGTATCATAAATGTTGTTAGTCACCTTGGATATAAGTAAATGTATGTAAGCTGCCTTTGTTATGTTCCATGTGTTTAGTAGGTGGTTCCCCCAAGAAGTGGGGCCACCTGCCAATCACCACCAGGAACTGCCCTGCACCCTATAAATCTTCTGCAGTTCCTGTTCATTAGGTATATAAGGGCGACAGCCATGAATGAGTTATGCTTAAAAGCGGGTGACAACTATTAGATGGCTCACTGAATGTCACATTTCTAAACCAATCCAAAGCTTCATGAAGGCATCCGTTGCTCAAATGAGGGGCTGTGAATTGAACTGCAAAGATCAGAGGTGCCCTTGTTAACCTGGTCTGACAGAAAGTGAGCTTCTGAATACAATGATCCACTGAGAGTCGAAAAGTGTCCTAAAAAATTCTGTTAGACATATAAATGTGTGCCATGTGTGCAGAGAGCACATTGCAAATGTTAAAAATAAACATAAGCTGATGCAAGTGAAAAACCTTTCTGTAATATCAGATTATATATGCCATTCAAGGACATCAATGGATGAGTGGTAAACATGAATGACACGTTGTCGCCGGTGCTGTGTGTGCTCTCTGTTGTTCAGCACTGCGACGACAGTGTAGGAGTCAAGGTGAGTTTGAAAGAACTAGCAACCATGTGAACTGCAAAATATGCATATGAAATAAATGGTGCGTCACATTCTGTCAAAAGGACTGCTGTTAAGAGAGCTGATAATGGAGAGCTACAAGAGATTCAGAGTTTAGGATTCAAAACACCTGAATCAATAAATCTGTCTAACAACTCCAGTAGATGCACAGATGGGGCTGCAGAATATCCACCTTCTGACTACACATCCAAATGAATAACTAAAGGAAGTTAACATTACTGTCTAACTGGAAATGCAAACACACCATGCTAGAATAGCTACAGCGTTTTAACACGTTGTACATCGATAGACTGCAATGCTTATCTAGACTCTGTTAGGTGTTGTTGTGCCATATAGTGATGCCATAGTCAAAATGACTGAAAGTTATTGGGATAGACAGACAGAAGCACTTCTCAAATGTGTATAGCTGTGATGGTCTATGTGTGTGTGTGTCTGTTTGTCTTCTCTGTCATTATAAAGTACAAATTAATCACTAAGCTTCAGTTACCTTGTGCTACTGGTCTCCTGAATGGATAACAGCAGTTTTAGCTCTTTTTTTTCCTATATGCGACATATATTTTATTCACTTTCTTTTGCCGTCTACCTGAACCATGACAGTTTACTTTAGTGCACGGACTGAAGGAATTAGGGGTGGGTCTTTTAGAAAGAAGTGCTATGGGTTTAGCCTTTGCAGCACCAGATATTGCTGCTATTCACCACACACCTTTTTAACGGGTTGTCCCCAGACATGTATTCTTCTTTGAGAATCATTTCTGGCCCTGAAAGACTAAAACATTCACCAATTCCCAAGTGCAGGGCCGTTTGAAGGAATTTGGGGGCCCCAAGCAAAATGGACATGGAGGCCCCCCCACACGCACGCACGCACATGTCATGTCATTTATGTATGATACATAAACATATTTCTGCTAGCCTACCTGCTGCAAAATTGCACCATTTGTACAAGACAAGTAGAGCTATTTTATGTGTGTAATTTATCACTTACCACTGTCTTGTTTTTTCTTATCCTCCTCTTCCTTTCTCTTCTTTCTTTTTTGGCTTCCTGAAGCATAATTCCGCTTCATGACTGCCGAGGAAGTTTTGTATTTTGCCGGCAGCAGAGATCGCGTGGTTGGCTGGCTGCTGTCAGCGAGGGGGGCCCCCTTGAGGGGGATCCCGATAACAGTGTCATTGCACTTTACTGCATTCACTATCAATGGGGCGCTCACACAGTTTGTCGCTGCATTTTATTCTTAACCAGTGGTTGTCTTGGGGCCCCAGGCCAGCTCGGGGCCCCAAGCAATTGCTTGGTTTGCCTGCCTTGTCACGACGGGCCTGCCCAAGTGCATTCGAATGAACCGCAAGGAACTGTGGGTTGGCACTGCCTTTATAGGGTTGAGGGCAGTCCCTCTTGAGTGACCACCCAAAAACCACAAGGCACCTAACAAAGGCATGAATGTGGATACATAAAAAACAAAGAATAATGCAAAACCAACAAAATCAATATTAGCATGAATAAAGGAATCACACTTAAACAAGACATAAAAACTGCATTTGAATCCCAGTCAGAGGAAGCCTGGCTGAAATACAACAGTAAGTGTTGTGTTCTTTGTCTGTTGTCTGTGTGTGACTACTGCCAGTAGTCTAAGAGAGACGTGTAATTAACGATCTTACTGTACTGTAATCACATGGCAACAAACCTGACCTTGGGCACAGCATTAAAATAGGATGAAAACGTCACTAAACTCAGAAAGATTTCCATCATTTAACAATAATGCTTTAATTGCTTTGAACAGCTTGGCAATCATTATGAGCTGTTACTGACCCTTCTCTGTTCTGTTTCTCTTCTTGGTATCCTGCTGTGACAAATGATGACCCCATTACATTGCCAAATTATTAATTCTGCCCATGCAAAGTGATGCCAAAGATACTGGGAGCTTGGGGATTTGATTTAACAATAAAAATAATTCATCTACTTCTTATAACACTATCCATCAATGTCTATAATGAGAATACCAAGGAGGGGAAGGGCAGCCAGTTGTCTTAAGGTCATCAAAACTGTTATTTTCTGTTATATATCCAGCTGTGGACCCCCAAAAGGTTTATTTTCTCCTGTAATGCTGTTGACAGCAGTTTGTGCTTTCCTTTACTCACTTGTCAACTGGCCATATCTCAAATGAAATGTTAAAGGACTTTTTGTTAGTCATTAAAATTGTTTGATTTTACTGTGTGTTTAATATAATGTATGTTCTTATATACAAAAGTGTTTTCTGGTTTGTAATTTACTATTAATATTATAGTTGCAGGTATGTGTAAGTGCTTTGAGTCTGTACTCAGTGCAGAGTGTTAACCAAAAATTAGCTGAATTTAGTTAAATTACGCAATTGATGAGGTTGTTCCTAGACATTGGCATATTTTGAAACTTTTGATATTTCTAAAGCTGTTATTTTGGTAATTAAAGTGTTCAAACCAGTATGGTGAAAGGTAGAAAATACAGAATAAGAGATAAAAAGATTAAGTATTTATCACAATGTCTATTTCATTACCCCAGAAAAAAGAAAACAATCTGTAATCAAACCCAATTCAAAATCCTATGAGGAGGAAAGAGTGAATACAGGGATAAGTGCTGGGGTCCTATCTATCTATCTATCTATCTATCTATCTATCTATCTATCTATCTATCTATCTAT
>JANRMT010062861.1:21311737-21419737 GCA_026402145.1 Polypterus bichir lapradei
ATATGATATTTTCTGTATTGCTCCAAGGCTTTCTACTGTAAATAGTAAATTGAACCAGCAGCAAATAGTGTGTCCACTTAATCTACTGTTGGTGTAGCTATTTGGATATTTGAGTGCTGAACGTTTACTTTTGCTGTGTACACTCCATCAACATACATACTTTTCTGACTTTCCAATGATACAGCACTAAAGATGCTGCATAAAATTATGGGATACATGCAGAACATTGTGAAATTTGCCTATGTGTATAGTTCTAAAAACATACTTTTAATACCAAGTAAAACTTTCTCATAAGTTGATTTTCTTCATTTTTAGGTCCTTGGCTGTTGGCACTAAGTCTGGCTATAAGTTTTTCTCTTTATCATCTGTGGATAAACTAGAACAGATATATGAATGCCGTAAGTACTCACATGTTGCTTACTCAGCCCTCACTAGAAAAAAATGGAAATAAAATGCTGGTGATACTGTGATCATTGCAGCACAGTAGTGCTATGTACAATTCATGTTTTGTTCATGTATGTTTGGGTTGCCTTTGGAATATTCTGGGGGTTCCTGCTATAGCCATAAGGTGTGCACGTGTGTTTTAGTGGTTACTTTGAATTGTCCTTGGGTGGGCGATTGAGTGTGTGCGTTTATATACTTGACTGTCCCTGGTGATGGCATGATGTATACTCCAGAGTGGGTTTTTGCTTTGCACTTAATATTTAACTCTTGGCTCAGTGCAGCCTTGGAAAAACGTAAAAAAAAAAAGTTTAGGAAGCTGTTTTCTCCCTGGCGAATCGTAAAGCACCATTAGCACTCACAGTATTTATCAGCCCCTCATACTGACAGATATTTACTATTTGTGTTGTACTCTGTGTATGTTTTTGCAGTTGTCTTTAATTGTTTTTTTTTTTTGGTGATTGTTTTTACTCTTCTGAGGGAAACAGGCAAGCAAGAATTTTATTGAGCTGAGTAATGCAAACTGGGATATTATGGTTAGCTTTAGGTTTGGACACAGCCAAGAGGACAGTGAAGTTGAATGTCATGCCAGGGAAAAGCTACATACTGGCAAGCCTATTTGTGTATTCAAAATTATTGTTAAGATTCTAGAATGCTAGACGTATGACCACATGCAAGTGAACTGATGCATATATTCAGTAATAAGCAGCACCCTTGCTTTTGTAGTCGGGTTATATTTTACTTTTTCAAAATTGAAAGATACAGATTCTCACAGTTCTGTCTGTTCAATTGCTCAACTGTGTTTTTAACTTCTTAATAAGCAGCTGCTCAATGATGAACACACATACAGGTTAAAAGGGCACTGATTTGCTGATTAGCAGTGTTCTCTATTTTTATTGGACTCATGATTATTTTCCTTGTGGTTATTACAAAGTAATAGTAAAGAACTTGAAGAGGCAAGCGTTCTTAAGGTGACGCAAAAAGAGTAGAAATGAAGGGACTCCTGTGCAATGAAAATCATCTCAGCAGTAAACGTCTTTCTGAATTTCAAGCAGAAGTAAAAGAACAAAAGGTAGAGCCAGCAATCTGAGTAAACAAGGAATTCAGTTAGCAAGACTGGCATTACATTAGGAAATTAGTTGGAACAATGGCCTTTAGCCACTGCTGCTTTCTTGGAACCATTAGTGCCCATTCTTGCACTAAACCATTGTGTCCTGAAAACAATAATCATTTTATAAGTCATGGCAATATTTGTGCCGCGTGCTGCTATACCAGATTTATTTATATACATTTCTGGAGTAGCATACCAGTACACATGTGAGAATGTTCAGTATCTGTAAAGTTAACATTTACAGTTTTAATAAATCATGATTTAGCTTTACTGTAGGGTTACAGAAACAACTCAAATTATGAAACAATTCATGACTGAAGCAGGTCTGTTGTCATCTTATTGCTGTCTGCAGGGCCTGTTATTGACAGCAGCAGCTCATTTTATTCAGGTCAGAAGTTCTTAATGTGTGTTTGAGGAGTTGTTGCTTATTGTAATATTTATATTTTTTCCGAGCTTTTCTAGAGTTTAAATTTTCTCTTGGGGGCAAATAAAGTATTATCTATCTCTCAGTTTGCAACTTGTGTAAAGTTTGAATTGTTGTTAGTCGGGTATTACATTGCAGTTGTTTTCTATGTTAATTTGAATGAGTAATAGTTTTCTAGCATATACAGATGCATCTTTTTATGTCCTGTTATTTCCAATAAACATTCTACTAATATATTTGCTGCCAGGCTTGTGGCATTGATCACATGTACACAAGAAATCTATGTCAGGTGTCACAGACAGGGTTTTACAGTAGTCACAATCAGTTGCAAATCACTTATTGCCCAAGTGAATTTTCAAAAGATGGAATTCACGTGGTGTGATTTCTAGGATAAGAGGTAAATAATGGTCCAGTACTGTAAGCATTGAGAAAAATGGTGTTTAGGTGTATATTATAGCATAACTTATCACCACACATCTCTGCCAGATGGCATAAATGTCCCCTGGTGTGGTGCTATTATCACTCTGAATGACATTTTGCATATCTGTAATTTGTTTGACTGTGTTTCAAGATATTCTGTCATCTTCAAAGTAAGGTGCGAAACAGTAGACATTCAGTCAACGTAACCAGTCATAATGTGTTAATAGCCATGTCTATTCAGACATACAAGTCATACAAACACTGTGTTTAAAGTAAGCAAAATTATTACTTCGGTTTTTGAAATAACCTTGTTATGTTATGATGTTATATTCCCACTCTACCATTAAACATAGATGAGGATATATTTCTTATGTTTCCTCTTTTACATTTTTTTATGTATTGAATTTCTCAAAATTCTTTTTAACATTTTGTTTAATGGTCATTTGTATGTTCCAACTTTTGACATTTTTGTAGTGGTGAAATGTTATTAGATAAGTTTATTTAATAGTGCGCCATTGTTCTCTGGTTTTAGATCTTACATACCAAATATAAAAATTACATTCATAATATTAACAGATTTCAGCATATTAGTTGATGCTTAATTGTTATCTTAAATCTACAAGGTTCTTCATTTCTTGTAATATATAGAGTATTTAGCCTAACTTGAAATCTTTCAGTAGATTTTATGAGGTGAATGGTTAACTATTTTCTCTGTCTTTCTTTCTCTCTTCCCCTAAAAAAATGTTATTTATAGTGGACACCGAAGATGTGTGCATTGTGGAAAGGCTGTTCTCCAGCAGTCTTGTCGCAATTGTTAGCCTTAAAGCTCCCCGGAAACTGAAAGTGTGTCACTTCAAAAAAGGGACTGAAATTTGCAACTACAGTTATTCCAATACTATCCTGGCTGTGAAGCTTAACAGACAAGTAAGATGTGGCATTTATCAAAGAAAAATCTTTTTTCTTTCTTTATTCCATTGTAACTTTCTTGGCTCGTGCTACTTATGTTTTAGTACAAACACTGCTGGCCATTAAAATTGCAACACTAGAAAAAATGCATAATGTTGGCCTGAAAGCTGCAGGATGGACAGGTCATGGTAGAGTGTGAAAATGATGTGTGTGAGTTACACTCCCTGCACTTTCCCACCGTGGGTATAAAAGGCACAAATGGAACTTAATTGAGTGACTTGCTGACAGGTAGTGTACTGTTAGGCAAAAAACATGCAGAGGAGGATGAGGTGAAAAGGATGTCGGCCATACAGGCAACTCTTGGCCTTTAAGTGAGGGAGAACTTTGGGAATGTGGGAAGGCAGATTATCCTTTCTGAACGTCATTGTTGGTATTGGACAGAATGCGAGCACGGTGAGTACAGTATGGTGTCAGTGAGCAGAGAAGGGTCAGACTCATAGAAGTGTGAGCTCTGGAGCATTATAACTCGCACACTAACAAGAACAGGGCTCTAGACTAACTTTTTGCACAGGTGCGCCTAACTTTTTTTCTTAGGTGCACCAGCACAAAAGTTAGGTGCACCCAAATTTTCAACCGCATCACATTTAACACCACAGTTTTACAAGTTCACTTTATTTATTTATTTGTTTGTTTTTTTTTAATCGCTGTCCATATAGGCAATATTGACTTGTAAATGATTAACTAACAATCTGGTCAATATAAAGTTCTTTATTTGAAGGCAAGCACAATTCTACAAGAAAGGTAACTTATTGAAAAAGTGTTGGTGCTTAAAGTGCTTTACTGAGCTGAAATTTAAACTTAAAAAATCTCAAGATAAATTAACTAAAAAGAAAATCTAAATTAAGTGTTTCAAGGGCTTCAAACTGAACATCTCATGGCTCAATGTCTTATGGACTATCCTCCATTGCAGTCACATGCCCCTCGGATGGCCAACTCCTGTAGTTTGGCCTTCTTGATCTTTGGCCTTGACTAAACCAGCTGGCCACACTCTCTCTAGCATCAAAATCTTCCAGACTTGGGCATGAGCATGCTCGACCTCAATGTGTCCAATAAGTATATTCACCGGTCTTCCTCTCCGCAAGATACGACCGTACACAATGACGCATTCCTTTGTGGCGATATCTGTGTCTCCGTCGATCAGGAATGCCATGTAGGCACTGTTCGCAATTTGCACAGACGTCTTTTTTTTCAATGTATCTGCGATGACTCCTATAAATTGGGCGCACGTGACATCATTGCTGTACGTCGGGTTTACGTTCAAGCCATTTTTCTTCATAAGAATTATTTCGGACTTGAATTTAGTGAAGGGAAGTTCTTCTTTTGCAATATTGTAGGCAACGTTAAACTTAATTATCATCTCGGCCTCGTCTGATGATCTGTTTGCTGCTGCCTGCCGCTGAAAGGCAGCGGGGAGAGGGGACACTTGAGCAGTGCATTTATCGCGGCATGTAATGTGTTTTATAGATGCATTGTACTTTTTCAGCGTTTTAATTCTAAATGTATTAGAACCAGTCACAAATGCACTACTGCCGGCCATGGTCTTCCCACACTCTTTACAGTAAATACAGTGCATTATATTATCGGCTTTACCGTATCTTAGCCAGGGAAACTGGTCAAGCCACTCTTTTCGAAATGTATACACTTTACCCCTTTTAATTTCAGTGGGCTCGGACTCGATCGTATGTGGCTCATTATCTAATGCCGTCTCCGGACCAGGGCTTGCTTTAACTTGGGAGGTTGATGGCTCCGTGTCAGAGCATTGGTTATGATTTTCGGACGGATCAGGCCCTAACTTAACATTCTTAACGAAAAAGCTGTCAATCGTTCTTTTCATCTTCTCTCATAATCCGCGGCTACATCCACTGTTTACCTGATGGGCTACTCACCTCTCTCTGTCTGACTGCATCACATGCATTTTCAAACGTACACACACGTACAGGAATATCTGGACCACGGCCAATCAGAGGGGGGGTGGGATCCGCCCTTCACTATCTGTGATTGGTTTAGACCATGATATGGGCCTAATGTGTGTCTGTTGTTGAACAACAGGGAGACTTTAAGAGTCACGGAGTTTCGTTTTTTTTTCCCCCCTCGAACGGCTGGTCGCACCGGTGCAACCTTTGATTTTTTTTTAGTCGCACCATTGAGAAATTAGGTCGCACGTGCGACCAAATTGGTCGCACTCTAGAGCCCTGAAGAAGACATAATATGTGCTTATGGCAGTCAGGGAGTGAACAGCCACATCACAGACCCTAGACCAACAGTTGAGGTTTGTCACATGCCAACTGGTTTTTGCATGCCTTGTGTGACATCGTTTGCAAAAGCGGGGCCTTTTCACTTACCGCCAGTTGCTTCTGATACAGTTGACCACATGCATCTGTGACTGCAGTAATACCAAGACTGCTTTCAGTGACGAGATAACTGGCATCATGTGGTGTTTTTGGAGAGTCCCTCTTCAGTTTATTGCATCATGATGGATGGATTTGTGTATGGAGGCATCACAGCAAGAGGATCCTGAAAGCATGAATTTTTCAGCACCATACAGTCCCTGGTGTTATGGTGTGAGGTGTCATGGGTTCCACTCCTGTTTCCACCTCATTCGTATTTCTGGTCCTTTAATCAGCCAGTGATGCATCAAAAAGGTGTTGGAAGCTGAGGTGGTACCCTGTTTGCAGAGATTCCCTAGTGCCATATTCCAACAGGACAATACTCTGCCACATATGGCATGAAACATTCTACAGCTCCTGGATTACCAGCATTTGCCAATGCTGCAATGACCCACACATTTACTCGGTTGTTCTTCCATTGAGCACATCTGGGACATGGTTAGATGATGACTGGCGTGCCAGAAACCACTAGCAGTTACCACAGATGAACTTTGGTTATGTACTGTGTAGAGGCAGCATGACATGCTATTCCACAAACACACATCCAGTGTTTCTTGCTGTCAATGCTAGACTGTGTATAAGCAGTGAATACATCAAATATTGATTATTGTTAGCTATACATGCATGACCGATTTGTACTTCTCATCTTGTATGCCATGTATCATAAGTAGTCTGCCATATGTAAATATTGCTTTGATATCTAATGTTTTTCTTGATGTTAGTTTTAATAGCTAGCAGTGTATAATTATTTTTAGTTCCTTTGTAACATACAGTGGATGTATTAATTTTTCTCATTTATGCCACTATATGTATATATATTTAAATATTTAAAAAAAAAAACACATTTTTAGTGTTCTGTATTTTTTTTTCCACAAAGAGGTTAATAGTATGCCTGGAGGAATCACTGTACATCCACAACATTCGGGACATGAAAGTTCTACACACTATTCGTGAGACCCCTCCAAATCCCTCAGGTAAGTGTTTGTTTGTTCTTACCTGGGCCACTGCTTATGTATGCAGACTAAAAGAGTAATGGTTACCTCTGCTACATTGCAGCATTAGGAGACAGTTTGAATCCCTACCTGAACATGTATGAAGCTTTCACATTCATTCAGTGTTTTTGTGGGTTTCTTTCCTTCTTCTTCAGTTTTCTTTCTACATCCTAAAACACACCGGCATTACTGTAATTTATAATTTTTTTAATACTATTAAGAGAAGATGGTGGTGGTGCGGTGCTTTTTTACATATTGAAAGTGTATTACTTGTATTATCCTGAACAAGTAAATAAATTATAACTTACTGAAAATGTGTTCACTTAATTTTCTTCAGGTCTATGTTCTTTATCAATTAACAATGATAACTGTTACTTGGCATACCCTGGGAGTGCAACAATAGGAGAGGTGCAGGTCTTTGATACAATCAATTTGGTAAGACTGTATTTTGCATGATAAGATGACTTTCATATTCATCTGACTGTATTACTTATATACTGTTAAACCATTTATGTTGCAAAATATTCTCGAAATGTATTGTGTTTTGCAATGATCGTGAATGTAAGAATACAATTTAAATTTACTGATCACACACCAGTTGTAAATGTGTTTTAAATTACTAAGCATTTTGGATTAAAGAGATTCCTCTGCTACTGCAGTTTTACCCCTTTATACTTTTTTTCAGTATATCTGCTCAAAACATTTATTAATGCTTAAGTGCAAATGAATATTTTTTAGCATTTTGCAAAATCGAATTGTGTCAGATTTCTTTAATTTTGCTTTACTTAATTTATTTGAAAATAAATATATTCTGATCTTGAAAAGACATTCTAAAAGTAGATAGAATTTTATTCATCTCTGATTGGGAATTTATAGAGTCCAGCCTCAGCATATAATGTTACATGAGGGTGAAGATGGGCACAATGGGTGGATGCATTATACAGTCCAGTGGCTGTCTCCTAGCACCTCTGGTTAAAGATGTTTCAGGACTTTTTTTATGAAGAGGATAGGCAGCAGTAGCCTTGATAGCCTCTAATTGCCCTGTGTGGTATATTATTGGTCAAAAGTTTTTGAACACGTCAGTTTTTTCAGTTTTTATGGAAATGCATGCAGTTTAATGTCTTAATGTTTACCATTTTGGGTCATTCATTGCATTTCAGCTGATTAAATATGAAGAAAAACTGAAAAAACTGAGGTGTCCTAAACCCTTTGACTGTTAGTGTAATATAATGTAACGTAATCTTCTTAGGAGTACCAAATACATTACATTAAAACAAGACTCTCTGTGTTTGAACATTTAGACAAAAGTACTGGCGCACAGATATTATAGCAGCTTTTCTACTACAAGTCTGGATAATGGATTTGCATGCATACATTATGGCTGAATGCAGTTCTTTTTTTCTCTTAGATATACCTTATTAATTCATCACTCACTTTAAAATGAAGTTTAGTTTTCATTGTTTATATAAACAATAAATGTGTGACAGGATTTTGCTATGAATTTTTTTTTTTTTTTTTTTTGCTTTTTTTTTACAATTATGGTAAGGACTTGGCAGTAAGCAAACATGTTTTCCAAGTAAGTTGTACATAAAATTTAAATATTTATTTTGGAAAAATAGTTTAAAGAATTAGTTACTGGATGTTAAAACTTGATATTAAAATACTTTGATCATAATTGTTTTGCCTGCATTTTTTGTTTGTCTTTGCTTTTAGCGAGCTGCTAATATGATCCCAGCTCATGATAGCCCTCTTGCAGCACTAGCATTTGATGGAAGTGGGACCAAACTAGCTACAGCTTCTGAAAAGGTACGTGTGTATTTTTAATTTAGAATCTTTTGGAAGCATAATTTCTAATGTAAAAAATTATTACCCCAGTATTTTTGTTTAAAAAAAAAAAAATTGCTTCTGTCATAAAATGATTTGACTTTAGTTTTCAAAGAAATAATACTAATTCTCAGGCTATCCTGCCAAATTTGTTTGTGAGGAATCATAGATTGCAGTCAAGTTAAATTCTATATTACTCATATCATATATACAGTGGGTTCAGAAAGTATTCAGACCCCTTTACTTTCTGCACACTTTTTATTGTGCTATAGGGAGGTGACCAAGAACCCAGTGATCACTCTGCTGAGATGGGAGAACCTGTCAGAAGGACAGAACTCCAGCAATTAGGTGCAACTGATAGATTGGTTAGATGTAAACCACTCTCAAATAAAAGCATATGACAGCCTGCTTGGAGTTTGTCAGACAACATTTAAAGCACTTCAAGAGCATCAGGAAAGGAACCTCTGGTCCATTGAGAGAAAAAACTGGACTCTTTGGGTAGAGCTGTTAAGCATTGTGTCACAGTGAAGCATGGTAGTAGCAACATTGTGTTACTGGGGTGTTTTTAAACAGCAGGAAAAGGGAGATTGCTCAGAATTGAGGTAAGGATGAATGCAGTCAAATACAGAGAGGACCTTGAAGAAAACCTGCTACAGAGTGCATATCACCTCAGACTGGGACAATTATGTTGTAAACTCAATTTTAAATTAATCCATTTAAATTTTTGCCCATCAATCTATATACTCAACCCATAATGACAAAGTGAAAACATGTTTTCAAAAAGGTTGACAAATGTAGTAGAAATCAAAAATTGATATCTGTAATTCATGTAAGCATTAAGCCTCTTAATTCAGTACTTTTTAGAAGCCCATTTGGCAGTAATTACAGATCTGAGTCTTCTTGGACAAGTTTGTACAAGCTTTGCACACCTGGATTTGGACAGTTTATCCCATTTTACCTGGCAGATCCTTTCAAGCTCTGCTAGATTGAAAAGAAAGTATCTGTAAGCTGCCATCATTCCGGTCCCTCCACACATTTTCTGTAGGGTTTAAGTCTGAGCTTTGACTAGGCCACTCATAGACAGTCAGAGATATTTATCAAAGCCACTCCAGCATTGTCTTGGCTGTATTACTCTGGTATGCTGAAAGTGAAAGGGTTTGAATACTTTCTGAATTCACTGTATCTATTTATAATGTATAATGTATATGTGTATATATATAAAAACCAAAGTAACAAATGAATCAATCACATTTGTTGGCTTGCTAATATCTGCTTATTCCAGATCCTATTATTGGTTATCCCAGTATCTCATCCATACAGTCTTTAAAAGACACAAACTTCTCCACTTAACTAAATGACTGTTTTCTGGTTTCTACCATGAGTACACTTCATTTCTATTTACACTTATGTCTTTAGTGCTTTTCCTTATATCTTACAGAGATTATTTGCATTAGGTGCCCATTTAGTCATTATTGCTCAAGAATAAATTGTTAATTTACTTTAGCTTGACAAAGCCTGGCCTGCAGGTTTAATTCTGGAATGCATTATTTGCTGTATTTTTTGTAGCATTGGGATCTGAATTATATTCTAGCTATTGTAGATGTGGACCCATATAAGTATTTAGTAGAACTTGGAACCGCCCTATATTTATTTTTGGCAGATTTCATGATATAGTATAGCAAGTTGTTCTTTTAGTTGATATATATTTGCTTATATAATTTATGCAAGTGTAACTGTCTTAAATGTTGTAACAATACATTTTGGGTGTGTGTTTTTTTTTTTTCTTTTTTCTTTCTTTAGGGGACTGTAATCAGAGTTTTCTCAATTCCAGAAGGGCAGAAGTTGTTTGAGTTCAGACGAGGTGTAAAAAGGTAAAAAGTAAATTTTTTTTTGCACGTAGTTTCGGTATAAGTCCATTTCATCCAGCTCAATATGGTGAGAGGCATGTGTGAAGGGAGTAAAAACAGAAGCATGAAAAGAGTGTTATCAATTATATAGACCTTGTATTAAAAAATTTATCAATTTTATAAAACTTTTGGAATTGACAATAATACGAATTTACCTATATATATATATATATATTGCAAATGTATACTTGTAGATTTTTTTTTTTTCTTAACGCTTGCCATTAAATATGGCAGTACCTCTTCTTTCATGAACATACAAACTGAGGTACACAAGTGAGAGCTAAAGCAACATGTTACACAGTATGTCTTAAAAAATGTTACTCATATAAACAAAGTAAATCCCTTATTAATTCAAGTGTGCACAGTTTAGTTTATGCTATACTGTATATTAACAGTAAAATCCCTGAAGCCTATGAAAAAAATCATAATCCTGGGCCACCTTAAATTCCTTCGCACCTCTCCATCAGCTTCTTTTATTTTGTAAATGTGTCAAGCAGCCAATAATTACCCTATACAAGTCCAGGCACCTCACACCCAAATAAACAAGACTTGAGCTGGGAGAACTTTTTGCCCGAGTTGAGCTGTGGTAGTGCAGGGATGGGATAGCAGGCTGCTTGTGCTGATTGACACATTTACAAAACAAAAGAAGCTGAAGGAGAGGTGCGATGGAATTTAAGGTGGCCTGTTATGATTTTGTTCGTAGGTTTCAGGGATTCTAGTGTTGAACATTCTGCCAATGGAGGTAAAACTTAAAATGATAAACTAAAAAAAAATGTATAATTAAGAGGTGGCTATTTGGCCATCAGACTTGTTTTGTTGACCAGTAGCTAAGCTGTTGCCATCTCTCTTTCAAGGACCTACTAAAGCAGCCGTAGTTACTCGTAAGTACATGACATGGAAGTTAATTCCTTCTTTTGTTGGGTGCTTGATTTTTATAGAAAATCTATATCCCATCAGTGTTTATTTCTTTGAATTTTTTTTTTTGTTCTTTTCATCCCCAAGCAGTATTTTATTTAACCCTTAAACTGTCAGAACCGGCTGTAGTCATTCCTAATGCAATTTGTTGGCATGCTGGAGTAGAGTATATTCAGCGACATACATTCATTGAACACCGCATCCGGCTATAGTCAGTTCCCAGTGCAATTTGCTAGCTGAGTATATTCGGCAATGTACATTCATTGAACGCTGCAACCAGCTATTGTCGGTTCCCAGTGCAGTTTGCCAGCACGGAGTACATTCACTGAACGCCGCAACCGGCTATATTTGGTTCCCAGTGCAATTTTGACAGCACACCGGAGCTGATCAGTCAGTGCCGTACATTCGTTGAGAAGCCAGCTCACGACCACTGCCGCCCCCTGCAGCACTAGACTAGCCTGCAAGCATCAGCGTTGGCCTCTGTGTGTTTGCGTGCAGCCAGTTCAAGCGAAGTTGACTCAGTGATTTCCTGAATTTCATCATTGGCATCAGTTGCACCTTGTACATATAATGATACATTGTTGCAGTAGTGTGTTTTTTTTTTTTTTTTTAATAGTTTTTACAGTTCATTGGCAGTGTGTTAAATGATCAGTGTTGCAATAATTGTGATGCTCTTTGCATGAAAAAAAATCTATTCCATTAAAATTTCACTTTTTCTTGGTGAATCGTGACATTTCCTTAAAAAGTGCAGCAAAAAAGTATTTGCTGTCTATGGGTGTATTAACCCCCAAGTGTGTGGCAGTTTAAAAATGTACATTTAGTAGAAAGTTACAAATTTGTTCTTGAACTTGAAAATAAGCAATTGCCATATTTTAAAGAGAGCCAATATAAATTAAAAATGAAAAAAAATTCTAATGCTTAATACATAATAACTTTATAGTTAATGCCTTTATTTGTACAGTATTTGTTGCATATCCTGTAAGTTGCAGATGGGGTGCCTTAATTTCTTTTTGATAATGTTGCAGTTAAAAGTAGAAAAAATAGTTGCGATGCTCTGTATACCGTAAGTATAAAATAAAATCAAACTCTTACAAGCAGCATACACTTGAAACCCTTTTTTGTCTGTAAGAGGAGTCATATCAGCAGTAATAAGTGAAAACTGCTGTGACATGGTGGCTCTCCTTTGATCTGAACAACATTTGGGAGAACTTCCAAGCACATTGACTGACCTATGACAGGTGCTAGAAATGAGCTGAATGGCAACAGCTGACCTGTTGGTTGGTTGGTCACAACGACATATTAGGCAGCTAAGATAAAGAAAAACAAGCCTGTTTCACCTGAATACTTAAGAAAAGGCTATGTGATGGGATGTCTGTGTATACTGTGCTCATTATCTTCTTTAAGTATTCGGAGCCTCCCTAGCCAAATCCTGAGATAACCCAAACTCCAAGTAAAAACAGTCTATGTTAAGACTTGCATCCTTTCTTTTTGATTTTGCAGGTGTGTGAGCATTTGCTCTCTTGCATTTAGTGTAGAAGGATTGTTTCTGTCTGCTTCCAGCAACACTGAAACTGTTCATATATTTAAGCTGGAGACACAAAAGGAAAAGTAAGTTTTGATAATGTTTAGTTTAATATGTATATTCAATGGAGCTTGCCTTGCAGTTTTGATTCTAATTTTGAAATAAACTCATTGTTAATTATTCTGAAAATCAGTGTGCTGAGGCTGGGGTAAAGATTTGAAGTCTTGAGGAATCCCTTTAAAATAAGATTCTCTTTCAGTCTTTTACTTTGTTCTTTATGCAGGCCTCAAGAGGAGCCAACAACTTGGACTGGTTATTTTGGGAAGGTACTGATGGCTTCCACAAGTTACTTGCCAGCCCAGGTCACAGAGATGTTCAATCAGGGTAGGGCCTTTGCAACTGTAAGACTTCCCTTCTCTGGGCACAAGAATATCTGTGCACTAGCTACGTAAGTAAAGAAAGCAGCATGTGTTCTTTTGTAGAGTTTCAGTAACTAGTGCAAAGCCAAGGTTTTCCAGTATCCTGTGGTAGAGTTTTATCTAGGCTAAATAGTGTGGCACTATTGAATAAGTTGGTGTTGATGGTGCTGTACTGTGTAGCAATGGACTACTGTCCTAAACGATTAGCAGTATGGAGTAGTATTTTACAGAGAATATTTAAAGCAAATTGTCCAGAAATGTTAACTTCTACAAAATGGCATGCACCCGTTTGGACAGTGTAAATGGTGCTAAATTGATCAGTGAATGGTTTGAGGTGAAAAGATCTTTCAGTGGGGAAACCTTGCAAGCATAATTCACAAAATTTCAAATTTAATCCAATATTAAATGTTATCACATTAAGTGTTACAAACATCTGTATTTATGCCTTAAGGAGATCTTCCTCCACTCTCCACAAAGGTAACAGTTTTCCAGGCATAATGTTGCACATTTGTGGCATTACTTTATACTATGTAAAACTAATTAATTGATATAAAAAAAAAAAATAATAATAATAATTAAACCTGACCTGTCCTCTACTCCAAGTATTAATCATCTAAATCAAAATCTAGTTTGAGGTCCTAATGAAGAAGATCAGCTTCAAACTGTGAATTAAAAAATCCTTATCTTGCTTCCTGCTGATAAGTGAGCATATGCTTAGTTAGTGCATCTGCCTCATATTACTTCCTCTCTCATGCAGAGTGAAAACTGTCCCTTTTTAACACTAAATAATTTTTCTTTATTTAAAGCTCTGACATCGTGAAGTCTTTTTGACTATCACTTCTGGCTAGTTTACATAAACATAAAATGAATAAATGTTATGGAAGTTTTCTTTTGTCATTCAAATGAGCAAGGATGCAGTGAAAGCAAGGAGACCACAAAAGTGCAATATAAAATGAAAGTAACAATCTTCATGCCTTTCTGGGCCTACTTATACTGATGTAAACCTCCTGTTTAAAGGCTGTTTATACATGACACGCCTGCGTCACCGCAGGATTCCTCTAGAGTGTGTGTGACACAAATTTCATCATCAGTCCTGGTGCACGGACCTTTGCATTGATCACCACAAGCCTCTAGAAATTTGAAACTGCGCGATCCTGTGTGCATCATCTGCATGTGAGCTAGATAAGAAAACATGTACAGTGGGGCAAAAAAGTATTTAGTCAGCCACCAATTGTGCAAGTTCTCCCACTTAAAAAGATGAGAGAGGCCTGTAATTTTCATCATAGGTATACCTCAACTATGAGAGACAAAATGAGGGAAAAAAATCCAGAAAATCACATTGTCTGATTTTTAAAGAATTTATTTGCAAATTATGGTGGAAAATAAGTATTTGGTCACCTACAAAACAAGCAAGATTTCTGGCTCTCACAGATCTGTAACTTCTTCTGTAAGAGGCTCCTCTGTCCTTCACTCGTTACCTGTATTAATGGTACCTGTTTGAACTCGTTATCAATATAAAAGACACCTGTCCACAACCTCAAACAGTCACACTCCAAACTACACTATGGCCAAAAACCAAAGAGCTGTAAAGGGACACCAGAAACAAAATTGTAGACCTGCACCAGGCTGGGAAGACTGAATCTGCAATAGGTAAGCAGCTTGGTGTGAAGAAATCAACTGTGGGAGCAATTATTAGAAAATGGAAGACATACAAGACCACTGATAATCTCCCTCGATCTGGGGCTCCACACAAGATCTCACCCCGTGGGGTCAAAATGATCACAAGAACGGTGAGCAAAAATCCCAGAACCACACGGGGGGACCTAGTGAATGACCTCCAGAGAGCTGGGACCAAAGTAACAAAGGCTACCATCAGTAGCACACTACGCCGCCAGGGACTCAAATCCTGCAGTGCCAGACGTGTCCCCCTGCTTAAGCCAGTACGTGTGCAGGCCCGTCTGAAGTTTGCTAGAGAGCATTTGGATGATCCAGAAGAGGACTGGGAGAATATCATATGGTCAGATGAAACCAAAATAGAACTTTTTGGTAAAAACCCTACTCGTCGTGTTTGGAGGAGAAAGAATGCTGAGTTGCATCCAAAGAATACCATACCTACTGTAAAGCATGGGGATGGAAGCATCATGCTTTGGGGCTGTTTTTCTGCAAAGGGACCAGGACGACTGATCCGTGTAAAGGAAAGAATGAATGGGGCCATGTATCGTCAGATTTTGAGTGAAAACCTCCTTCCATCAGCAAGGGCATTGAAGATGAAACGTGGCTGGGTCTTTCAGCATGACAATGATCCCAAACACACCGCCTGGGTAACGAAGGAGTGGCTTCATAAGAAGCATTTCAAGGTCCTGGAGTGGCCTAGCCAGTCTCCAGATCTCAACCCCATAGAAAATCTTCAGAGGGAGTTGAAAGTCCGTGTTGCCCAGCGACAGCCCCAAAACATCACTACTCTAGAGGAGATCTGCATGGAGGAATGGGCCAAAATACCAGCAACAGTGAGTGAAAACCTTGTGAAGACTTACAGAAAACGTTTGACCTCTGTCATTGCCAACAAAGGGTATATAACAAAGTATTGAGATGAACTTTTGTTATTGACCAAATACTTTTTTTCCACCATAATTTGCAAATAAATTCTTCAAAAATCAGACAATGTGATTTTCTGGATTTTATTTTCTCATTTTGTCTCTCATAGTTGAGGTATACTTATGATGAAAATTACAGGCCTCTCTCATCTTTTTAAGTGGGAGAACTTGCACAATTGGTGGCTGACTAAATACTTTTTTGCACCACTGTACTTAATGGAGGAATAGTTGTATAAAGCGTTGCTACCTGCTCACCTACACAATCCAACACTAAAAGTTCACAATGATAGTCAAATGTCCACAAATTAATGGGGAGAAATCGCCCAGACCCCGGGCATAAATGAAAGTTTGTGCAGGTAGAAATATAAATATCTGTGTAAAGGCAAACAAATAATGTCAGGGGATTCTTCTACCCCGCAGTACAGTGTGAGTAACACTTGAACAAAATACAGATCATGGTGCACATCCTCTGTGTGCGACTGCATGTGCAGCTGCCTATGCCCGAGTCAAAGTGGAAGGAAATGGGCTAAACTAAATACAACAAAATCAAAAACACCTTCGTGTTGAAGAATTCAAAGGACTTGTTGACCATCTAAATACAATAAAAGCAGCTACAAACATCAAACCCAGAAATTTGATAATTTTACCTTCAACCTTTGTCAGTTCTTTCTGAAATATAAAAAAAGTTTTGAAGACACGATGGCAACTGTTATCATTTTCAAATTCCTTTTATTTGAAGATTGGAAGTCTGCTGTACTGCTGGTAATAAATGAATTCAGGAACTGTGTGGAGCATTGTATCTCTGTTTTTGATAATGCAGGTTTAAACTAATCTTATGTGAAATTATTTTATCAATGCTACATTCAGAATATTATGAAAATTGATTACATTTAACTAAAACAGACATTTAGATAACATTCAATATAATTAATGTATTTTTGCAGAATTCAGAAAATTCCTCGTCTGTTGGTGGCAGCAGCTGATGGATACCTGTATATGTACAATTTGGACCCACAAGAAGGGGGAGAGTGTACGTTAATGAAGCAGCACAAGTAAGAGCCTGTCACTGGTCCCATGATTGTTCTTTGTGACCTGTGTGTTCTGCTTTTAATTTAACTGCCAGTTATCCATGATGATTTTCTGTTTTATGTCTCCTACTGAATTGTTCTACATAGATTCCCATAATTTAAGTGAGGTTTAAAAAAAATTTACAATATATGTTTTGGGTTGCTGAAACACTACATAATGTTAGTGGCTTCCAAAATGTTTCACATCAGCCAGACTTTATTTGGCATGTATAAATGTAGTAATTTCAAAAGATCTGTGGAATTTCAAAGTTATCTCTTGTATTACAAAAATAGAGAACACAGATAAAGTGTTGGCACCAGTCGGTGAACCCCATTTAATTGGAAAGTTCTTAAAGATAAAATGGTTTGAAAAATAATTTAGCCAGTGCTGCATTGTGTACCTTTTCAGACATGAATACTTAGATTGACTGCTGACTTACAGTGATTCTGGTCTTTATATTGGTTGGGATGTGATGTTAATGTTCCTTGAGTCCCTTTTCCTCCAATCTTGTGGTGAAAGAGGGAAAGGTGTACATTACAGTGCCAACTTGCTACTCGGGGTGGCATTACCATTGATATATAAGCACTGAAGATGCCCCCTACTCACACTTGTGTGACATTTAATATATTGAAATAAATTCAATTATTGAATTTTTAAAAAAATGTGTCACAAACTTACTTAAGTGTTTATGAATTAAAAACAATACCAATGTGAATATCTTGTAAATAGTATTTATTGGTATTTGTTTTATCTGGTGTAGATTTCTTACATATTCTCATTTTTCATATTTGGAAATTGAAAAATGCAATATTCAATTAAGTGATCAATACCAGTGAAATCACTAGAGTTTGGTTTACCCAGTTCATAACATACTATTTCGACCATTTAAAAAGATTTCTGTTGTTTATCTGTTTAGAGCTTTTTATTAGAAGTAATGTAGACACTTTCATCTTTGAATCCTATTTATTGAACCATCATGGCTTTTGGTCTCTAATCACAGGTTAGATGGCAGTGTGGAGCCAGCCAATGAAATTCTTGAGCCAACGATGCATGACCGCCCGCTTGTTGCACAAACATATACATCAAATTCTTCAAAAGGTACCGTTTCACTTTGTTGGACTTGTGTCATTACTTATCAGAAAATGCTACATTTGTTTATTTAGCAGATACTTTCCTCCAAAAGAATTTACTTAGTTACTCTGCATAATTTGTGCTTCTGATAGTCACTGGTTATTACTTGTGTTAAACGCTGCCACTCTTGTCACTTTCACATTGATAATAGCAAGCATATGATACATTATTATATTTTTTTTATTGTTCCATTAAAATTGAGGTCCTGCAGAAACTGCTGCTAGAAGTACTTCTATTTTTGAGTTAATATAAATTATTTAGATAAAAATGCTATCAGATATTAAGGAGTCAGCTAAATCGTTACTAATGCAAGTGAATTGAATTTATATATGGACTGATATGTAAGAAATTACTTATTGTAAATAAGTACAACAGTTATATAATGAGCTTTAAAGTTTTCAAGTTTTTGAAAAATAACAACACATTTGTGGGAAGATTTTTCTGATGAATATTTGATTTCCCTTATAGAAAGAATGCCACTTATGTGTTTGGCTGTGTTATCAGAAGAAGTTGGATACTTTGATAAATCAAAAAATTTTGTCCCATTTAATGATTGCTTGACTTTTTTTGTCATTGTTTATTTTTTCTATGGCTTAATTTCTTAATATATTAAAACATTAAACTGTGTGCAGTTCCATAAAAACTGAAACAACTGAGGTTTTCCAGAACTTTTGACCAGTAGTGTAGTGTAGTGTATGTGGCAGAAAGAAACCCTGACATATTCCTGGACTGAGGTATATGAGCTAAGGGAACACAATGGAAGAGATGGATCTTTTAGTCCCAACCAAACAAATTTAGATTCAATGTGAAAAGATAAATATGAAGCAAAAGTACAATTACATTTTATTTCTGAAAACTATTGTTCATAAATTGTGCATTTTACAATAGTAGTATTTTTTTTGTGTTCCAGTTATCCCGGGCGCTAGTTGAGAATAACATATCTGCCAGTAATGGCTTAAAACTACAATTTTGGCAAATTTTACTTTTACGTGACTTATGTATGTAGTCATGACATCTCTACTGGACAGACTGAAGCTTATTTTGTGCGTCATGTTGTTCAGGTCTAGAAGATGACCACTATTTCTACAGTCAAAACAGCTTTCTTAATTTGTGTGAAAAATAAAGATGTTAAAAAAATAAAATACAATGGAAGGTTAGCTTCAAATTCAGAAGACCTGCCACAAATAGTCATTTTACTAATAATAAAGTAAATAATCCTATTCTCGTTTTTTATGTACCACTGCACTGCTCATTTTTAACCAGTTGCAAACACACTATATCTTATATTGGAGGTTCTAGTTTGCTCTTACTATTATGTATAAAAATCTGAGACTATTGCTTTTGGATTCATATGAATAATACAAGGATTCATAGGCTAGTTTGTATTTTATTATTTAAAACCTTGTTTATATGAAGGTTTATTCCCTTTTTCATGTTGAAATGTATGTGTTATCAAGTTTCCTTTCAAATAATAATCAGACTTTTCAGCCCAATAATATGGAAAAACAACTGCTTGTCTTTATTGGGCTTTTTTGTATTTTTTGCAGTAGTTCCACACACATGCAGGCGTCCTTTGTATTGTGGACTTTATTTGTTCTTACCTTTACAATCAGTCTTTCTAAACCAACTTAAAAAAAAAAATAGACAAATGTTTTGGTTTAACTTCCCAAGCTGTGATTGAGCTTTATGCAGATTCTTTACATTGTCTCACTGATTTCTCTTTAAGTGCCATGTTTTGATACAGACATGCACATGTTTAACAAGAAGTATCCATTTTTTTAAACGTAGTATGCCTATAATAATCTGTAGATATGTTGTCTAGTTCTGTATTCTATACATACCTCACTGTCAGTTGTGTTTTTGTTTATAGGATATTCAGAGGATCAAGGAGCAGTTGGTGGGGCTGGTATGGAAGATGACATGAGTGCCCTGAGGCTAGATGACGAAAATGAACATCCTCCAATGATTCTTCAGACTGAATGACTTTGGAGATGCATACATTTGATCTTTTGGAAGGAACAGAGAGCCACTGTGACATTTAGACTCTCTGTTGTGTGGTGCTGCTATAAACTTGTAAAGAAGTAAAAGAGATTAAAGTAGGGAAATTTTTAAACACAAAATCTAACTGTAGCATACTTTTGTATAGCTAAATATCTGCTTTTTTTTGTTCATTATTTTACATTTTCTCCGGTGACTTAAATCTTAAAGGTTCTGTGCTAGTGGCACATTTTTTCTGTTGCCAAACTAAAAAAAAAATGAAGCTGCCAGTTATGGCTGTTTGTTCTATTTGGTTTTGATGCATGTTTGTGCCAATTAGCGTACAGACAGTGTCCTCATTTGCATTCACTTTCATCATTTTAAGGTGTGTGGTGAACATATCCTCAGTGTTCACTCTGAAGTAATGAACTGATTTTGCATAACCACTAAACCAAGTGAATGCAGTCAGTGAAGGAGTGCAAAAAAGTTTAAGGTATCTAAAGCTTGCAATGGCTTAAATGTGCCTGTGCTGTGAGGTCTAATCTTCACCCTTATAAAGGCCAAATTTACAGCCTTGCTTGTTCAGTAAATATTCTAGTGGTACTTATTACTAGAAAGAAATTTTGTGGTTTTAATTCATCTTGTGAGAAGAATCTATTTCCAGTACTCTGTATATGCAAACCTCTTTCTATTTTGTGACTTCTCTGCTTTATATGAACTCTGTGGGCAAAACCCCAAAGATTATCCTAAGTATAAGCAAAACTCTCATTACAGAACCTCATTAATCAGGTCACTTTCACACCCTTCAGATGAATTTCGGCTAATAGCCCCCCTCCACACTCATCATGTTTAGTCGGCATTTGTTCAGGCATTGAGTAAAATCAAATGAGCAAGCCATGTTCAGAGAACTGCGCCAGTTTATTGGAAATGAACATGTCAGTTAATAAATAAAACATTGGAACATTTTGAAATTCTTAATTTTTTATTTTCATATTTTATTTGTTTACATTTTAAAAGAAGACTTCTGTTTTAGTGCCCATCTAAATATGTAATGAAGGTCTTTTTTTGAGGGGGGGGGGCGTATTTGAGTAATATCTGGAACAGCAATATCAGGGTCTCTTAAAAAAAAAAAAAAAAAAACAGCAGAATAATAATTTTCTTTGTCATCCTTTCGCTTGTAATGTGTGGAAACCTAGCTGACAGTTGATAATTGTACGGATATGGAATTGCAAATAGTGCACTTACAAACAGACTTAGCTTATTATACATGCTAAATGTTTTTGTAGTTTACATTCGTGTCTTTCACATGAAAATTTACTGACACCAACTTAACCATTATTTAAAGAAAGGGACAAATATCACCAGGGTTATTTTTTATTATACAATTTGATATTGTTTTTGCTAAAAATTATTTACTCATAATGTTATATTTGTGTTACAAATGATGACAAATGACTGTGTTTTTCTAAAAAATATGGAAGCCAGTTTGATCTAATTTTTTTACGCAGTGTACAGCTTAATTTAAATGTTCTGAACCCATTCTGAAGGCATGTGCTTAACTTCAACCATGAAATACTGTCTAATGTGATGCTTGCATGTGCCTTTCTACTGGAAAGAGCCAGAGCTGCAGGCTATTGATATTACAGAAACCTTTGTGAATTTGTCCATGTACTATAAGTTTTATGTGTTATATTTTAATATGCTTTTTACCTGTATATGGAGTATAGTGTCTATGCACATTGTACATACTTAACATGTACCTGATTGTTAAGTGAAGTGACACAGAGAGTTAACTTATGGAATTCACTGGGAAAACATTGATGTTAACAGGCTGCTGAAGGGTCTGTAGCTGTAGACTCCTGTTGGGCAAATATCAGTGTTTTATGTATTTTTGTTCTTTCCAAATCTGAGATATTTAACAGCATTTATTTGCTGATAATACACAAATTTTACTTTTCATGTTTGTTGTGTGTATAAAATTGTAAAAACAGATATTGCCACACTAAACATATCTCTGTAGGCATTGCGCAGCTGCAAAGTGAAAAAAGTCTAGCTCTGTTTCCTCAATCTGTCGGTCCCTTTTTCTGAAGCGGCTCCTTCCATTGGAAGATTGCAGAGAGTTAAGTCACTGGGCAGCAGTCAGTGTGCACACACACACCCATACGGTGAAGGCATCACAGGCTGCAAGCCAATGATGACTGGGCTGGACACTGAAGCCAAGTCTCTAGAGCTTGAAGCAGATTTACTAAACACGGAGCCAATGGGGGATGTGTTAAATATCTGGGATCTTTATTAAATATATGGCGATGTTTATATTTGTTGAAAAAGTTGATTGTTAAATGTAAATTATCCCATACATTATTAGGTGATCATCATATAAATTTAGTCCCCATTTCTGATCTCTATAGACAGACACGGTACAGTTTGTATCTTATTTAATGATGCACTACAGTCTAAATGATTAAATTGCCTACTCCGTTGCTCTTCTGCACTGTTAAGGTTTATTGTTGGAATAGACTGCATTTATTTAAAGTGTGCATGGCATCTAGAGCAACATTTTATATGCTTCAAATGTTTTGTTCATTGAGACGCTGGTCATTTTTTAAACCACTAGGTGGTGGTGGTGGTGTAGAAGACACAACTTGGTCACCAGAGCCTCTAAAATGAACTCACTTCAAGAAACTGCGTAACGGGAAGTTGTTTTTTTATTATTAAGGTAGTACTTTAAAGTACAGAATTTGAATAGCAATCTGAAAAATTGACATATTTCAACATTTTATTTTGGATTTTATAAGACCGTGCAATGTTAAATTATTTGAGTACTTTATTATATTTTAAAGTGTAATATGGTGGTTGTGTTTTAAATTTTATTATATGGTCCAGGAAACATTTCATAGAGAAACCTTGAAGGTTTTATAGGATACCATCAAACCAAAGCACACATTTTCTATTCGTTAACTTAATTTTATTAAGGGTAGTATAGAAAGTTGTATACTTTTTCTGATTTTTTTTTTTTTTTATTATTTTTTTTTTTTGGTGTGTGTAACATTGATGCAGGAAAAGTGCCCTTGAAACCAAGACATGTGCAGTAGTGTCACTGAACATGATAGGAGATCCTATAATTGCATGCTGACTATGTATTGTATGTTTATTAGTATTTGTCCAATCCTCTTTTTTTTTTTTTTTTTTTTTAATCTTAAAAAGCCCTCACAAGCCAATTTAAATGCTTTCTCTTTCTGTAAAATGCAAAGTAACACTTATATTAAGCACTTATATCCTTGCAAATCTTTTTAGTGTAAATATTTGGCAAACATTTTGCAGAAGTTTAATGACAATTTAACATTCTTTTCCATACAGATTAGCCTGGTGTATTGCCTTTTGCCCTTGCATGGATTCGAGTAAACCTTTCTTTTGATATCCTGCCACCGCACCACCCATTCATGAAACAAAGATAGTTTGGGGGTAATCAGGTAATTGTGCGGATACTGGGCAGAGACACTTTCTGAATGGGCTGGTCAGAGTCTGAGCTTTCTGGTGTCAGCTGAGTACAGCTATATGAAAGCAACATTTTCCTTGATCCTTTCTATAAATCTTATAATGTATAATAAAAATAATTACATTCCAAAGAATGCAACTGTTTAAAAATGTAACATTTACAGATGCTGTGATGTGTGTTTAATAGGAGAGGCTGTTTGTGCTGTGAGAATGTGAGAATATGACCGAAAATAATAGTATGTGAATGGGGAAGGGAAAGGTGCATTGATATTTCATGTGTTTGCTGTATATAAGAGCCAAATATGTAGCAGATAACGTATGTTTATGTAATCTTCATTTATTCTTATTTACATAAGTCTATGAATAAAATTTGCTAAAGAGTTTATATTTGGTTTCTCCCTAGTTTGAGTTGTACTGTTAAATGCAGTAGTATGCGTTTTCTTTTGACTGTTTTTAATTTGCTGCCAGAAGCATGTGGAAAATATAATGCATTTTAATACATTACACTTTGTGATTGGCTTTGCATAAACTTATTTGAAGTCTTGAGTATGTTATTAACATTTTTAAATGTATGTGGAACTTGGCACAAACTGCAGTAATTTTGACCGGGGCAGAGTGGCTTTTTTAAACAAAAAGAATCTTGGCTGTTAGCAATATGGGCATCTCAGTGACAAGGCCCAGTCTAAACAGGTCTCATTCACGTGTTGCATAGACTGGACCCTTTAATACAATATTACACTGTAATGTTGCCAAGTCACACACCTCTGGTTTTCTTAGCTTGTTGTAAATCTCTGACTTCGTATTCCATTTGATTTTATCATAATTAATTTCTCTTCACCCAGCTTAAAGGAAGCTCTTTGGTCGACAAGCAATGCATTGCATCTTCGAGAGAAGAGAATGTAAGAACTCATCATAGCCGGCATCCTGAGTCAGGTGATATTGTGCAGTACAGTCTGCAGTGTCCTTAATTAGCCATACATCACTAAAAGTGCAAAGTATATGTGTCTACTCAGCTCTGATCGCTAGCTTTAAAAGCTGTTTATGCCTCTTTGGTTTAGGTCATTTGAATTTTAGAAGTCTGCCTTTGCCATTTTGAAAGTTGGACACTTCTGGTTTTCTCATTGATTATCGTGATAGAAATGAGTAAAACAAAATGTAAAGACAAATTTGTTCTGTGACTAAATTAAAAATGCTCAAATGTTTGCTTAAAAAAGCTTAACAGCTATAAAATGTGATGATATTGAATGTGCTTAAAAGTTAGAAATATGCCAGACACTTTTTTTTTTTTTTTTTTTAAACAAAATTTATTTAAAGCATCTTATGACCAGCATATTTTCAGAAGCTAACCTTTCTTAACATTTCTTAAGGGTTCGGAGCTGAATTTATTTAAAATACTGTACTGAGTCCTGAAAAGAATAGGCAAGATATTTTGTGTGCATCATTTGGCTGGCATGACAGCGACTGCAAGTTCTCTTATCCATTCTTGTTGCTTAAGCCTTGCATTTGATAATTTTGCTTGGATTTCAGACAATTTTCAAATCTTTGAGGGCTGATTCAAGGGTCTGAAAAAGAATGTAAGCACAGTTTATCAATTAAAATTCTCTCCTCCTCCTTAGCTTTGCCAAAGAGCCAGAGATAGTTGGGTATCAATCCATAGCAGGGTACAATATGTACAGTACATGTCCACATTCCAGTCTCAGTTACCCTCATCCATTGCTGTATAGGGTTGTCCAGATCTAATTATGCAGTGTTCATTACGCTATAATTTAAGTTTATTACATAGAGAATTCACAAAAAATTCTTTTTGTTGCCGATAGATGGTAGCACCTGCCCTGCATTCCAAAATGGCAGGGAGACGGTTGTCAGTCTAACAGGAGGTGCGATGTGGTCGCCTTTTCATAATTGCATAATTAGATCTGGACCACCCTGTAGATGGTTGCGATGTGAGGTTTGGGTTAATAGACAAAAAAATGCATGTACTACTAAAAATCAAACATTGTCTAATACAATACCTTGACATCCCAGATTGCCATTCCACCATCCATTCCAGTGGTGCAGAATTTAGTACACTTAGCTTTCCCTCCTTCCATAACTGAGATTTGGCTGCAAATTACAAAATTGATGACATTTTTAGCAGTCTATGTTCAACAACCAAAAAAAATTTGTCTCCTAATTTATGCACAGTATAATTCATAAATGGGGGAAAAAAGATCTTTCACGGGACAATTGAACACATTTTTTAAGCAGTATATTTATTGAACGGATTACTATCCATTTTAAACCTAATATGATCCCACTAAGGGGCCACTTTAGAATAGACACTTACTCTAGTATGCCTGACTTGGAGCTGTGAAGTACAAGTGATGTCGTTTGCTGCAACACTGTGATGGCAGAATGTGTTGCTTACTATTTTATGTAAATATTTCATTTTGCCATATATTTGAAGCACACACTCTTAAATACTGAGGGAGGAGGACATTGAAGACACAAGCAGCACTACACACACAGTAGTGAGAGTTTGAAGCAAACCATTCTTTTATGTTATCAGAGTGAGTAGATGTGACCAGACGAGATGTTTAACCAGACAAGGCAGACAGAGCGAAGTAGTGAATCTCACAATCACTAAATATGGTTTCATTAACTCGGAATGTAAATTACTTTTGCAAACGTTAAGTCTCTTATTAATTAACTCTCTTGTGTATCCGGAAGATCCATTCTCCATGTATAAGGGTCATGTGAAAAGACCATTTCCCCTCAGGGATGAATAAAGTACATCAAATCGAAAAATCTAAACTTTTTTCCTTCTATGAATCTAACAATTCAGATGCTTAACCACCTTTCAGAAATGATCAAAAAGAATAGTTCTTAGAAGCTCTGAACCATTGAGATTTGTAGTTATGGAGTTTTTTTTGGTTGCTAATCTTTATTATAGATAATTCATTTTATACTGATACTAAGGACATCATTTGACCCCAGTACACTCAAGGTTATGACTTTTTGATTTATCATGTCTATTTGAAAGGAAGATTTCTGAATATAAAACCCATGGTAGTTTACAGTCTGTGGAGAGTTTTGTTTCCGGTTGTGTGTGTACTGATTTTCAAGTTTATTGTGTTTTATTTTTAGAAAGTCTATTAGATTAATGATGCGAGCCCTTCGTGATTCAATCAAAGCATATTGGAGTGCTGTTTGTCAAAGCTTAGACAACTGACATTCAACTAATGAAGCATCCCTAAGCTATTAGTCAGGTTTCCTACTCCTAACATTAGTTTGTAACCGAGTTTCTGTCTGATGTGCAAAAAAAGTATTGAAAGAATTACATGATAGGGCCCTTTTTATCCATTTCCTCTACGTGTGGCACTTTTCTCTGCTGATCTTGCACATTGCCTGCTTATCAGTAAGGAAAGATGTGCCTGATGCTTAGAACGTTTCAAAAACAAATAAAATTAAACAGAGCAATACACCCACCTGATGCTATTTTTGTGGATGGACTCCAGGACTCCTTCATTGGCATCAGTTGATGCCTTCTTATCCAGATTTTGGAAGCGTTCTCTGGCTGTCAAGCCACGTTGAGCGCTCTGCTTTGGCACATCCAGCTTGCCGCCATACTTAATCTCACCTTTGGCCTCATTGTACGTAAACAGCATAGGATAGCAGTCATGACCCTTTCAGTAGAGACAAAAAAAAAAGGGTGATGTATTGTGGAATTTGATTCAGAGAATGAGACCTTGATAGTGTTTCCTGTTTGCATTTCCCCATTAAATTCACTGTACCAGTTCATGCCTCTGTACAGTTTTAATTTAATCTCAGCATTGGAAGTTGGCTTCTATCTATTAATCCATAAAATTTGATTCCACACAAATATTAATATCTTCATGATCTCCAATGTGGCCCATTGCAGTACATCAAGATTGTAAAGAAACATGAGACAAAGTAAAAACACGAGTCTTACTTACTGCAGCAACAATACTGTTCTCAGTGATGAAAACAATACTCAAAAGAGGCAAGCTTTCAGAGCTCAGGGAGGAAATCCTGGAGAGAAAAATATTACACAAGACACCAGCAACAACATGTCAGAAAATAGAAATGACAGAAGAGATATTTTGGTTTAAAATACAGTAGCAGAATATTCTCCATGATACAACATTATGTTGATGTCACATTAGAAGACTTCTAGTCAGAGGGAATGTCAAACCTGACAAGTGCAGTTGCTGATTATGTCGCCTGAATATGTCAGTTTACATGACTAGAAATTGCCAGGAACGTCAAATTACATGACTGTGTGCTTCACATTTTCAAAGTGCTGTAAGCTCACTCCTTTTTATGGCAGCCATTAATGTGATGCTTATGCAGCCGATATCCATACACAGGCTCTACAGCTGTGGTTAGCTATCGCAAGCCCTGTTTCTCCTCCATTCTATTGTGATACATAAAATGTGAGAGAGAAGAGCCTCTCTTCTGTTTGCATTATCCAAAACACGTGGCATTCCTTATTCATCATTGCTGCTCAAATGAATTGTACTTGTGGTGGTGGTGGTAGGCTCTCATGCACACATATCCTGCCCCAATTCTGCTTGATTTTGTTGGGGCAAGTAACAGGGTATGTCAAACTACCAAACTGGCACCCCACCATAACATGGGTTTCTGAAAATGCTTAAATGTCTAAAAATGGAGATCCTAAATATAATGTAGTAATTGTTGGTCTCGAAACAGAAGTCTGTAAAGGACTTTTGCAACATTTGCTTTCTGTATGTTTGCCTGTACTCTTTCTCTGGAAATTTCTACTCACGTGGTGCTTTTGCCAGCAGTTGCGACAGCCACCGTGCTGTCATGACTGGCCCAGGCAACTCTGTTTCCACTTTGAGAAAAACAAACCCCATGAACCCAGCCTGCAGTTCCACTCGATTCAAACATCAGTTCTCCAAAAGGCATTTTCGATCCCCAGGGGGTTGGAGAAGGCTTCTCTTCTACTTCTTTGATGTAAGCAGAAAATATCCTGGAGGAGGAAAAATGAATGCATAAAGTTTAAGGAAAACTAGTGTAATTTAAATTAAAAAAGGAAAGGTGAACAATTGGTATAAAAGCCTAGTACAGGATCTGGACGGTTAACTCACTCTTTCTTGTACTGGAGCTCTGTAGTCATTAAGCTTTCAAAGCAGACCATAATATGTGTGATTTTACCATGCAAGACAGTTAGTGTAACTACTCTATACAGTACTAAGTTTGGAAGCCCTGAAACAGCAAACAAAATTGCACTTAAATGATCATTTACAATGTTAGGCTCAGTATCGTGTGACACCCTGCAAGTAAGCAAGCATTCATTTTGAAGTGGCAGGGGTCTAAGAGCCAATAGTTGGCAGAGGCAATGGTTTGCTGTCATTTCAGCAGGCTGATGAGCCACTGTTGGTCTTGTGCTCTCACTGGCATTCGTATTTAGCAAATATTCAATATTTCAAAGACATAACCTTAGTTACGTATACAGAACATCTGGAAAGTACAAAATATACCAACGTGCTTTCTGTTTAATCAGATTCAGGGGTGCGGAAAATATTTTTCTTTAGGTGTGACTCTGTTGCCTGTTTTCACAAGTTGGGGGCAAAGTCAGAAAGCAAGTTTTTCATATATAAGTGTCATATTTGAAAATCTGAAGGGTCTCGCATGGAGTATTGTGGTTTCAAATACTGGAGCGTGACTGCAAATTAAAAAGAACCTTGTGGTTATAATTACAGTGGACTTTTTTTTGCTTCATGAAAATGTTTTGGTGATTTTGATAGACAGTTTCAAGCTGAACACAAGTATAATTTTCATTTGGGATTAATAAACTTTGATCAAATTTCAGATTGACTGTATCATATTGGAATTTGAGGAAAACATTAATTAAATTTAGTGCGTTTATCACTTGATGGTGCTGACACATTGCATTAGTTTAACTCAGCTGAACAGGTTTTGCTGCCGATTTCCACTTACAGTCATGAAAAATCTGGGAACCCCACTTAATTCTTTGGATTTTTGTTTCTCATTGGCTGAGCTTTCAAATCAGCAACTTCCTTTTAATATATGACACGTCTTATGTAAACAGTAGTATTTCAACACTGATATTAAGTTTATTGGATTAACAGAAAATATGCATCATAGCAAAATTAGACAGGTGCATAAATTTGGGCACCCAAACAGAGATATGACATCAATACTTAGTTGAGCCTCCTTTTGCTAATATAACAGCCTCTAGACGTCTAGTCCCCCTATAGCCTTTGAGTGTCTGGATTCTGGATGGAGGTATTGTTGACCATTCTTCCATACAAAATCTCTCCAGTTCAGTTAAATTTGATGGCTCCTGAGCATGGACAGCCTGCTTCAAATCATCCCATAGATGTTCGATGATATTCAAGTCAGGGGACTGTGATGGCCATTCCAGAACATTGTACTTCTCCCTCTCCATGAATGCCTTTGTAGATTTCGAACTGTGTTTTGGGTCATTGTCTTATTGGAATATCCAACCCCTGCGTAACTTCAACTTTGTGACTGATGCTTGAACATTATCCTGAAGAATTAGTTGATACTGAGTTGAATTCATCTGGCCCTCAACTTTAACAAGGGTCCCAGTCCCTGAACTAGCCACACAGCCCTACAGCATGATGGAACCTCCACCAAATTTGACAGTAGGTAGAAGGTGTTTTTTTTCCGCCATGCAATGCGCTTTTTGTTCTGACCAAATAACTCAATTTTTGTCTCATCAGTCCAAAGCCCTTTGTTCCAAAATGAATCTGTCTTGTTGTATGCAAATGCTCATTTAAACAAGTGACTCTGTTTGTGGCGTGAGTGCAGAAAGGGCTTCTTTCTTATCACCCTGCCATACAGATGTTCTTTGTGCAAATTGCGCTGAATTGTAGAATGATGTACAGATACACCATCTGCAGTGAGATGTTCTTGCAGGTCTTTGGAGGTGATCTGTGGGTTGTCTGTAACCATTCTCACAATTCTGCGCATATGCCGCTCATGTATTTTTCTTGGCCAGCCAGACCTGCTGGGTTTAACAGCAACTGTGCCTGTGGCCTTCCATTTCCTGATTCCATTCCTTACTCTTGAAACTGACAGTTTAAACCTCAGAGATAGCTTTTTGTAGCCTTCCCCTAAACCACGAGACTCAACAATCTTTGTTTTCAAATCTTTTGAGAGTTGCTTTGAGGATCCCATGCTGTCTGTCACTCTTCAGAGGAGAGTCAAAGGGAAGGAAGCACAACTTGCAGTTGACCACCTTAAATACCTTTTCTCCTGATTGGACACACCAGTCTATGACGTTCAAGGCTTAACAAGCTAATCCAACCAATTTGGTGTTGCAAGTCATCAGAATTGAGCAGTGACAGGCATTCAAATCAGCAAAATTACTGTACAAGGGGACCCACATTTGTGCACAGCCAGTTTTTCACATTTGATTTTATTTCATACAACTAAATACTGCTTCACTAAAAATCTTTGTTTGGACAACACCCCAGTACTCAGATGTTCCTAGGAAATGAAAGACATACCACTGTTATCTTTTTTGTTGAAAGTAGAGTCAATTATTATGTAGGCTGAGAGGGGTTCCTAAACTTTTTCATATGACTGTATAATCCACCTCTGATGCTTCTTGTTTCAGTGACCAACAGTAGTTGCCAAGCATTAATAGATTCCCCATGCCACCGTTTCATTGTCCTGATGAGAAATTTAAAGCTTCAGCGTGTTAAAAAGGCAAAATGATTGCGATTAAGTGGAAGACAAGAATGTTTTTGGCCTTGTGCTTTGGTAGGCTACAATAAAACAATGGGCAGCGCTGATCAGGCATTGACATCGTATCCTCCCATGCGATGAACAGAAAAAATATAAGAAAAGTGCACAAAGAAACACACTTTTACTGTGCCAGTTGCAACATTGGGCTGTGTGTTGGTGAATGTTTCATTTACTTATTTAGCTGATGCCGCCTTTCAAGGCTGCTTACCACAACTGAGAATCTAAAATGGGTTACATTTCTATTGGTTTTTTTTTTTTCCAGTTGGTGCAGTGGCCGGTGAAGTGACTTGCTCAGGGTCACACAGAGTCAGCAGCAGGATTTGAACCCACAACCTCAAGGATTGAAGTGCAAAGCCTTAACAACTCCATCGCACTGCTTGCCAAGGTTTCCAAACATATCCCATGAAGAACGTGTACTAAATCGGCATCAGTACGCCAGTAGACACTAGAGAGACCTTTCCCACTTTATTTAGGTTGACATTTTGGTATTCGCATGTAATCGCTACACAATAATTAATAACATTTTTTTTCTTATTGAAGAAGAATTCATCAGGAGTAAGCTTAACGCTTAAGGAGGCTAATACCATTATAAGAGGATGCTTATTACAGATGGAGGTTGGAATGAATTGTCCAAATCACTCACTACTGCCTCTAAATCGGCATAAAGCTTGTGCTGTTCATTGGCCTACCTGCACTTGAAGTCGCATGAGCCCGCTGCCAGTAGAATGTTGTTGGGATGCCAGTCCAAGCTTAGGACAGTGGAACGAATTGGCTTCTTGATGTGCTTGCAGACCCACCTGAAATGAAGGTTTGAAAGATTCATAAATTAGTTAAGATAAGCTTTTGGTTTTTACAGGGTGAGGCAGAAAGGACCGAAGTTTTTTTACAAAATCACAAAATTGTTAATTTTTTGTTACAAAGAAATTTATTGAAAGATTTGAGTTCATATTGAAATAGCATTTGACAATTTGTAGGGATGGAAATGCAGGTCTAAATGCAAAATACACCTTACCGAACGATTACTGAGGCCAAGTTCAGAAGAATGCCTCCGAGCAGATCGACTTGGACTGTGCAGCAGGGCTAGTCGTACGCTTTCCACATTTTCAGGGGAACGTGCCGTTCGTGTAGCCCCCGGCGGTCTTTTGTTCATTAGTGTACCTCGTGTACGAATTGCTTTAACCTAACGTAGGATAGTGTTACGAGCGTGAACAGCTTTATTTCTGTAGATATTGAAATGGCAACGAAACTCACGCTGAACTGAGGTAATAGATTGGGTTGTCCTTGACAAAACAGTCGTAAGCAAAAACGCGGTGTTCTATCGTCCACGGCTCCATGGCTTAAACTAAAAAGAAATTAAAAAAATGCTAACCTAACGCCACCTACCGCACATCTGTCGCTCCACCTAGTGGTGAGTTCTAGCCATTTCAAAGATGTCTGTCCTTTCTGCCTCACTGTGGGACTGTGGGAGGAAACCGGAGCAACCGGAGGAAATCCACACAGACACAGGGAGAACATGCAAACTCCACGCAGGGAGGACCCCGGAAGTGAACCTGGGTCTCCTTACTGCGAGAGAGCAGCACTACCACAGCGCCACCGTGCCACACTTGATAATTGTCATCATTCTTCTAATTGAATGGATTAAATATGACTTGGGCGAGCAAAGACAGCAAATATTGGGGCGGAGTGGTGGCTCTGAGGCTAAGGATCTGCGCTGGTATCCAGAAGGTTGCCGGTTCAAATCCCCGTCACTGCCAAAAAGAGATCCTACTCTGCTGGGCCCCTGAGCGAAACCCTTAACCTGTAATTGCTCCAGGGGTGCTGTACAATGGCTGACCCTGCGCTCTGACCCCAAGGGGTATGCGAAAACTAACAAATTCCTAACACAAGAAATTGTATAAGGCAAAATAAAGAACAAAAAAAAATATATATATCCCAAAGAGGTACTGAATTTGATTTGTTATTGAAAAATCCAGTTTTAACTGACCTGACCATATGTAAGGGTGTCAAAATTGTGAAATAGCAACAATTCAGATTTCTGTCAAGAGAACATCGAGTGTATAGCTAAACTAAGGGCCAAGAGAAAGTGGGAATGAACCCTGGAAAAGACCCTCTCTCTGCAGTAGGGGGTCTGGCACCCCATTACAAAACATTGTACACATTTTTGAAATCTGCTTTAGAGACCATTGAGATTTCCATTCTTCAGGAACACTTTAGTTTTGGTGCTGCAACAATGCATCTTTTACTCCTTTCACTCTTATGTATCAGAGCTTAACAAAGGCTTCTTTTGGTGTTAATGATACTCACAACGCATGGCTTATTCAGCACTGCAGTGTGGCATTTGATATTATGAATATGAAGGATTCACGTATGCCATACGTCTCACTTCATCCACCTCTGACCATTCTAAAGTTATTTTCCTAGGCCACATTGCACAGATGAACAGCCACCTTACCCATGCTTTGTAAAGGTCTAACTACGTAAGAGTAAATAAGTGATCGATGTATTTTTGTTGCCCCGTCTTCAACTCTGCAGTTAAACAGTTCTTACCAGTCATTATCCTGCTCAAAGTAGCAGATTGAAATGAGTCTTGATCCGCTGCCCACTGCAAACTTGTTTTCCTTGGGGGACCACTTGACGCAACGTGCTGCCCGGTTGATCCTCAAGATTACCAGGGTGGGTTTCCATACCTGGCCCTTCAGTGTCCACACGTAGGCATTGCGGTCAGTTCCACAGGTGACGATACGATTGCTCTCAGGAGCCCAGTCAATGCCTGCAGTTGGAAAAGCAGAAGGAGAAAACAACTGCAGTGTGCGCATACTGGGTGTACGTTACCACCATATGTGACACCCAGAGGTGTGTGCCTCATCAATGCTGTATTTCATGTTTTTTAGTTTTATTACAGGGGGCTACACAAGCAGTGTATTGAAACAACACAGAAGAACATTTATTGAACACACTGAAAGAAACCAAATCCCTTTTTAGACTGAAGCTACATCCACACTACTACATTTTTATTTTAAAATGGCATTTTTGAACAAAAATGATCTGTGTCCAGAATTGTGTTTTCAGATCGTTTATGAAAGTATCTCCACCCTCATTAAAATGACCAAAAACACATATGAGAATGCACACTTTGGTGCAAACACGTAGATGAAGTGTCCTCGATGCTTGACGTTCATTTGCAGCTTGCGTTTGCACGCAGAGAACAGTAATGGTGAATACAACAAAGAAAAACAAAAAAAACAAACATTTTATTTGGACTGATAATGAAGTGGAATTGTTATTGAGAGTGTAAAGCAAGCAAAGTGACTTAGAAAATGTAATGAACAGGATCCAATCAGAGAAGGGCCATGTAACAGGCATGAGCCAATCAGAGCACAATTAGTCTGCGTCTTTCAAACTGTGCATTTTCTCCAATAACACTGAGATGCTGAGCCAATGTTTTTAGATGTACAGTATACGGCTCTAGAGAGCTTTTACAGACATCTCCATTTTTGGGGGTTTTTAATGAAAGGCGTAGACAGGGACTGATGTCAGTGTTTTTAAATAAAAACAGAGTATTGTGCACATGGCCTAAGAAAAAAGAAAAATGTCCAAATAAATAAATAAATAAACACCTGACTGAAAAATTTACAAAAAAATTCACGAACATACTCCGTTATGGTGCTCTGGAATTCAAACAAAAATTTGGTCTGTTTGATTATCTATAGGGTGGTCCAGATCTAATTATGCAATTTTCATTATGCTATAACTTATTAAGTTTATTACATAGAAAATCACCTGAAAAATCCCGGACCATCGAAAAGTGTGCCAACTGTCGACATGAAGAATCGTCTTCGCGCCGAAATGGAATTGTCCCCGGATAAATAAAAGTCATCCAGACAATCTGGATCTGTATAATTAGATCTGAACCACCCTGTAGAACTGAGGTGGACAACAATATGTGGGGAATGCGATGTGAATTTAGCCACAGCATGCAGAATTAAGAAATGAGGTTGCTCAATTGGAAATCGGACTTGTAGAAAAACTTGTTGACAGAAGGAGATCAAAATTAACATGAAAGCAGCTGTTGCCAACGCCTGGACGCAAGTTAAAAGAAAGCACTATAGCGACAAATATAGAATATCATTACTACGAAATTTTCATTACAACAAAATATTCTTTAGGTCCATGGCACTTCGTTGTAACAGAATTTGGTGAAGCGTACGAATGCGGGAAGCAGAAGTATTCCAATATAGCAGTTGAAGCAAAACAAAAGGTTTGGTAAATCCAGGGTAAATCTGGATTTGGTAAATCTAAAACTGGGCAACAAGATGACCACCAGCCAGCAGTAGAGGGAAAGGACGGGGATGTTACCGTTGAGCCTATCAATGAAAGACTACGGAAGGAGGGTGCACACCTGATGACCCCTGAGAAGCACTTAAACCCTTTCATCTCACTCAAGGAATGATTGCAAGTTACAATACAGGATTGTAAGATCGAGTTCTACGAGCTTAAGTTAACTGAGTGTAAGTGCTGAGATCACGTGCAAGTGGTTCTCCCATGTGTGACTATCTTGTTTCGTGTGTTTTGTTTTGCAGTCAGGAGTAGCTGTTGGAAGAGTAAAAGAGAAAAATATGAAGTGACCTCTCTCAAGGTAAATTTAAAACCGCAGACTAATGTATAATTGAAGTTGCAGAGAATGTTTCTGTGTTTTAAGATAAAAGAGTCTGCAAATTCACCAATGCTTTTCAAAGGGAGATTTTGAAATTTCAAAAACTTGCACAGCATGCTCTATTGATATTTACTTGTATATTGAACTTTCCTGACACAATTTGTTGAAAATAAGTGTGCCAGATTTCAACAAAATCAGTCCACTGGGACCGATGTCTTTTCACGTGGAGAGACCGAAAAATATGGCAACCGCAATAGGTGCCTTTCACATTACAGTGGAACCTCGAGATACGAGTTTAATTCGTTCCAGCACTGAGCTTGTATAGCGAATTTCTTGTATCTAGAACAAACTTCCCCATTGAAAATAATGGAAATCCAGTTAATCCGTTACGCACCCCCAAAAATATCAGCATAAAAATCAATTTTCCTAACAACACTGATAAATAATATATACAAGTGGAACCTCGGTTTGCGAGTAACTTGGTTTACGAGTGTTTTGCAAGACAAGCTAAATTTTTTAATTAATTTTGATTTGATAAAACGTGTGATGTCTTGCAATACGAGTAGTATGGATACACTTTGTCTGCTGAGTGTCATGTGATCATAACTGAGCTGATGGTTCTTCTCTCTCATGCGCGTCTCTCTCTCCTTCTCTCTTTCGCTCGCGCACGCGTCTCTCTCTCTCCTTATCTCTCTCGCTCACCTCTCTCTTTCTCTCTCTCTCTCCTCTTGAGGGCAATCGTCTCCTATTCTCCGTATGCATGTCCACGATATTTTTGGATACGCTTATACGCCGAACTGCTACAGCGAAACAATGAAATCACAAGCGCATAAATGCGTAGATCCTCATGCTACGGGAGAACAAGGAACACTTAGTGAGCTGACGGGCTGGCAGCGTCAGCTTGGGTAAATTGCCGAGTCGAGGCGGATCGGGAAACGCGTCACGCATACCCACAGCCTGGCTCGTGGCTCGTTATGCGAGCCAATGCTCGTATTTAGATCCGAATTTTTCGCTCATACTTTCCTCGTATCTTGAATTTCTTGTATACAGAGGTGTTTGTATCTTGAGGTTCCACTGTATATGCAAACATGTACATTTTTGATGATTCAGTTACAACTGACTTTGATGCAAGTGATGAAACAAACTGTTCCCATTGACAGAATGTGAAGTTGAATATAAAATTTGACAATTCTTATGTCTGCTGAGTTACAGAAATGTTTGCTAAATATCTGAGGTGAATTTATAGCTCAGGTCTGTCTCTAAATTGACACCAATAACTTAAAGTCTGTATTAATATGTGTATCTTGATGAATACCATTATGGAGAAAGTCGACTCACACCCATTACGAATCAAACAGACTATAAATTCTGAAATGCTTGATTTCAAAACGAATCCACTTATCCATTTTGAGGGGTGAAAAAGGAAAAATTTTAACAGTTAACACGAGTCACTGAAGTAGGGAATAATGTTTAAGTTGCACACTCAAATATAATAAAAAATTTCAAATTATTAAATATTGTCAACCATACAAGGTTGGGTCTAGCATCAAAATAAAGGCAGAAAAGGGAGTGTTGTTAATGAATGAATGAATCAAGTCAAAGTCAAGTTGGGGAGCATGCACTGGTACAGTGCGTTGCCGCACCCACCACACAACGAAACAATTCGGGATCCCGGTTGGCAACCCCCCAGGCAGAAATGCAGTCCAATCCCACCCTCTGGAAATGACCCTCCATCTGCCGCAGCCAGGTGTTACGTGGGTGACTCCTTGGCCTGGTCCAGCCACCCGGGTCCCCAATAATGAGGATCCTATGAGCTGGATCACCCTCGGGGAAATGTGCCACATGGCCGTAGTGCCGTAACTGACGCTCCCTCACAATGCAGGTAATGTGCCTCATTCGGGACTCCATGAGCAACCGCACAGTACCAAAGGAGTCCAGTCTTCGTCTCAGGTCACTGGATAGCGCCCATGTCTCGCAACCATATAGCAAGACAGGAAACACCAGGACTCTAAAGACTTGGACCTTCATTCTTTTGCACAGATATCGGAGTGCCACACACCCCTTTCCAGCAACCTCATGACCCCCAGTGCTCTCCCAATCCATCTACTGACTTCATAGGAAGAGTCACCAGAGACATGAATGTCACTGCCGAGGTAAGTAAACCTCTCGACGAGGTCGACACTCTCTCCACAAACCGACACACTGCTGATGGCTGTGCCCAAGAGGTCATTAAAGGCTTGGATCTTGGTTTTTATCCAGGACACTCGCAAGCCCAGATACTCAGACTCCTCGCTCAGTCTCTCAAGTGCCCCAATCAGAGCCTCCATTGACTCTGTGACCACCAGTTATATAGTCTGACATATCCAGTAACTCGCACCATTTGAATGAAACAGGTTTGATTTTGTCCAAAACTGTAGGGGTGGGCCTGTATGTGTCAAAATTACGTACAAAATGACTTTTTAGAGGATCCGCATAAACCAGATTTGACAAGATGATAATTTGAAAAGTTTGTCTTCTTATATGGGGCACAGCGTCTGCCACTGCAGTGCAAAATGCAGAATGTATTTGACATGTAGGAATATCTTTTTATAACAAACACTTTGTGTACTATGACAAAATTGAATGCTAAATAAAAAGGTCTGCTGAAGACGTCCATTGGAGCATGTCAGGGCTAAACAGGAATGGTATCCTCCCCAGGGTGGTTTGTTGCCATTTGCCAAATGCTTCCAGAGTAGCCTCTGACCCCTGTAATCCTTAACTGGATTCAGTGGGCTTGAGAATGTGACATTACGTTATGTTCTAAAGGCCTCATCTGAATACAAATCAGGCTAACCTCGGCTTATGACCGATATAGAAGGAAACTTAACTAAAATCATAATAATTAAAATTACGATTACGGCCCCCTAGCAAGCACAGCAGGGTCACATGAGTGGGCAATGGAATGAAGTGAGTTAGTTCAAAACTTGGGGGGAGAGAGTGCATTGAATATAAATGTAGCCCCCACCACCCGTTGGGACATATTCTGAAATCAGCCGCAACGCATGCAATCAATCAGGCCTTCAATTATTTTTAGCCTGCAGCCAGAAGAGTTTTAAATCTTCGAATCCCATGGGGTTTTTCCTTTATAACACACATTCCCTACTTTTTTTTCCCTTCTGTTTCTCATGTGAAAAGGCAAGAGAAAAATTAATATGCAGGGACAAAAACAAAAACGGACCTGTTCTTATGAAGTGTTCAGAAGTCATTAAGAAGGCTAACAGAATGTCAGGTTATATAGCGCCTTGATGTGTGGAGTACAAGTCACAGGAGGTTCTGCTCAGGCTTTATAGCACACTGGTGAGGCCTCATCTTGAGTACTGTGTGCAGTTTTGGTCTTCAGGCTACAAAAAGGACATAGCAGCACTAGAAAAGGTCCAGAGAAGAGCGACTTGGCTGATTCCAGGGCTACAGGGGTTGAATTATGAGGAAAGATTAAAAGAGCTGAGCCTTTACAGTTTAAGCAAAAGAAGATTAAGAGGTGACCTGACTCAAGTGTTTAAAATTATGAAGAGAATTAGTCGAGTGGATCAAGACTGTTACTTTAAAATGAGTTCATCAAGAACACGGGGACACAGTTGGAAACTTCTTAAGAGTAAATTTCACACAAACATTAGGAAGTTTTTCTTTACACAAAGAACGATAGACACTTGAAATAAGAGACGTAATGTGGTAGACAGTAAGACTTTAGGAAATTTCAAAACTCGACTTGATGTTTTCTTGGAAGAAATAAGTGGACAGGACTAGCAAGCTTTGTTGGGCTGAATGCCCTGTTCTCGTCTAGAGTGTTCTAATGTTCTGTCTTCTTCAATTATTACTGCAAAAAATATTTTATAATAAAATGTTCACTCACCTGTCACTTGACCGTTGTGCTCTTTCAGCTCATGGATCTTTGTCCACTTGTTTCCTTCCTTCTTGTAGATATGGACATCATGACCATTTGGACACAAGGCAATTTCTAAAAGAGAAGGTGAGAAAGTCAAGGCTTCTGCCTACAAACCCGCACTAGAGGTGAGCCGCTTTCATTTACTCCGGTAGTTGTATCTGGTTTTCTCTTTTTTCTTGTACTCGATTGAGGAATGCCAGAATATTCTTTACTGCTTGGTGATCATTCAACATTTACTGCATGCAGAGACCAGACTCACTTTTCACTCCTACTACTATCCACCCCATACTGTTGCTTTTCTGCCCCATATATCTGTGCCACCACTGCTAGCCATTATGGGGATGCTCCCTGCTGATAAATCCACAGTTAATGTGGCTTGCGTAACCGTTATTGAGGCCAATAAGTAAAAAAATGTAACTGGAAGTGTGAAACAGAAGTCATCCTTCATAAAACCCCATTTGCAAATATCACGTGTGTGGGCACATGAACATGGGACAGTGGGCACAGCCCTTTAATGAAACTTGGCATGCATGGGTGTAGAGTGTGAACAGGCTTCTTGATCACTCATGAGTAAAAACCAAATACACTGGCTCTTCTAATCCTACTGCCTCTTAACAGACATAATATTTACACAATTGGTACCATTAGGAGGATGGGGTGGAGGTCACACTGGTCACTTGAAAAAGGTGCCCATGTTCAGTATTACTTAGCTCCTTTATGCAGACTTACAGCCTGCTGCATGTATTCTATGAGCACATTGGCAAAAATGTCTAACCAATTATAGTCTTATCTAAAAATAAGGAGTGTGGCATACTGCAAATGTCACAATCTGTCTGAATTTAACTAGGCACACATGTTTTTTGGTGGAAAACAAGAAAATTCTTGAATCATAAGAAAATAAGAAATCTGACAAACAAGAGAAGACCATTCAGCTCTTCAAGCTTGTTTGGCTAGCTAACGGCTAAGCAGTCCTAATATTTCATTCAGATACTTCTTAAAGATTGTCCAGGTTTCTGCTTCAACTCCATGTCTTGGTTTTCTCTTCAAGTTCCCTCAACTCTTTGAGAAAACAAGTGCTTCCTGGATCCGGTCTTAAATGCATTTTCATTTAATTCTCACTGATGTCCTTAAGCTAAAAGAATTCTGCTGGATCTCTTTTATCAAAGCCTTTGCGGATTTTGAAGACCTGGATGAGGTCCACACGCAGTCTCCTCTGCTCGAGAATAAACAGGTTTAATTCTCAAAGTCTGCCAGAGTACGACATGTCCTTAAGTCCTGGGAAGCCCCTGGTTGCTCTCATCTGCACAACTTCAAGTGCTGCTATGTCTGGAGCAACATTTATATACTTATTTATTTAAAATGCCACAGTAGTGGAGTCCCGAATGAGGCACATTACCTGCATGGTGAGGGAGCGTCAGTTACGGCACTACAGCCATGTGGCGCGTTTCCCCGAGGGTGATCCGGCTCGTAAGATCCTCATTGTTGCTGGACCAGGCCAAGGGGTCGCCCATGTAACACCTGGCTGCAGCAGATGAAGGGTCATTTCCGGAGGGCGGGACTGGACCGCATGTCTGCCTGGGGAGTTGCCAACCAAGGTCCCGAGTTGTTTTGCCGTGTAGTGGGTGCGGCAACATGGTGTACCAGTGCATGCTCCCCAACTTGACTTGACTTGTAGTGAAAAGTCAAGCAAAATGACACCTTTTGATTGGCTAACTAAAAAGATTACAATATGCAAGCTTTCGTTTATAATGGCTAACACGGTACAACACCCTAGTACTACAAGAGCCACTGTAAAAGTCAAACTTCCCCCGGGGGCAAATAAAGTTCTATCTATCTATCTATTATATAGTTCCTTTCATATTTATCTATCTATTATTATATAGTTCCTTTCATATTTATCTATTATTATATAGTACCTTTCATATTTATCTATTATTATATAGTACCTTTCATATTTATCTATCTATTATTATATAGTTCCTTTCATATTTATCTATCTATCTATTATATAGTTCCTTTCATATTTATCTATTATTATATAGTACCTTTCATATTTATCTATCTATTATTATATAGTTCCTTTCATATTTATCTATTATATAGCTACTTTCATATCTATCTATCTATCTATTATATAGCTCCTTTCATATTTATCTATCTATCTATTATATAGTTACTTTCATATTTATCTATCTATTATTATATAGTTCCTTTCATATACAGTATATCTATCTATCTGGTAGTGTGCCGTTTTGATGAATTACTTAGGAGCGTTCAAGTTGGGCTAAAGTCTTATAGTGTACACTTCCCTTTAGTGTGTGTTCATCATTCATCTTATATTTCCTAGAACAGTTGCATTTATCAGTCCCAATTCACTCATTACTTGCAGGCCCAACCAAAGGTCCAAAGGCCTGTTAGTTGCTAGGGCTCCATTATCCATCCATCCATTATCCAACCCGCTATATCCTAACTAGAGGGTCACGGGGGTCTGCTGGAGCAAATCCCAGCCAACTCAGGGCGCAAGGCAGGAACAAACCCCAGGCAGAACTCCAGCCCACCACAGGGCGCACACACACACACACACCAAGCACCCACCAGGGACAATTTAGAATCGCCAATACACCTAACCTGCATGTCTTTGGACTGTGGGAGGAAACCCACACAGACACGGAGAGAACATGCAAACTCCACGCAGGGAGGACCCAGGAAGCGAACCCGGGTCTCCTTACTGTGAGGCAGCAGCGCTACCCACTACCCACTCCATTATGTTGATCCTTATTTTAATGAAAACTCTTCACATGTTTTGTCTCTTTCTGATGCCTGCTGGATACAAGGAACACTCAAGATGGCTGGCTGATGTGGCGGAGACATTTTGATTATGCACTACATTCCTCTGTGTGTAAAGCCTCGCTTGATTAACACAGAGCAGAAATCAGAACCTGAAAGAGCTTACTTCAGCTGGTATCATTTCCTGTAGTTCATTTTAATTTAGTCAGTGAGACAAATCAACTCAAATAGGACCAGAAAAATCATGTCTGGTCTAAAATGTAAAGTGTCTGTAAATATTTTAAGTCTACCTCAAGTTTGTCTGAATTTCCTGAAGTTAAAAGGCATGTAGTCACTTGAATGAGCCAGTAAATGGTGGGATTTGATTGATATGTTGTGAATCGATAAAGTAGATCCTGACATCTGGCTGTTCTTGAGGCTGTCATTCTTTCTCCCCAGGAGCATCAGTTACCTCTAGTGTGTCAAACAATTCATTTTCTTTGTACACTCATCTCATGTTGTAAAAGAATGACTTTCTGAAAGAGTCCATTTTTTCTCATATATTATATATTTTCAGTACTAGAATAATTGCGATACGTGAATTTCATAGTAATAGCCACCAGAAAAACTAGTATAATTAAGTGAATGTGTTTCAGCCTGATGTTTTATTTTACTCTTGCCTGCTCTCTATATGGTGATCTGATTATGCAATTTTCACTACGCTATAACTTATTAAGTTTATTACATAGAGAATTCACAAAAAAATCTTTTTGTTGCCGATAGATGGCAGCACCTGCCCTGCATTCCAAAATAGCAGGGAGACGGTTGTCAGTCGGACAGCGGGTGTGATGTGTTCACCTTTTCATAATTGCATAATTAGATCTGGACCACCCTGTATAAGGTGCTATTAAAACAAATATACAGAGTTGAACAATTAACAAAATTTAGAATGCCATCCTTTTCCTCTGGAGAATACTTTTGGGGTGGTGTCTGAGGAACAGGAGCAAATGTCATGAATGATTAAAGCTGCTATTCAGTGAAAAAATCCCTTGGATTTATACAGAAGCTTTCCTAATCCACACTTCCTTATGCTAACATGCCACACTTTCTGGGGGGTTGTGGGGGTTCTGAATCCCATCCCAGTCATTTTTTGTGCCATTTCTCAGGTTCTCCCTGCAGGTACATGGATTTTATTGTGGATACTCTGGACTCCCCCTGGCCACCCCCCCAATCCAAGGACGACCAGGTGTGGTTAACTGATGGCTCTAAATTGGCCCCAAGTGTGTGTGGATGACATGAAGGTAAGGGTCTTCAAGTGGATTAAGCTGGCGTGAAACTGGGAGGATTGCTGGGTACATTTTACCAACATGATTTTTAACAACAGGCTCAGTACAACATTTAAAATAAATGAAGTGTGTATATATGTGTATGGGTGGTTAACATTCTTACCTCACTGTTTCAGAGCCCTGGGTTCAAATACCAACCTGGTCATTATCTGCGTCATGTTCAAATATTCCCTCTGTGTCTTTTTTCCAGGTACACATCACAAAAATATGTTTGGCAAGCTAAACTGGAACCATGCGAGAATCTGCGGGCATGAGTACAAACTGTGATGGACTGGTGCCATGTCCACAATTGGCTTCTGCTTTGTTACCTGATGATGCCATGGTGGGCTTTAACCTCTGAAGTGTCTGGATGAATGTGTAGCTCTATTTATATTTCTATCTACTGTACATGGGTTCACATCCCCTGTCCTCCCGGCAAAGACATTGCATGTTCTCCTTGTGGGTTTTCTCCAGTGTCCTCCCAAAGTCCAAAGATAATGCAGGTTAGGGGGGTCTAGTACTGCTAAATTGGCACCCGCATGTGTGCACCCTGTGATTGGCTTCCATGGTGTCCAGCCTAGTGCTTGCTGGGATTTGCTCCAGCTTTGTGGCAGCCCTGCTCTGGATAAATGGATGGATGGATGGATGTACTGTACATACTGCTAGGCATCTGTGTTCAGCATTGGGTTTTTATTTGCACTTCACTGTAATAGTGCATCGCACCCTGGGCTTATAAGACCACCACTGGATTGAATTGAAAGAAAAACGCACATTTTGTTTTAATTACATTTGCCACCTTTCACCTTCCTGAGTAATTTAAGATCTCAGTAGGAATGTGGCATCTATTATGCCAGTTTTACAATGACATTCTCAAACCTGCTTAATCCAGTTCAGACAGGAGGGGTGTGTGGAGCCTTACTGGGTGGCATTGGGTGCAAGGCATGGCACCAGTCCATTTCAAGGCCCACTTATACACACACACACAGGTATCCTCACATGAGGATTTGCCAATTACACCTGACACACAGCTTTGGGGATGCAGCAGTAATGGGGGGAACTTGCGAACTCTACACGGACAAAGACCAGGCAAAGGATTTGAACTCAGGAGACGGGTGTCACCATGCCACACTAAGTCCGTTTAACGGCCATATTTCTCACACCTCTTGTTCCATCACAGGTTTTTTTTTCCCGGTAGCATTGGATTTAAAGCAGGAACTAACTCAGCATTTGTTTAATATTCATATTTATAAATTCACTTTATGTTTGAATCTTCACTTTACTAAGTGTGCTGCTTGCCGCCTTCTTTTTTTGTCTTTTACAAGCACACCCTGTTTGTGGGTTAACTGAAGATGAAGAGCTAGTTTTCTTGGTTTTTCTTTTCTGCGCTGTGGTTAAGTTGAGTCATATCCCTTCTGTCTACACAGCACCATTCATGGTAACACAGGAAGACCTGGCTGAAGCAAATGACTTGATCAAAGCAGCATGCATGTTTTTTAATGTAAAAGGGCTCTACGAATAAACTCTGCGGCATTCGCAGGACGTCTAGCCATTCATTTTTATGAAACTGCTGTTTCAGCATAGAAACCAACTCTGGACAGGCTCTGCCGTTAAGAACAGACGCTCCCATTGAAAAAAAAAAAGAATCTTCACACTCCTGATTTTAAAAGGTCATTTTGCATGCTATCTCCTTTTGAGAACTAGATGAAGTCCAATAAGGAGGCTACCATCAGAGTTTGTTCATTTCCTAAATTTCAATGAATCAGTTAGCTCAGTCACTGGGATACATTCATGGGAGAAAAATGGCCAGAAAGCGTAAAGAAAAGTCTTGCACCATGCAGTTAATGGTGCTATTAAATATAAATGCTGACCACTTCAAATAGTGCCCTCCACTGGTTGCACTGGTTCAACTATTTATCTGTTTTGATTTTTAGGGGGGTCATGGGAAGGTGAAGCGTATCCCAGCCATAATAAACATAAAGAAGGAACCAGCCCATCAATCAGTAGTTTGATAAGCCTACTCAATACCAAAGCTTACAATGGCAGTGGTGTAGTGCCAGGCAAACCGGAACTTAAACCTCAAGACTACTGTCTTTGAGCAGGTCACTTCATTCACATGTGCACCAAATTAAAAAATAATGCTGAACAACTGTACAGAGTTCACACGTGTCAGTCAAAGAAACACTCACTGTGCAAATTATTAGAAATGGCTGTGCCTCTGCCTAACCAGGCAATTATCCAATCATGTGGCAGAAGTGCAGTACATAAAGTCCTGCAGGTACAGGTCAGGAGCTTCAGTTGATGTTCACATCAAACACCAGAATGGGGAAAAAAATGTCATCTCAGTGATTTGGACAGTGTCATGAATGCTGGTATCAGATGGGCTGGTTAGAATATTTCTACAGCTGCTGATTTCCTGGAATTTTTATGCACAACAGTCTCTATAGTTTACGTAGAATGGTGCGAAAAACTAAAAATCGTCAAGTGAACGTCAGTTCTGTGGATAGAAACACCTCATTGGTGAGAGAGGTCAGAAGAAAATGGCCAGACTAGTTTGATCGGAGAGAAAGGCTACAGTAACTCATCTCTGAATGCAGAACACGTTAAACCTTGAGGCAGATGGGCTACAATAACAGCAGAATGTGTTGGGTTCCACTCCTGTCAGCCATGATCCAAAAGCTGTGGCTATAGTGGGCAAAAGCTTACCAAAACTGGAGAAGTGAAGATTTTGAAAAACATAAGACAGGTCTGATAGTGGGTCCATTAGCTAAACGCCAAATTGGTCTTGGACTTCTCGGCTCTTTCTCTGTCTTTTGCAAACCTCAAGTCTGCAATCTTGGTGTTATCTTTGACAGTAACCTCGCTTTTGAGAAACAGATTAATCCTGTAGTTAAGAGTTGCTTTTTCCAGCTTTGTCTATTACGTAGGATCAAACCTTTTATATCTTGTAGGGATCTTGAGAAAGCTACTACTCATGCTTTTATCTTTTCTCGCCTTTTCTCTCCGTATTCCAGGATTAGCAAATCCCTAATATGCAGGTTACAGTCGGTCCAGAATGCTGCCGCTCGCTTTCTGGTTGGGGCAAGAAAGTCTGATTCTGTTTCTCCAATATTAGCTTCTTTACACTGGCTGCCTGTCAGTTTTCAAATTGATTTTAAAATCTTGTTGCTAGTTTTTAAATCTTTACATGGCCTTGCTCCTGCCTATTTATCTGAATTGTGTGTTTTACACCAGCCATCTAGAGTGCTTAGATCTTCTGGTCAGTTGTCTCTTGTTGTCCCTCATACCAAGTGTAAAACTAAGGGGGACAGGGCCTTTGCAGCTGCTGTGCCTCGCCTGTGGATCTCTTTACCTCATTACATAAAGGAGTCGTCTACAACTGAACTGTTCAAAACGAGATTAAAGACTCATTTCTATTCACTTGCTTTCCGTGACCTTCAGTGATACTGATGGTTTCCTCTTTGTGATTATGTTACATTACTTCTATTTATTATTTATTTTATTTCTATTTATGTTATTCATGTTAATTGTATGTTTTTCTTTTATTCTATTATTGTAAAGTACTTTGGCCACAGCATTCCTATGTTGTTTTAAATAAATAAATTGACATTGATGAGTCTCGATTTCTGTTGAGCCACACAGATGACAGGGATAACAATATGACTGCTTTGTGTCAACAGTCCAGGCTGCTGGTGGTGGTGCTGGTGCAATGGTGTGGATAATGTTTTTTTTTTTTGGTATGCTTTGGGCCTCTTAATAGCAATTAATAATCGTATGAATGCCATGGCCTGTCTGAGTAATGTTGTTGACAATGTGAATCCCTTCATGGCCACAATTTACCCATCTTCTAATAGCTGCTTCCATCGTAATAATGCACCATGTCACAAAGCGCAAGTAGAACATGACAGTGAGCTCAGTTTCCTTCAGTGATCTTCCCAAGCACCAGATCTGAATCCAACAGAACACCTTTGAGATGTGGTGGAGCAGGAGATTCACAGCATGAACGTGCAGCTGACAAATCTACACAAATTGGGTGATGTGATCATGTCAACGTGGCCCAAAACCTCAAAAGAACATTTCCAGCATCTTGTGGAATGTGTGCCATGAAGAGCTGAGGCTGTTTTGAGAGTAGGAGGCTCATCCCAGTGTCAGTATAGTGTGCCTATCAATGTGAGTTTACAATAATGATAATACACTGTCTGCCGTGGGCGGGCGCCCTGCCCGGGGTTTGTTTCCTGCCCTGCGTCCTGTGTTGACTGGGATTGGCTCCAGCAGACCCCCGTGACCCTGTAGTTAGGATATAGCAGGTTGGATCATGGATGGATAATACACTGTAGACTGTAATGTGTGAAAAGTTCCAAGATCTTCCTGTGCCTAAGTGAGTTTCTTTCCCACACCCCAAAGACATGCAGGTTAATTTAACTGGTGATTCTAAACTGGCCCAGAGTGAGTGGATTTGGCAATGGATTGGTGCCACATCCAGGACTGCCTCATGTCCTTGTGCCTGAAATTGCTAAGATAGGATTCATCCCTCCATGATGCTGAATTAGATTAATCAAGTATGAAAATGAATGAATGACTGAAGGAACAAGAACAAAACTAGTGCCTTCTCCACTGGAGACATGGCAGCATTCTGTGTGGTACCCAGCTGGCAGGACAGTGCAGCCTCAATCCTACCCTAGCAGCTCTCTTTCTATGTCTCTGATCTGATTGTATTTGACATCCAATAGGATTAAACACGGCTATCCAATGATATTTTTGATCTTTCAGGTGGCTTGTGGGTACAAAGAGTCCTGCATGATTTATGAGGTACGAAAACTGGTTTGGCCCTGCACTTTTCATTTTAGACTTTGAAGACTCGTCACACACAATTAGGATAACATTTTAAAAGCTGTGGGGATAAACTTGAATTGGCCTGTTATGTGCTTACAATGTTAAAAGAATAACAATAATAATAAAAAAAAAGAAACAAATGCACCAATACATTTCAGAATAACCAAGCACAAACAGGAACAACATCACTAGGCATATAAATCATATAAAATTGTTATTAGCTAAATCAGCGGTTCTCAACCTGTGGGTCGCAACCCCGTCGGGGGTCGCCTAAGACCATTGGAAATATGGGTTTTGTCTGTTCTAATGTGTAAAACTTGTTATTGTACAAATTTTTTCCATTGGTAGTTACTAGTTTTTTACTATAATTGTCATTCGAGGATAGATGTTGCAGACAATTGAATCAGAATAATTTCAAACGTTTTACTTGTCGTAACTTTATTATTTTTAACTGATTACATTACTGTGCATCGAACGTTGAAGGGATTTACGCACTTCTTCTTCCATTTCTAACAACATATCTTTGCGAAACAGGTTTTCCAGCTTGTTGGTTATCAAGTCTAAATACAGAAGTAGACTTGTTGCAGAAGATGATCGTCGTTGTGCTCTTGCAAAGACTGCCCCGAGAACGTCTGATCTGGTGAGAAAGAAGCAGCCTCAACCTTCGCACTGACGTTGGCTTTTTACGCGTACTGTCGCAACAATTTTGTAGCAATGTGGTTTACTGTTGTTATATTAAGACTGTTACCCATGCTACGCCATGCTTTTCACATTTTCACAGAAGTATACAACATGAATACGGTGAATACAGTTCAATACACAATGAAGAAAAACAAATAAACGTAAGTCATAAAGACAAAATTTCATTTATTTGTAATTAGAAATAAATATTTCACAATATATAATTACATATTGTTTTTTGTCATTAATCACTACGCTTTAATTATGTTCAATTTGTAACAATGAAAATACATCCTGCATATCAGATTCATAACAGTAGCAAAATTACAGTTATGAAGTAGCAACGAAAATAATTTTACGGTTGGGGGTCGCCACAGCATGGGAAATTATATTAAAGGGTCGTGGCACTAGAAAGGATGAGAACCGCTGAGCTAAATGGATTCAGTCTGAGAAATGTTGGAATTTGTGTTCATTTTATGCATACAATAAAATGTTGGGTATAGTGATTTAGAAATGCCCACTGCTGGGACCTTACACGTTGATCAAGGTCACCATTGAACAGGTGGAGCAGAATGGCCCCAACCACCTTGTGCTTTAAAGGCCAACATCTGAAACACTAGCAGCCATAAATCCATCAGTGGTTTACAAAATACTGAAATTATCCATCCGATTTTCAGCTTACACGTCCTAATATATCCTAATGAAGTGGCACATACGGCTGGAGTCTAAAGACTAAACTTTAGAACCAAACCTGAACGGACTGGGCACACTCACTCACGGCAGGCTAATTTAGAGTCACCATCAAACAATCAACCCCCTTTTTAGGCAAGGGGAGGAAAAACAGTATTGGGGCTCACAAATAACATATAAGACCCACACACTGATCAAACCACAATGTCAAAGAAATTGATTTTAAAATAAAAATATACTGAATAGCACAGCAGTTAGCATGGTCTGATCAGTAGCTGTGGCAATTGACATGTTCTTCCTGTGTTCATGTAAGTTTTACTATGTACCTATTCTTTTATACTGTATATTAATAGTCATCCCAATGTAATCGTTAAGTTCATTTTGAAATATCTGTATAATATATTTTTATTGACTGTTTGATTGGCTGTATTATACAGTACAGGCCAAAAGTTTGGACACACCTCCTCATTCAATGTGTTTTCTTTATTTTCATGACTGAAGGCATCAAAACTATGAATGAACAAATGCGGAGTTATGTACTTAACAAAAAAACGGTGAAATAACTGAAAACATGTTTTATATTCTAGTTTCTTCAAAATAGCCACCCTTTGCTCTGATTACTGCTTTGCACACTCTTGGCATTCTCTCGATGAGCTTCAACAGGTAGTCACCTGAAATGGTTTTCACTTCACAGGTGTGCCTTATCAGGATTATTTAGTGGAATTTCTTGCTTTATCAATGGGGTTGGGACCAGCAGTTGTGTTGTGCAGAAGTCAGGTTAGTTGGACGATCATTTATTTTTCAACAGGACAATGACCCCAAACACACCTCCAGGCTGTGTAAGGACTATTTGACCAAGAAGGAGAGTGATGGAGTGCTGTAAATGGTCATGAAAATAAAGAAAACACATTGAATGAGGAGGTGTGCCCAAACTTTTGGCCTGTACTGTATATCCTATGAATGAGCCTGTATCATTGATTTTTCTGTTTCTGTTTACATCTGAATTTTCCCTTTGGGATAATAATTATTTCTAAGCAAAGGTAAGAAGGTCCAAGTCTTTAGAGTCCTGGTGCTTCCCATCTTGCTATATAGTTGCGAGACATGGACGCTATCCAGCGACCTGAGATGAAGACTGCACTCCTTTGGTACTGTGTCTCTTTGGAGAATCCTTGGGTACCACTGGTTTGACTTTGTGTCAAATGGGCAGTCATGGAGTCCCGAATGAGGCTACCTGCACTGTGAGGGAGCGTCAGTTAGGTTAGCACTTCGGCCATGTGGCGCGATTCCCAGAGGGTGATTTGGCTCACAGGGTCCTCATTGTTGATGACCCAAGCAGCTGGACCAGGCCAAGGGGACTTCCACGTAACATCTGGCTACGGCAGATAGAGGGTCATTTCCGGAGGGTGTGACTGGGCCGCGTGCCTGCCTGGGGGGTTGCCAACCGGGATCTTGTGGTGGGTGTGACAACGTGCTGTACCAGTGCATTCTCCCCAACATGACCTGACCTGACTTGATTAACAAAGTTTAACTATCCATCCATCCATTATCCAACCCGCTATATCCTAACTACAGGGTCACGGGGGTCTGCCGGAGCCAATCCCAGCCAACACAGGGTGCAAGGCAGGAAACAAACCCCGGGCAGGGCGCCAGCCCACCGCAGGGCACACACACCAAGCACATACTAGGGACAATTTTGGATCACCAATCCACCTAACCTGAATGTCTTTGGACTGTGGGAGGAAACCAGAGCACCCGGAGGAAACCCACGCAGACACAGGGAGAACATGCAAAACTCCACGCAGGGAGGACCCAGGAAGCGAACCCGGGTCTCCTAACTGCGAGGCAGCAGCGCTACCCACTGCACTACCGTGCTGCACTAAAGTTTAACTAATCTAATCTAATAGCTCCTGTACATTAATAGGGATACATATTAATTTTAGCTGAGGAAAACTGGTTAGCATAGCTACATCACAGGTATAGAATGATTTTAAATCCCATCCTGGATACAGTTTGTGTGGATCTAACAATTTCTCCATGTGTCTATTTGGATTTTTGGATGTGATTTAGCAGGAGCCAAGATTCATCAGACCGGCCACATGTTCTTTCAGTCTGTCCACCGCAACCCCACCTTGATTTTTCACTAATGAATGGAATTTGTTTAGGTCGTCCACTACAATAACATACAGTGTGTAATATCTCATTTGGTACCACTGTTGTTGTCAGTTGAGTGACTGTCCCCCATCTTTTATTCTGTACTCAACCGCCTCTGTTCACCTTTACCATCAATTATCTCTTTGTTTGCCAGCAGGACCACCACTGGCTGGAATTTTTTTTCTTTTTGGTTTGGTTTATCTTGTGTGGGATTCATTATCGATACATTACTGTGCATAATAAACTCCGAGCACCCAATTATGCTGGCACATCAGGTGCCCGCTTCCAAGTTGCATGTCCATTCCCCTCCAAACTGTAATCCCCACGCAGTACATTGCTACCTACCAACCTGCATAAATAACCTCATCCACATCTATGGTGATATGAGGGGACAGATGTGTGAGGAGATCTGAAGGACCTGAAAACTTGTCCCATGCGTTTGTGTTTGTGTGTGTGTGTATTGCACAAAACGGACATCCTCTATAGCAGAAACACTGGCTTACTCAGTTAGAATTCCAAGCAGAAGTTGTTAACCTTCTGTCTTTTTATTTCACTCCAGCATAATATTTCTTGGAAAATGATAACCACTGAAACATCTACTCCAGGAAGTCTCAGCCTGCCAGTCTGACCAGAGACTTTCTGCCGCAGGAGGAGGCCTCTACATAATGGAACAAGCGGATTTTTTTTTTTTTTTTTTTTCTTGCTTAATGGCCATGTGTTTTCTACATTATGCGACTGAAATGAAAACCAGTTCCTGTCTGGGGATAAAAGAAGTGCTTTGAGGCACGCTGGCTGGCCGAGTGTCAGACACCAGGTGCCCGCTTCTTCTACACCTTCTTTGGCACAGAAATGTGCACCTCTGTTTGTAGTTTGCATTTTTCCTATCTTCCCCATTAGTTGTTCAGCTTATGAAGCACAAACACAATGATGGGGAAGTCGACACTTTCTTTTCATCTACAAACATTATCCACCCTGTACTGATGTTGCTTAATCCAGTTCAGAATCATCAGCTATACAGCAGGAATGAATCCTGAATGAGACACCAGTCCATCACACCCACCAACCTTTATAGAATGTCAAGTGGAGTTTCTTGCATTGTTTTATCTTGGGGTTAAATTTTGCCCTTCTTAGTGTTTTCGAGACCCTGTCCATGGTAACCATCAAATCCCCCTCGGAAAACAGCCACCAAAATTGATAGTGGTGGGGTTGGATCTTCCTCTTGGTCGAATCAACACCACGGTGGGGTGGGGTGGCTGGGGTTGGGGTTCCCCTTGGAGAATTGCAGACAATGTCATAGCAGGACACTTAGCAAACTGTACAAGACTCATTAAATACAACAGTGAGTCACGGCCAAGTGGAGCCAAGCTGTGGTTTTTAACTTCCAATTAATGTAGAAAACCTGCAAATTAATCATTTTGGTTATATTTTTAATATTTACCAGGGGGTAGTACTGGAGTAAGTCTTACTAAGTGTGCCCTCTGCTACGCGGTGGTGTGCTGGAGAGGCAGCATAAAGAAGAGGGACGCCTCACGCCTGGACAAACTGGTGAGGAAGGCAGGCTCTATTGTAGGCACGGAGCTGGACAGTTTGACATCCGTGGCAGAGCGATGGGCGCTGAGCAGGTTTCTGTCAATCATGGAGAATCCACTGCATCCACTGAACAGGATCATCTCCAGGCAGAGGAGCAGCTTCAGTGACAGACTGCTGTCACCGTCCTGCTCCACTGACAGACTGAGGAGATCGTTCCTCCCCCACACTATGCGACTCTTCAATTCCACCCCGTGAGGGTAAACGTTAACATTATACAAAGTTACTGTCTGTTATACCTGCATTGTTATCACTCTTTAATTTAATACTAAGCTCACCCGCCTTTTAAGGCGGCCGACTTTTAAGTTGACCACTTCTTAAGGCAATTCAATATGTAGATCAATTTGATATTTTATACAAACTCATTAATTTGGTTATATTGCATTTGAGTGGTATTACTTTAATACACGTAGTTTGTTATTTTTGTGATGAAATTTAAACTTTTTTTCTATACTGAGGTCGCCCTTTTGAACCCCCCTGATATTTACTATGCGGTGAGGCATTTGTACTCCATCAACATTAATTATTTCCAGAGACATAATTTTGTCTATTTTTCCAGCGCATCGCGCACAAAAGCAAGGGAACGATGGGAGCACAAGAACTCTGCTCACATCATGTCGCTTCGTACCGCAAGCTGCAAGTAGTAAGTCTGTGATAAGCGGAATACCGCTACGCTTTCCACTCACGGGACGGAAGGACAATCCCGACTGCTTTTATATAGTAAGAAAGAAGAAGAAGATATCACACAGTCTGGAGTAGAAAATCATCTTTTACCTGGAAAAACGAAACTACAAATCCCATCGTGCATTTCAAAATGGACAGGGGCGTGTGTGAAACTCCGCGCCTGCGTAGCACTCACGGGACGGAAGGACAATCCCGACCGCTTTTATATAGAAGGATTGTTCTTTATCAGTATGATGCTGCTGGAGAATGTGAATTTCCCCTTGGGATTAATCAAGTATCTATCTATTATATTGTGCCATTCATTTTTATCTATCTATCTACTGCCTCGTGATTACCCAACTTCGAATGCTACAGCACACTTGTTCTCCCTGTGCCTATGTGTATTTTTCCAGATTTGTTTCTTATTTCTTGGCATATCCCAAAGACTTGCTCAGTTGGGTTATTGCCTGTAATGGATGTGTGTGTGTGTGTGTGTGTGTGTGTGTAAGTGGCCTACTGGCTGCACAGTGGACCGGGCGTCCAGGATGGGCAATAGCTGCATTCAGTCTTGTAATGAGTTTTGAAAATAAATGGTTAGAATATTTTAAAAGACATCAATCAAGTTTATTGAATATTATTTTAACGCTTTTTCCAATTGGAAAAACAAAAATGTAACCAATTTTGTCTCAAATTCTTTAAGTCGTTTTGTATAAAAGGAACAGCCAAGTAAGCACACTTAAAATGCTAACATTTTAGGCAGGCACTGTGGTGTAGTGGTGTATGTTTTGGATGTCACACCCTGTAGTCGTGGGTTCATTACTAACATTAACTCAAAGTTATTGTCTGCTTTTTTTTTATTTTTATTTTTTTCATTTTTATTACTATTTAATTTAATATTGTTTCTTTGTATCAGTATACTGCTGCTGGATTATGTGAATTTCCCCTTGGGATTAATAAAGTATCTATCTATCTATCAAATCCCGCTACTGACACCGTGTGACCCTGAGCAGCTTACTTCACCTGGCTGTGCTCCAACTGGAAAAACAAAAGAAATGGAACCAAATACTGGTGAGCTTCATGAAGCCAAACTTAATAAAAGGATGTCTGTGTGTCCATCTGGTCGCTGTGTCTCTGTCATTCCAAAAGATGGTGCATCACAAAACATTTTTTAGTAATAAAATGCATTGCATTTGTCATTCCAACAGATGAAGCATCACAAACATTAACCCTGCTTTTACGAGTCCCATACCAAGAGGCTTGTAACAGAGACATATACATTGTGTTTGTCATGCCAAAAGATGGTATATCACAAATATGTGTAGTAATACATTTTATTGTTACAAATGTTTGTGATGCGCCATCTGTTGGAATGACAATTTTATTACTACATGTATTACGAAATACATTCTATTAGATAGTGCACTGCAAATGTTAAAACTGAAGTCTACGTTGATTACTTAAATTTCAACAATTCTTAGATGGGTAGCACAGCAAGTCCACCATTGTCTCTGTGTCTGTCCAGTTGAGGTGTCCCAGTCATTTCAAAAGATGGTGCATCACAAACATTTTTAGTAATAAAATACACTGTGGGGTGGCACGGTGGCACAGTGGAAGTGCTGCTGCTTCACAGTAAGAAGACCTGTGTTCGCTTCCCAGGTCCTCCCTGCGTGGAGTTTGTATGTTCTCCCCGTGTCTGCGTGGGTTTCCTCCCAAAGTCCAAAGACATGCAGGTTAGGTGCATCCTAAATTGTCCCTAGTGTGTGCTTGGTGTGTGGGTGTGTGTGCTCTGTGGTGGGCTGGTGCCCTGCCCGGGATTTGTTCCTGCCTTGCGCCATGTGCTAGCTGGGATTGGCTCCAGCAGACCCCCCGTGACCCTGTGTTAGGATATAGCGGGTTGGATAATGGATGGATGGAAATACATTGCATTTGTTATTCCAACTTTAACACTTCTTTATGAATCCCATAACAAATGGCATATCACAGAGACATGTGTATTGTGTTTGTAATTCCAACAGATGGTGCCTTGCAAACATGTATAGTAATACTTTTTTTTTTTTTGCTTCAAATGTTTGTGATATGCCATCTGTTAGAACAACAAATGCAGTTCATTTTATTACTGCATGCATTACAAATACATCCCATTAGATGGTGTAGGGCAAACAATAACACGAGGTCTACATGGACTGCTTAGATTTCAACCTGGGCAGGTAGCACAGCTAGTGCCTCTCATAAAAGGTGGCCCCTAATGTGATGCGATTTAGTATGGTCAGACTACCCCTAACAAGAAATGTACTTGAAATGTTGTAAGACACCATGGATAAAATGTAAATATACTCACGAGTTCGATCTTTGTTCCAGGCATGACAGCTAATTGGTTCCAGCTGAAAACTGTGGTAGGACATGGTTCACCAAACTGCAAAGAGATGGAAAAAACGCAGCCATTACCCCGGTGCTCGTCAACAGCTGCTGTGTATTATATCTTCACATCATTCAGCGGAAAGCAGAAATGAGCAGGAAGCCCACTGCTGTAACTGAACACAGCCGGCGTAAGTTCCATTTTAACATAAGAAATGTATATTTTTGCTTGTGGCATGCAAGAAGAAATGAGATTTAGAAAAGGCTCATTTTAAATCAGTTTTAGAGAAGCACTAAAACCGTTTTTACTGCCCACAAAAAGATTAGAGAAGTTGTATATAAAGGACATGGCTTGTTCCGTTTTGCACTCTTCCTTATTTTAGAGTGATGGACTACGCCCGTATTACTACACTGCAGACCACCTTGCAGGCCCGTAATTTGCACTTTTGCTGTCTTGACTTGTTCCTGTTACACAACGACCATTTAGGCTGCAACAGAAATAATAGAAACACTCACTTAAAAGAAGATGTGCCCATTACCTTGGTGGACCATGACTAATAGTGCATTGTTATTTCAGTCTGTTAGCTAATAATTAGCAGACAAACTTCAACTGTAATGTAAAAGTAACACTTTTTACCCCAAAAAGTACATTTTTTTATGTTTTCCCCTTTATCAGGAAATACCTAAACCTAAAGGGGGGAGAACCTATATTTTAAAAATTATTATACTGAACAAATATGGTGTCTTTCACTGTGATATGTAGTATAAAAACCCAAATGGATTATTATTTTTATCCACCTGTGAATTTAAATATTTAACTTTAAAATATGAGGACGAATGAGAGATGATTACAGTTTTATGTGAAGGTGCTGGGGGTCTATACAAAGAATCAAGGTAGATCGTCCAGGGACACACTTCCAGAGTGTGTTTTAAACACTTTTGTGTCTGTGATTACGATCTTTAGCGAAGACATCAGGCATTTTAATCGCACACCCCACCCCAACCCCTCTAAAGTGCACATAGCGTTAAGTCGTTTACTGCAAATCCAAATCAGACTTCTTACCTTGTCTGCCAGTGGAGAAATCTGTCGGGGATGAAAGTGAAAAGCGGGGTGCGCCTCCGTTTATGGACTCTGAGCAGTCAACACAAACGCAGGCTGAACTGCGCGCGGCTGGACTCGACTCGAATGAGCGAGCGAGCGGTCGGTCTGACGGAGGTTCAGCGGCTGCTTGTGTGACGCCTTCCCCTTTCCTGGCACAGAGCAAGACTCGCGCCGAAGCGACTTCCTCAAGTAGGCGGTTCGCGAATTCACTCAGTTGGCCGAAACGGGTCTCTGCAGCCTGGAGCCTCCACCCCGGAGCTCTAAGTGGGTGGGGTTCATTCGAAAGGACGGTCCAGATAGGTGGAGTTGAGTTCAATGGGTGCCAATAGAAATAGTTTAGATGCAGACCACAACAGCTCCGCCCACTTACAATACAGGTTAGGGTTGCGGGAGGGTTATTTGACTGAAGTAACGTTAAGTCCTGTCGTGTAAATTAACTTCATCAACCTGGAGCTCCGTCCGAGCCGCTAAGGTGTATTATTGGGCTGACCAGTTTCACTAGTGGGGAGGCGTGTGGAGGGGGAACGGGCGAGTAAGGCAAGGAAAGAAGCCTCTCGACAAAACATGCCGAATATACCGTCTCTGGGCCAGCACTGAAATAAGCGGTAAATTTTAAACGTTAGAATACGGCTGCCGAGAAAGGGGAGGTTTAGACGTGGCAGATCCTCGCTGAAGCAATGGAGACGATGGTCAACCGTCTAATGACCCAGAAATAGCAAGAAGGGCATAATTTGGGCAGATCGGAATTTTTATTTTTTTTTTTGTTTATTTCGCCCAATACAATTTCTTGTATTAGGAATTAGTTTTCGCATACCCCTTGGGGTCAGAGCACAGGGTCAGCCATTGTACAACGCCCCTGGAGCAATTGAAGGTTAAGGGCCTTGCTTAAGGGCCCAGCAGAGTAGGATCTCTTTCAGCAGTGACAGGGATTCAAACTGGCAACCTTCGGTATACCAGCGCAGATCCTTAGCCTCAGAGCCACCACACCACCGTTGTGAGTAGGGGCCACATTTTCAGGAACCCCTATTCCTGGGGGCCAGACCCTCCTGAGAGGATGCAGTTGCTGGATTTAATCCCCTTTGAAGTACGTTCTCATAACACGTGGAAAGCACCTACTGCAATAGTCGTTCCTGCCAGTTTGTGTTGTCTATCAGTCTTTATTTCTGCACGAAAGAACTCGGCCAACTGATCAGAGAAAATTTTTTTTTTTTTAATGTTTCACAGTTATACTTACGGGAAACTTGATGGGACAGGTCGATTTTTGTTGAGATATTATTTAATACAGTACGCTGAACACATTGTTGGAATTTCAAAATCTCCCACTTAAAAGCGTTGTCGAATTTGCAAACTCATTCTTCTTAAAACAGAGAAACATTCAGTGGGACTTCAACTACAAATTAGTTTACACTTTCAATTTTACAATAATGAGAGGTCACTTCAACTTGCATGGTTTTTTTTTTCTTGTATTTTTAGACAGCCCCTCCTGTTGGCAAAATGGGGAAACACCTGCAGTCAGAGACCTCGCTCAGTGTTGCCAGGTTTGTAGTTTTCTCTTCCAGTTGGGCTATTTTTGATTGTCATTTACAGAAAAAATGGCATTCACGGGAAGGGCTTTTTTTGACTAGTTTTCAATAAACTGGTGGCTTATTTTTAACCCCCTCCACCACATTGGTATCATATTTTAACAGCAGTTCGAGCACAGATTGTACTGTAATCTTAGATTGTCACGGGCCAGTGACTTCCCTTGCACTACAGGTTACAGGTCACACACTCCGTAGCGCACGTGGCTGAGGCCCAGGACGCTCATTACTGTACAGTATCCAGGGTTTATTGATAACGCAGGTGTTGGTGCCGTTATAGCAAATAATTTCCTCCTGAATTCAAACAGCATTACACCATAATATGTAATGTCTGCATTTAAACTGGACGCAGGACTGATATCAAAGAAAATAAAGAGGGTCACAGCGGCCTACTGTAGTTTTGTTTGTCCAGACCAATGCTCCTCTAAATTGTTTTTGCTCTTATTTTTTTCACCTGCATCCTGAAAAAAGAGAATTGGATTCAAATTTTGCAGTGTGTTGGGGGCGCAGAAGACCACAAGTGGTGTCCCAAGTACTAATTAAGAGTATGCATGTTTCCTTAGTGAGCAAGGATTCAGGTGTGAAAATAATCTTTAGATACAGAACTGCACCGCAGTTATATGGAAGGGCCGAGAGCAGAAGCATTCATTCATAACAAAACCTACTCTTTACACAGAGTTTATTTAGCAGCACCAGGTGTGAAACTAAAAAAAAAGCTAAAAAAAAAGGGGGCATTGTGTTAGGTAAACAGTCACCTACCGTATGTAATCAGCCAGACGAAAGCTTATTAGAATTGTAAAGAAATTAACCATAAACCTCAAAGTGCTGCTAGCTTACTTCAGTCTTGTGGAGCAGACAGATGATTGCGTCATCCATTACAGACTTGGTCCGATAAGCAAACTGCAGTGGATCCAGGTGGTCTGCAACAAGAGGACTCGTGTATACTCCAGGAACAGCCTCTCAAAGGTCTTCACGATGTGAGACGCAAGTGCCGCTGGTGTGTAGTCATCATTAGGCGAAGATGCGGCTGCCTGTTTTGGAACAGGAACAATGCAGAATGTTTTCCACAAAAGCAACACTTTCTGGAGTTTTAGGGGCAAACTAAATAGGTTTGTGACAGACGACACCACAAAGGTGGTCCACACAGGCCTTAAGACCTTTCTAGGCTCACATCTTCACGTAAGGATTCATACAAATAGCAAAAGGTCACTCCTGAACATGTTTGCCCTGCACAGGTCTAGTCCTTGCACCTCATGCTGTAGAGAGAGAGGCTTCAGCCCCACCGTCACCCTGAATTGCATTAAGCAGATTTTAGAATGTTAAGTAAAAATGCTGATATTTATTACACTCCTATCAGTTGTTTTGAACATATGTTTGCTGTAGAGGGTCACAGGTAGACAGATTGCATTCCCAATGCGATGGCTATAAAGGGTTCATGAGTAGCTGGTCCGGCTAACAGCAACAATAGAATATTTAAATACCAGTAATGGCGCATACACTTGACTTGAACATTCCTAGTTTTCATCCTCTTTCTCTGTACGTTTAGCATTCATTTGCTCAGAGGTTGATGTGCTTGCTCCTTCCTGAGCAGTTCTTCTTGTCTCCACCCTAGCGGCCTGCTTCTTCTCTTCTTTCGTCGGCATCTTTACGCATTAAAACTGATTAAGTCAGTGTTTGTGTTGCAATTACTTAGTACGTTGTCTTTAATTTTTCACTTAAGCTGGCACTTAAGTCCTCAATCTGCCTCAAGAATGATTTAAGATATGAAGAGGTAGGGGAAAGTGACGGCGAAGGTGGTAGCGATGAGAACGGCGCTTGTATGCATGAGAGTTGATTCTACACTAAAATAAAAAGAGGAATAACCTTGGTGGTCAATCATCACCCCGAAAGCAGATAGTAGACGTCACATATTATATGTGTACCAAATTTCAGGTCAATAGGTCAAAAGGTTTGCAAGCTACAGGTGATTTAAAATCCTGAACAGACAAACGAACAGCCACAGTAGCGTATTATATATAAAGATATGAAGAAAATCCATGCAGATGTGGGAAAAATGTGCAAACTCTTCGCAATGCTCGTCATGGAACTGTCTAAGTTGTAATGTCATCTTTGTTTTTCATCGAAGTGGGCTCCTTTTTCACTCTGTCTGGCCTTACTGGACAATGTGATGTTCACTCATTCAGAACAAACTGCCTTTAAACAAACTTCATTTTGGACATCACTTGAGCCCAATAGATCACACAATGCATCATTCTTATTACTTTAAAGAAATGCCTGTATGTTACTTACCCCATTTACTTTATAGTGGTGGTTGAAAAAAATTTCTAATTTATGTTTTCATGCAGAATGAAGAGAAACGTTTATGACATAATTGAAGCCAATACTGACAAATGCTGTACAATGGTAAACGTTGTGAAAAACATCAATGGAAAAAAGAACAAAAAAAAAAATTTCACGCTTCAAGCGTTGCCTAATCCACACGTTGGATACCCAGTCATATGCTCAAAATTTTTTTTTTGCCAAAATATTGTTAGCTAGTTACTTCCGGAATATTCAGTGTACATCAAACAGTAAATAAACTAAAGCCTCATGGGAGTCACTTTATGAACTGAAGACCCACCTCTCCCCAGCACATAATGGAAGTTATCAAAGTTGGTAATCAATTTGAAAAAGAATAAAGGGACAGCATGATGGGACTTTAGACAACGTGCCAGTGGCCGTGGAAGAGGGTAGGATGCTTTTCTCCGAGTACTCGGGTTTTCTAAATGAGGCACACATGAGGATGACTGAGAGCTGGTCATAGAGCTGACGTGTGCGCACATAAAACTGAATGAATGGACGGATACAATGTCTTTAACCACAGGACAATGCCTTTAGTCCATTTTTATATTCCTTTTATTTCTAGCAGACCATTTACATAAAATTCCCCATAAATTAGTGTTTTACAGTGCTGCATGAGGATCTCATCTCAAATGAGATTATCTTCACTTCCCAATGCCACACGGCCAAGAAGAAGCTTTGGTATAGAATAATGAAGAGGGAAAAAACAATCACAGCTAAAGTAAAAATCATGTCCAAAGCTCCTTATCTGAAATATTGATAACTGCAGAAATTTCAAATGACAGTTCAAAGTTTGATTCAATCTTTCCTCTGGAAGATTAAAAAGTTTTCAGAATACTTTTGTTTTTTGTTTCTTTTTTTTTTTTTTTTTTTTTTTTTGGGGGGTGTTTTTTTTAAGGGGGGTTTTTTTGGTAAAAAGATTTTTTTACATAAAATAACCCGCCGACGTTGGATAGAGCACTCTAGAGTCTGAAAACAAGAAAAGCAGTACATTCATTGAGCAAGAAAAAAAAAAAAAAAAGACATCATCACCTCTAACAAACCCGTCATAAATAAGATTAAAATGTAGAACTTTCATTTTTCAAAACATTATTAAAATTAACATGAGGTTACATTTAATCATAGCCTTACTTCAGTTAACTATAACAAAAATGGCTACCTTGAAGTCCCATATGGTCATTGCACCGTCAATTCCAGTAGTGCAGAATTTACGACAATCTCTTTTATCTCCTTCATATATAGACACTTGGCTGCAAGAAATAAACAAGAAAATCCATAATTGATGCATTTATGCAAATACAAAATTCTTAATTTCAAAAGCCAGATCATACTGAGGAAGGATGAAAAAGCAGCTGAAACCAGCAACAAATGGAAACATAACACGCTGCATAGTGGCAGTGACTACGATTGAGCGGTATATGCCATTACTGGAACAGTAGTGAAAAACCCAAACTTTAAAATGGTACAGTACCAGTATTTCAGGATTTTCAGTACAGGAAGTAAGCATCTGCTTTCTTCTCAATTCCCCCAAACAATCACTATTGCAACTGGTTAAAAACATCCAGTTTGTAGACTTCATGAAAAGAACGTACACATTTTGACATTATCGGAACTAAATAACTCAAAAGTTCACTCACTTACTGTACAAGTTACACCTTACTAATCATATTATTTTCATTAGGAAGAATCCCACCCACTCCAAATATAACAGAAAGGCAAAACTGTGCTATACTACATAAAATGATAGAAAAATAAATTCAAGTGGCACAGTTAAATTTTTGTGTGGCAGTACCCTCCTTCATTGTTATTATCCTCAGTTAGCACTCTTCATAATAATCATTGAACAAGATCAGCTGCTGCAAAACTTTTAACACTACTTCTTACCGTAATACTGCCCTCACTCTGTCCTAATTGGTGGGAAACAGGGATTCGAGTACGAGTTTTATATGTAGTGCTTATTAAGATGTAATGTATATAATATATTGGAGTATTGAAATCTATTAAAATATATACAAATACATTTTACAAAAGAAAAAAGTTATCCATTAATTGATAAGTTAAATACAAACAAATTATATCAAGAACGACAATAAAATAAACTCCTGCTTTCCAATAATTTCTGTTTGTGGCGCTACCACTAAGTTATCTTTTAAAACACATTCAATAATGTGTCCCACTGTTTTTTATTGTTCTCCCATTGCTATATACCATAATGCAACTGGAGTAGATTTCCTGCTTGGACATGTATATTAATGACTGGCTCCTAAATATCTGTATGAAGTTCTTTACTTAAATCTAGTTATACACATATTGAAATTTTAAGAAAAAATGGTCATGTTACCAGATTTTCCATTGACTACAAAAATGTAGTAGTATCTTTTCTGGAAAAATAATGAATATAAATCCTCCTCACGTGATGCTGTTTTGATGCAGTGTCTCCAAGGCAGTGTTGCGGTCCTCCGTGGTGGCTCTCTTGTCCATATTGCGGAAGCGCTCCATAGCAGAGATATTGCGTTGAATGTTCTGCTTTGGAATGTCTAATTTGGAGACGAAAGTCAGGGTTCCACGATCATCATAGTTGAACAATATTGGACAACAGTCATGGCCCTAAAACAGATGCCAAAAAAAAGTATTTTACAGTTTTACTTATTTTTTATACACATTTGTAAAGTCTAAAAAAAAATAAATTATATATATATATATATATATCAAGTTATCATGAGATACACTATGCAAATTACATTAATACATTTTTTGTAAAGCTTAATACTGTATATTTTTTTCATGCCTATTGAAGTGTCCTCATGTGCATGGCTAGGGTACACAAATGCCACAGAGCATTTCAAAGAAAGTGCTACTTACAGCTGCCACAATGCTGTTCTCGGAGATGAAAATGACACTCAGCAAGGGAAGAAATTCAGTCTTCAATTGGGAAATCCTACACAACAAAATATATTTCTTTGCATTATTATATTTTAATGCTAAAATACATAATGTCAAACTCAGTTTGAAGGACCTGTTTATTAAATTCCAATTACATAATCTAAATTTTTAAAATTAGTAACACCTTTGAAATTAAAAAAAAAACAAAACAAACCACGACACTTCAGAGGCATCAGACCATTATCTGTTATTATCGTAGGTACTGTTGCTCTTATTTGATTGGAAGGAAAGGGACTGTGCTCATTTAAAACAGCTCATATAATACTAAGTCAGCAAGTTATATTTTATATTACGTTAACGTTATTAAACATGCTTAATCCTAATCATGGTGATGGAGATCTGCAGCCAACTCTGACATTACTCTGTGCGTGAAAAGGAAGAGGAGCTGCACAGGATGCCAATATATTACAGAACCCACTCAAACACATACCCACTCACAATGTATTTATGACATTCTTATTAAGTTAATATAAAGAAAGCAAGATTGAAGAACACAGGTGTATATATACGTGGCTGATGAGGGTGACAGTGTTATTACATTACAGGGACTGGTGGCATAACTGAACAGGTAAGGACTGCATCACGTAAACTGATATTTGCTGAGTTGCGATATGTTTGTTGGTTGAATTTCACTATCCCCTGCACTTGTGACATTGCTTTTGCCACAACTATATAGCCTCAGTCTGGAAATCTAATCTGTGTGTCTTTTAGGATGAGGGAAAAAAATTCATAAAAACATGTTGTCAGTGTGGAGTTTGCACATTTTTGGGCCCAGGATTTCAACTCACCACACCGGACCCAGCAGCTGTTATAAATGCCCCTAACTTTTAATAAATGATTTGAATTATTCATATTGAAAGTGAATTCAAGTTATTCACTAACATCTAAAAAAAGTTTAGTCTAAACTGTTTATCAACAATCCAGAAAATGTATAGAATAAAAATACATGTCTGCATAACAATATTCACTAAATCTCAACAAACATTATCATCATACAGAAAACAATTTTTTTTCTCCATATACCTTTCTTTTAACAATGTGAATAAAGCTGTTTTATTTTTGTTGGAATTAAAGGAGAAAGAAGCAGCATTAGACAATGTATATTACTGTACTTGGAACAAATTGCCACTTTTGCCCAGTATTTCAACACTAAAACAGCCTTAAAGAAATACTACCCAAAAATGATATTTTTTTATGTACACAACATACACAACATGAGAAAAAAGTGTATTATATAATAGAATTTAATGGTGACCAAGTGCTGTATGATGGGCAACAATTAAAAAATGTTCATGGAAAAAGAAAAAAATAATTCAATTTACTTGTATGACATAATCCGCCATTTCTGTTATCCAGTAATATGCTCCAAACTTGCAAATAAATTCATTTTTTGCATGAATATTTTAACATTGTTTGCTGATCATCATATTAAACTTTTTCTCCCTGTTCTACATAAAAACATGAGGAAAAAAATTCTCTGCCATCACTACAAACTACATGGGTAACTAACAAATAAAACTGAGTATTTCTTTAACATTTCCAAATTGAACCTTACAAGTGTAACTTTAGTCACTGTAGTATCTAAATGTAGCTTCTTTTTTTATACACACTCGTATGTACACAAACATGCAGAAAGAATACCTCTCGTTCAATTATGAAAATCTAGATAATAAAACTGTTTAAATAAAACAGTGTCATAAAAACATACTTCTTGGCAATTTATATTTTTAATTATCAAGTGGTTTTACTGCAAGCTTTTGCCTATGACCAGGACTAGGTTAGCGAGTTATACAAAACTTCCAATTTTTCCAACTACTTTAAGATTACCATCAGTTTTCTTTACAATATTGAAGATGTGAGAAATGTCACATTTAATATGAAAAACAAAGTTAAGTGGGATTTACTAAACATTTTTATGTGCAAAAATGTGTAATGAAAATATAAGCACAGAAGTAAATTATCATAAAACAGTGAATTTTGAACTTACATCATGCTTTTGGGGGCATCTACAACAGACACTGTGCTGTCGTGGCTAACCCATGCCAGACGGTTTCCACTAACTGAGAAACTGACGCTGTGCACCCATCCTCCACTTCCCGCACCTCCAAATTCTGCCATTACTTGACCAAAAGACATCTTAGAACCCCAAGGAGTAGCAGCAGGCTTCTCATCCACTTCCTTAATGTATGCTGAAAAGACTCTGTGGACAGAAAGTAAATATTGCTATTTATTCCTTGACTTTCAAATGAGAGTATACAGTATATCAGAAAGGTGGGTGTTTGTGGTACAGAATGATAAATTATAATTGGAAACTGCAGCTAAGGACCCTGCACAATTTATATGGTATGGAACCATGATGAATTTCCCTGTCCTTGACCATTCCTTCTAACTGCAATAAATAGTAATACAGCAGATCAGTCAAAAACAAAGGCTCTGCTTTCTAAATAGACACAGCTGGTGGGCTACAACTGTATACACCTAATCCACATTCAGCAAAAATGGCTACTTGGACATCACCATAAGATCTGTTCATCATAGTTTTGTGGAAATGATCCATAACTTTTTACTTCAGGGCAATTTTCTTAGATTCAAACTTAAATATACAGGATACAGTATTTTAATGACTTACTGCACATCTTCATCTTAATGAATGATGAACACTACAATGGTCATGCATTAAAAGAATGTGTTGAAATAAAATTAAAAAGAAGAATGTGTCCAATTGTATATTAGATTTAAATAAAATGCACCCTCACTGTTAAGAAAAAAGTAATATTTTAAGTATGTGAGGCACCATTAGAAACACTTTGCTTCAGTCTGTGCCACATTTTGAGCTTCAATTTTTGAACCTAACCCTAAGAAACAAGCACACCTCCCAAACATTTTAATTCTGAGTGTAAGAAATTTTTATAATGAAACATTCTAGTTTTAAATAAAATTAACGCTTCAGAGGACTTTACTTTTGTCTGCCAATTCTCAGGGAACCTACTGCAGAACAATTAAATGACCATCTGTTTTGAAATATATTCAGACTTGGTAACAGGCGCACCACAGACTTTTCCCCGCAGTTTAGAGTCTGTCACTTTGTGATAAGACTCCTGGTAATTAAAAACAATATCTCACCACTTACCGGCACTTAAAGTCACAGGATCCTGCAGCAAGCAAAACGTTGTTAGGGTGCCAATCTAGACTCAGAACTGTGGAGCGTATAGGTTTTTTGATATGTTTGCTGACCCACCTAAATAATAAAAAAAAAACTGCTTACATAATGCAATTTAAAAAAATCTGAAAACAGTTGTCTTTTCTTTCAAATCACCATATTCATTCCTCACTAAATTAATATCACATAAGGTTCAGAGATAATCACAGCAATACAAGAAAAAACCTGGATAGGATAGTTCACTGCAGGACCCACTAAAGTAACATATACTTGTTAAAAAAAATCCATAGTTAAGACGGGAAGAAGATTTTGCTGTTAAAATACAAACTACCCGATTAACCAGTGCATATGCACTTTATGCCCTCTAACAAGACTGATAATAGATATTAGCAAGTGTCACTTTTAATCATTGAGCCTAAAACTGGTAAACTCTCTTTAACACTACGAGCTAAAAGTAATCTGTTATTCCAGCGAGATCTGAATTTAATCCTAGTTATGATAACTGGAAAATCCTCACTCTGTTAATATGAAGATTAACTGTATCTGTGTGGAAATAAACTGCCTTCTAATGTACAATATATTTTGGAAATGTACACGTACCCAGAAATGTAGTCTTTGTTAAGAATGAGAAAACCAGACTCAAAAGGGTGCTTGTCAAAAAATAACTTTTTTGGTTCAAGATTAAAGTATCTGCATGTTACACAGTAAAACCATATGGCTATCAATATTACCTTCAATAGACTCAGATGTCACAGTGTATTTGTAGAAATCAGGAAAGGACAGTTTATAAGAGAAATTTTAATGACAAAGCCAGGAAAGCCCATATTCGTCTAAATTACAGATACAGATTGAAAATGTACATGTCATGTTCAAACAGATTTGTCACTGGAATAATAAAAAAAGAAGGATGTAATACTCATTTTTAATCATTAAAACCAAATAGAATAATTATACAATATGGCTGAGTGATTTAGTATGGAAAGACTCAGTCACTACAGCTATGTATTTAAATTGCTAGAAATTGGCAAACAAAAAGTATCATTGTATACAGACATCAGCGGATTGCATTTTTAATTAAAATGATTAATTTTGCAATTCACAGAGATGCTGAGATTGCTCAAAGATATTGAATAGCATTTGCCCTGTAAGAATGGCCTGTCATTATCGAATATAAACATAGTAAGCATAAAATATAATAAACTGTTGAGTTCCACAGTCGTATATTGAAAATATCAATTGATCACAACTCTTTATATGAATAAAGTTACTGAACAGATAGAGCAAATAAGAGATGACACATTGTGAATGTTGTTACATTTTGCAAAGAGCATTGCATAGTTTTGTAATTCACATAAAGAAAAATTGCCAATCAGAAGCCTTAAACGCTATGTCAATTGAAGTGGACACAGAAGCTCTGTAAGGAAAACTGCAAGGCTGTTTGTACAATAGGTATTGTGATACTGATAAATGGGAGTCTGGATGACAATAAATACAATAAACTGTTTTGAACTATATGAAAACACCATTATGTACAAAAGGAAATGGCAAATGAATTTACAAATTAGTTAAAAAAAGAGAAAATACATTGTTAGGAAAAAAATATAGAAGACTTCTAAAGACTTCATAAACTTGGTATCCTTCACTTACCAGTCATTCTCCGACTCAAAATAACATACTGAAATTAGCCGTGCTCCGCTCCCAACTGCGAACTTATTCTCTAAAGGAGACCATTTCACAAAGGTGGCTGCACGGTTTATTCTCAGTATCACCAGAGTCGGCTTCCATATCCCATCCTTTTGGCTCCAAACATAGGCATTGCGATCTGCACCACAAGTTACAATGCGGTCACTTTTTGGAGCCCAATCTATTCCTAGAAAGACAAAAACAAGTATGACCTTTGTTAAAGGTTTAATTTACTAAAGAACTGTTTAATTTTTATGAAAAAGATTGTATAAAAAGAATAACTACAGGAATTAGCTGCACTTGTGTATAATTGTAACTAAACCCAATGCAGTTGATGCCAATAATTGTAAGATTAGTGCCTCAAGAATTGCATTCCTATTAACTGAGGCAAGTGTCTTTCCTCCTGTATCAAATCAAGAGCGAAGAAAGAATGCAGTCTGTAACGTAGCTTTTATGCAGGAAAGAATGTTTCCTCACTGCTGCTATAATAATCCTCTGATAGAGATCATTGTTTTCAACCTTCATTTTTTAAATGTAATGCTATTTGGCAACTTACCTGTGATGTGTCCATTGTGTTCCTTAAGATCATGAGTTTTGATCCACTGGTTGCCACTTTTCTTATAGATATGAACTTCATGATTATTGGGACTAATTGCAATCTCTGAGGAACAAAAAACAATTTTATTAGGAAGTAAACAGTAACAGCATCAAAATAGAAACAATCTGAACAAGGCTCAACAGCTCAATCATCATGTTTCTTTTGACCACACTTGGAATAGTGTACCTCTGCTTGTTTGTGTGTCAGAATGTGAGTACTGAGACAAGACAACTCAAAGATTAATTACTCCATCTGAGTAATATTTAATGCAATTATTAAATTTGTAAAATGCTTTAAGACTACTAAATTTGAGCAGTATTCCTCCAGTAGGTCCTGATCTACAGAGAAACCTAGATATACCACAGATATATACAAAGAGTCAGAATTGTAAAAGTTAAAGTTTCATGTACGTAAAGTCACAAGCTAGACACAACAGACTTTGTCTTTTCATTGTGGAATTATTTTTTTCTCCTTATACAGATTCACAAATACCTAACTCTTCTCTAACTCACCTTCTTCATATCCACTGAAGAAACACAATATACAAAAGAGCAATTAATCCTCTCTTTTATAATATTTTCAAGCACAGTGATTTTAAAGGGCCAGGAATCATTGACTCCACTAATCTGTGCATTTAAGTGGTTAAGGCTTTGGACTTCAAAACCTGAGGCTGTGTCATCAAATCCTGCTATAGACACTGTGTGACCCTGAGCAAGTCATTTCACCTGCTTGTGCTACAATTGGAAAATACAGCTGGTCACATTTCTTTTCTATCTCTCAAATGATATACGTCACCTTGGTTAACGGTGACGAACAAAAAATAATAATAATAATAATAATAATAAGTAAGTATACAGTGGAATATTATTTTTACTATTAATATTAAGAGCTAGCCAAATGTAAACTCAAACAGATGAAGCAATGTTATTAAAAACTGAAAGAAATATTTACTGTACATTTCATCTTTTTAGTGCAAAAAAAAACAAAAAAAAAAAACAACTTTTGCATAGTTAGTTATCAATTATCATGTGGATCTGTCATAATATACTTTCATTATTTTACAGTAAATATCATGAAACATCATTTTGGTTGTGCCCAAAAGGCCATTTTTGTGCATGTACTTTTTTCATTTCTCTCTATTCATAGCTCTTCCCTTTATGTCACCACATGTGGCTTTCCCTTTTATGTCACTTAACATTTTACAACTTTAGTCTTGTCCTCATAAAGGTAACAAAAGGAAAAACTCAGTGGTCTGAGAAAAAAATTGATATATTTCATTAAATAACTGGAACCATCAGGATTCCCAAAAATACATTAGAACATATATAATTAGCAAATAAATGTAAATTATGATGTGCATTAAAGTGCTTACCCTAGAAAATATTTTTAAATAGATGTGGCATTGATTAATATCTAAATAAAAGAGCATGAAATAATAACATTACAGTAGTATTAAAAAACAAAAAATATAAAATTATAAAAATGGAATAGGTATACATTAGTAATTGAATTACAATAAAAGCACACCCACAAAAAGGGCATAATACATATTTTAAATTTACATTCACAAAAGGCATGGCAATAAAAAAGGGCATACATGTATCTCCCAGAATTTTCAAGTCATACTGTATGTGCAGTATATATTTACATACTTTAAAAGTGAACAAGCATAATGATTCATCTAAGAAGGAACTGGCCAGAAATAACGTTGCACACCATATAACTGTTAGTTATAATAGAAGTGAATTGAACAACTGAACTGTTAAAGATGAATTTATGAAGACTAACCCATGCAGTTTAATATTATATATAGGCAGCTCTTAGGTTACACTAATTCCACCAATATGAACGAAATCATAAAATTCCAAGATTTTCTTTTCAAATTAATTTCAACTAAGTTTCACCTAGCGACTTTTGTTTGCTTACTTATAAAGTAAACTAGTTTCGACATGAATGAATACACAGCAATCATCACTAATGATAAGAGCTTGTACCACACACTACAGACTATGTCACCACTTTTGATCATTTTGTGCTTTCATGTGCACGTGTCGCTAAATGTAATCAGCAACATGCACAGTAAGCTCAGTCACAGATAAGCAGCTTGATTGAAAGCTGGCTGTAATCCTCAGCATCCGAAGTATGTTTCTAGCTGTGCCCTCTCAAGGAATTTAGCTGCTGGAAGTGTGGGGCGAGACTTGATGATCCCTCAGCAAAGACAGCAGGTGCCACTGAACTTAACCAGCAACACTAGTAGCCATGCAATAAGTTCTGTCATAGGAAAACAGCAAGACAGGCAGCAGTCCATTTAAATAAGGATAGGTAGATCCTGCTGCTTGTAAATCACAGAATCCTAAGTAAACCTTGAAACCTTAGTGTCTCAGGGAGTGCAACTACTGGGTTGCTGAAGTGACCATCTTAGCAATCCAACAGCAAAAACAGTACATCTCTGCTGAGGAATTAGTTGTTACTTAGTGGTTGAGTGAGTGGTCGGTTTTCATGCTGTCACTATGCTTTTTTCCATCTCTATTAGGAAATTTAAATGTATAGGAATAAGGTTGACTGCACATACCCATGGTTGATTTTAGTTTAAATAATTTATTATTTGTGGTTTAAAGTGCAGAAATATTACTCCAATACCATTTTATTAACAGGTTTGAAATGTTTTTCTTCAAAATATGTAATAAAGCATTATGCACTTTTGACAAGATTTCCACTAACAGGCATTTTTATTGTAAGATCTGAGCTGCCTACAAATTCGGGTTACTAATGTCAGCAGCGACAGAACTCATTTGTAACCAACATTGTCTGTATATTGATTTGTTGTTCTTGTTACGTACTATTCATAAAAAACAACCTTTCAGTTTCAATATTTAATAACAAGCTATAATCATACTGTTACAAAGAAATGTATAATAGTTAAAAAGAATTTGGTTAAACAATCTAATCCATTTCTAGTTAAAATAAATAAACAAATAAGTGGGATGTATTGAGTCAACAGTTTTTTTTTTTTTAAATAAGTACTAAGGGGCTTTGCACCCTGCTCGCTTTGCTCACCAACCCCAAACCACGCCCCCCACAGCGGCCTGCGCTACACGCCAGCCACTTCGTGTCTCTGCTGCTCGCGTATATAAATTTCACTTTCACCAAAACAACAAAGCTTTTAATTCTCGTGGATAGGCCTCTTCATTGGAAAGAAACACTACTTTTCCCTGATGGCAACACGAATTAGACTCTCTACAAGTCTCCAACTTAAAAGTTTAACAATATATTCGATCTCTTTTCGCTGTTCCATTATTTCAACGAGTAATAATTTGTTTGTTTGCGCTAATGCGATCTTTACTATCATTTTTATAAGACTTTAAAATTTTAGTACTTTCAGTATCTTTAACCTGCTCTGAATGTCTACCGCGCCAACGTTTTTGAATTCTTTACGACATTCTACTTTGTCACCTACTCTTTGTCTTTTATTTCCGGCCCTGGGTGTGGTTAAATCTCTTGGCACAAATTTTCGTCTTGCGGGACATGAAAGTATCTCTCTGGAAAAGTCACATCACGTCTTGTCCCAGGCTAAAAAGTCTCATCTTGTCCTAGTATTTTTTTATTATAATACAGAGATAATGAAGAGACATTTCAGTTTTTATTCTCTTTTTATTTTGATTGAAATTAATTTTTAATACACTGCATAACTTAACTGCCATACATAAAATTAGAATATCAGACAGCAATCCACATACTGTTAAAATGTTATATGGTACAGTGTCTGGCAACATACACCCTAGTTAATTCACAATATGGTCTAATCCGATGTTTCTGGTACATTTTTAAATTACACCACAATTCAGGTGCAGAAATTAATCAACTGACAAATGTCTTTATTAAAGTGGAAATAGTACACTAAGACCAATGAGAAAGTACAAAATTAAAATTGACATATATATATATTTTTTTTTTTTAATTTTCTAATCTATTTTTTTTAATCCACTCACTGATAACACTAAAAAAAAATCACATTCCAAAGAATGACCATATGCACAATTTACAATATTATTTTGGCTTATGGTTTTGAATAACACTGACAGCTTTTATTTTAAATGTAGCCCAAAAAGAAATATCACTTGCTTAGAGAGTGAAATTATTGTACAGTGTAAACAAGGAATTTATATTTTATTTTCACAGTTCTTTTGATTTGTCATTCATTTCTAGACAGATGTCTGAAGTTGCTTTTGTTCATGTTGCATTCACAAACAGCTAACAACTGGTGATAAATATGCCCCATGGACTAAAACAGGAGTGAGTGCAATTGAATGGGCTTAAACATAACCACCACAAAAGAAAGAAAGAAAAAAAAAACCCTGAAGGATATTACAGCCATTGGTGATCAAGTTACATCTGCCAATTAGTAATGCCAACATTCTTTTAAAGGATTGTGAGAGTTATGCAGACAGGCAGGCACTACATCCCCTCAGGTGAACAGTAGGAATGATATACAATACACTTACACTACTTTGCTGATAACACTAGAAAACAGCCATTTTAGCATTCCTTGACACAATTTAGCAAATACATTTTTTAAAAAAGTACCAAAAGAAACACTTTCAAAAAGGTTGTAAAACCTAAAAGTAGCATTACAAACTACTTCAAGAAAAAGTTAATCTAGTGCTTCAGATGCTCCTAAATAAACAGTTTTAGATTACACTAAACTAGCATCAAAACATATTAGTTTAGGTTTTATGCACACAACATTCAAAAACTGTGACCTAGGTTGCAAAAAAAATAAAAAACAAACTTACGTGTTCTGTCACGGTTCCAGGCATGGCATGTGATTGGTTCCAACAGAAACTGATGTAGAGACATTATGATCACAAAAATTCTTTCAACAGCTACGCCAAGCCCTGAGAAAATTATAATTGATATTATGAACTCATACTGAACAGTCACTGCATATGAATGTTGCACTGCTAAACCATATTATATGACAGCACCTGTTAAAAATAATTGCTCTCTCACTGTATATAAACATAAATTAGTCACTGTCATTCATAGCCCTCTAAGTTTGATGAAGGACTCATGAAGTTGCAGCATACATGCATATATCATTATTTATTTAATATCATAGCCTCAGTCAGGGTTGTAATAAGCATGCATAATTTATAAATTTATATAAAATCATTCATTCATCTTTTGCCATAAGCCCAGTATCCTGGTCAGGGTTATAGAAAGCCACAGAATGAATGAATACCTGTTCTATAAATGTACAATAACTTCTTGTCATAATCCATTTGTCCTTGCAATGGTTACATGAAGCATGTACATTTTATTTATTTACATTCATTCATCCACTGTCATAAGTTGCTTAAACTAGTCAGAGACTCGTGAAGTCGGCTTTTTTTGTCATAGTGAGTTCTTTCTGCATAATTTAAAAGTGGATGTGCTTTTTTTTTTTTTTAAAGATAGATACATACTAGATTACTATAGTCTAATGCATTATGTTGCAAGTTAGTATTTTTTTCTAGTAAATTCTGATATTAAGATGTAGTGCACATAATCAACTCAATTTCCCGTTTTAGCGTATTAATGTTCACAATGTCCTTGAGTAGTCTATTTTAATCATCAAAAACTGGGTCAATAAAAATCACGTGCAAAGGTTTAAAAATGTATAGACAGTGTATGCTTCAATACTATGCAATTGTATATAGTGTATATGTCTATTTGTCAAAGAAGGTGCGGTTGTTTTAACATGAACAAATGAAAGACAAAGTGGAAGGTAACAGGGGACCATTTTAGTCAAGTCTAAAAGCCATACATTATCAGTAAACATATTACTCAAGCACCTTAAAGATATGTTGTGTTCACATTCCCTTATATCTCCATGACCAATACTGTACATACAACACAAGCCTACTTGTGCAATCTACATGAAATAGACGATAAAAGATCAGAGTCCGAACTTTATAAAACCAACCCCTGGATTCGAAAAATACCCTAGGACAAGTAAATAAATGCCACCCATGCTCACTTTTTAAAGAAGTGTGTATTTAAAATCTAGGTGGAGAGTGTGATAAGACGTACTGCAAGAAGAAGCTCGACAAACATTGCTGTTTTCAGGGAATTCTATAATCACAGCTGTTGAGCAAAAATCTAGAAAAATGAAAGGCACGTTGCTGATTTGTGACATAACTCAAGTCGCGATACACCCATCACATTTCTGGATTTTAGCTGAAACTGGAGACAGTAACGCGTAGAGATAGGGTAAGGTATCAGTAACTACATATTTTTTTAAACTGTACCTTAGGAAAATAAGAAAAATAGGTGTAACCTGTGGATTCGAGGACAGTACCTTAAGAAAATAAGAAAAATAGGTGTAACCTGTGGATTCGAGGACGTTTACCATAGTGAATCTAAACAAAGCAACCTCTAAAAAACACAAATGACTAACTAGATATCCAATACGAGTTTCATAGCGAATCGCCGGTTCATATACTCCGGCCTTCGGATGCTGGGCAGTCGTTCCACAGCACCGGAATTTCCCACCAGCCGACGCGTCACTCCCTATTCGTTCTCTTCAACGCGGCCCAAGGTGAGGCAAGCCGGTCTTTAAAGGGCCTCAGCGAATTCCGCCTACCTCAAAGTCCTGGATAAAAAAATCTTGCTTGATTATGTCGATGTTCCCCTTTTGCGGATGGAGGGTGTGGTGACAAATGCAGCGACGGACCTGAATTCGCGGACTCTGGGCAGTCGACACGAATTCACGCCGGGAAGATCGGGGACAATCAGGGACCGGGAAGCACTGCTAGCTGAACGAGCGTGCGCACTGAGTCGTGCGCGTACCCGCTGACGACGCGCCTCCCGCCACGCAAGCGCGTCCATCAAAGGCGTTCCCGGGATTTCGCGTGCTACTGTAAAGTGGAGGCTGCTGATTTCTTGTTTGTTAGTTTAGATGCTTCGGTTTCTTTCCTGCTTTAGCGGGACATATTTTACCCTTTCATTTTCTTCATTTCTGCCCTTTCTTTATTGCTGTAACCTTAGAGTATGGATTGTTTTTATTTCAGTTCTTCCTCGTGGTTGTTTCTGCTACAGGTCGTACACTCTCGTTACACAAATACTGGACAAGTTATATATTTCGTTTGCTTGAGAGTACCTACCTTGTGCTGTAAATGTATGGCGATCAGTTACAATAATTATATATCAGTTGTATAAAAATAATGTTTACTATTCATACAGTATTATCAGTTGATGTTTTGTATTGTGGTCAATGGATTCTTTTCTCTTTACCTGGCACTTTTAAGTGGATCGCTAAATGGAATTGTGTTTGCGACTTTGCCGTTTTGCCCTCTTTATAGACTAAACTCAAAAGTGGCATATCTACTTTGAAAGTAATGAAGCTTATGCTTCAGAGCGCAATATCCTGGGGGGAGACCAGCTGCGACTTTAGACCACATTAAAAGTTTTGGATGTCTATAGTATATGAAGGTTTTTTTAAAAAAATGTTATTAATATAGTGTAATTAAATAAAAATAATCATTCAAAGGTTACCCGTAAACAAAAAAATGTTAAAAGTAAGGAATGATAAATATATTGTAGATATATGGGGGCAAAGGGGCCCCTATAACAGTTCAAGCTTTAGGGCCCCATAAATGTAGGCCTCTGCATCTGCAGCTGGATCTGAAACTGCTCATTTGTATTCCAACTTGTCAGCACCCTTTCAGTATTTTGTCTGGTCAATCCGTTTTTCAAATCTGTTTGGTCTGGTGAGAGTCATAATATCTTTTCTTTTTATTTTCACAATTACAAGTATGACTGTATAAACCAAAGCAAGCAATGAGAGATCCGATTAGCAGTTTATTTTATCTCAGTTTCAGGGAAGGTTTTGTTCCAATTTAACAAAACAAAAGTCTTCAACAGCTATACTTGTCTCCTAGTGTCAACAAAGAATGTAGCTCAAAGTGCTTTACAAGGTGTCAAAAAAGAAAGGTTTTAGGAAAAAAATTAAAAATAGAACAATAGGACTGAATAAATGGCATACCTAGAAGTCAAAGAGTCCTCATTTAAACATTTGTTTTCAAGTCTCTAATGAAAGTTCAGTATTACGGTCAGATGGCTGGAGAGAACGGAAGAAAATTTTAAAAACACTCCAAGTGCAAGATGCCAGAGAAATAAACAAAATCTGCAGGGGTTCAAAAACCAAACAACAGTCCACTTCCACTGGGCATTCTACCAAACATACATTTTCCTGTGTAGTTCCAATTATTCTTTTAAGTTTTTGTCCCAGAATTTTCAGTGCAGTGGGTCTCATCAACAGTTGGAGTACCCACTTTCATTCAAACAACACAGGTGGCAGCATAGTACTTCAATTAGGTGGTGGCGGTGGTGGCGCAAAGCACCACCACAAAAAATGGAAAATAAAAAGCAAAGACAATTAGATATAAATAATGATTGTAAAATTAATGAAGAATATGGTATTAGTAGAAATAACATACATAATAGTACTGCTATGAAAATGCCACATCAATTGTTTAAGCGGGTCAAAATGCACAGTCTTGTAATCTGACACAATATGTTCTTTATAGTCCAATGTTAGCCATAACCCTGCCATCCACCCATTTTCTTAGACTGCTTTCTCTATTAACAGGTCCCAGAGTCCCTGAGACTCTCCAAAAACGCTAGACACAAGGAATGGATAAGCTGTTATCAAGATACAGGTCCATCATAAATGTACCTATTTTCTGTGAATATTAGAGTAGATTATAGTATAGTGGAGAAAACATCTGTGGGTCACAGGGAGCATATGTAAACACCACGTAGAATGATTAGGCAAGAGTTAAGGGTCACATTGCCTTCAAGCAATAGCATTGAATACTACACACCACTATGCCTCTCGCCACTCCTGTCCCCTGCATTTCTTGCTGTTTTGTTGCAGTACATTGATAATAGGATCCAATAACAGGTCAGATCCAAGGGTGAGTGTGCAAGGACTAACTTTATTAAGTGACAGTTGCATGAGCTGTAGCAGATCTCTATACCATGACCTACATGTATTTTATTTTGTCTCAATTCTAACACAATGCACATCATTGTTTCTTTCTTGTTCAAAATTTCTTATACCAGTTGTGATGAGTGGTCCGTGGCACAGAGTAATTTTTAAATAAATTATCAGTTCCCATGTAGCATGCAGGCTTGGAATCGGGTACGGGTGTGTGCAAGCACATGTCACTCATTTATTAATTGGGGTGCTTGGCCGATTGTTCTGTATACAAATGCAGAGGCAGGCCGATCAGTTGGATGCCTTGATTGTACCTCGGGTGGAGCAGCTTGTCACACCTGCACTCATGTAGAGAGTACAGTTTAAAAGGAGCCTGCACAGCAAAGAGTGATAAAGTTGGAAATGAAAAAATGCATGGAGGTTAACAGATGGAGATGAAGGGTAGGAGCAAGAGAGAGCCGGTGCTAGGCAGAAGGTAGCAGGCAGACATGAATGGAGCCCTGGGAGAGAAGTGTGTGGAGAGGTCCTTAAGGAGGCTGAGGGTTGCTCCTTTTGAGCACGGGAGCAGGAGCAACAACAATACTCTGGAGGGCTCCCCTGCAAGGCTGGACATAGCAGAAGGAATCGAAGGGTTGAATGCTCAGCAGTGCCACATGGATCAGCATAGGATAGGCAGTGGGGACGCGAGCAGATCAGAAGGCTGTCTGCACTTGTTGGATGACATCTCCCTGTGCTTGCAAGACCCGAGCAAGGTAAGCCGGGGAGATGTCAGTTTTAAAGGGAAGCACTGGGGACTGAGATTTTTAGAGAAGATTCCTGACATGTTTTTCCCTTGTTTTTTATGGATTTATTTCTTGGATTTTAACTTCCACAGTCAGTCATTTTTATGGATTATTTATTTGTAGAACTTTTGCACTGCACTTATTGAACACTGCTAGTTTGTGTTTTGGATTTTAATAAAAGCACTTTGTCACTTTTGCACCTACCCCTTGTCTGGATGCATGTGTCCTCATCTACCTGTCTCATCTCGGTTACAGTACACAAGGTGGTAGGTTCCCAAGGCTCCTGTATGCAACAGGATCATGGTGCCAACCCGCACCGTCACACCAGTCTTGTCATTTTATTATCTATTACTTCCATTTTCTTTGATGATTACAAAATTACTTCAGCAGTTACCTTGGTACAAGTTCTATGGACATGATCCAATTAGTATAATTTCATTTCTTCTCTGTATATTCTGTCTTATTTCTGTCAAATGTGTAGAAGTGGTTTGTACATACAAGTGCTGAGCTTCTTTTTTCATTGTAATAATGAAAATTTTTATCATTGTATATGTCAGATTTATGCCAACTTTTTGGGTTTCATTTGTATAACATCATTTTGTTTTTGTTTTAGAAGCATGAGTACAGTTGTTTTTTTCTCTATTGTTTCTTGTCGTTTTATTGTTTTTTCAGTATTATTTACAATTGGTCTTTTTGAGAAACCTGTTTCTGTGTTAACTGTTTAGTACTGCAGGTTTTCTTGTGTTGTGCTACATTAGATGGTATTTGTTAAAAAGATTGTTCAGTCCCCAAGTAGGTTGTGTTCACCACAAGTTTAGCAGTTCACTTCCTGTCACTGAGTCACCCTATTACTCTGAGTGAGTCACCCTTTCCGTGCAAGAATTATCCACATTCTCAAGCAATTGAACTAATTTGGATAAAACTCTCAGAGATATATATTAACATAAAGTTCACCTTAACTATGTTGTATTTGCAATAGTCTTCCATTTTTAGTGTCATATTTAAAGGAATCCAGTGTGTCTCAAACTGTGTACAGTTAAAATATTTTTTTAGTTATACACTATAAGAAGATTATTTACCAAGAACAGATCAACTTTTTCTAAACTATACACTGGCCATTACATAAGAGAAAATCCATTCACAAGATTCAGTAGGTTATGTGTAAGTCATGTTCATCAGTGACCACCAGAGGGCTCCAGACATCTGGTATAAAAATGACGGTACTGGTCTGCATTTGTATGGATTACAGGAGAAGACCAGTGCTTCATGAAAAACTAAGAAAATATTGACGATTGAAGAAGGTGGTGGGATATCAAATGTGACATTTTCATTGTAGTTCTTTATTCTCAAATTCAGGTTCTTTTCATACATCACCCATTGCATCAGAAAACGAAATATCAATAAACTAAAAATGTAACTTTTATTTAAACTTCTTGGACAAAGTAATGCACATATTAATGAAAAGTTTACTTGTGTTTCCTTTGCAAGCGTTCCTGCAGAATAGATGGAGGTCCTAGCTTTTCTTGAGAGGACAGCCATCTTTCATCTGAGATTGACAGATACTTTGCAAAAGAAACAGTCAGAAGTTTTAGCAGAAATCATTTGACACAGGTTATTTTGACCCAAAAAAGTACAGGTTAATATAAAGTGCAAAAATAACTCCATATGCTTCTGAATAAGAGATTAACAGCACCCAGCAGTATGGGAACACATTATAGAGTGTAATATCCACTGGCAGAAATGGGTTTATATATCCCCTTCTGCATCACGGACATGAATGTCTTAACTCAAGGTGCTCATCTTTTTAACTTGGTTGACATGCTGAGGGTGATTGTCATTGGCCATGACTGTCAATATTTCATGAAGTGTCTTTTCAAAAACTGCCTATAAAGAGTCCAGACTGACTTACTAGACAGAGAAGGCCTTTCTGAACACTTTACAGAGTTTGCTGAATTCACCTGCTGCAGTGCTGTTTCCCTAGCAGACTACCAAACAGAGAATGGCATCAACTACCACAGACATAAATGTAACAGAGATTGTCTTAACTAAAATTTCCCACGTCTCCTTAAAAAATACAGGCAACTGCTCCACTTCTTGTTCAAAGCCACAGCGTTGGTAATTTACTCACAGCTTTTGTCTAACTGCCACCAACCTGAAGTTCTTGATCTTCTCTTATGTCTGGCATTTTTTTGCTTTTGATTACACCGCTCATGAAAGATCTCCACCAAATGCTGTCCTCGTCCATTTTCCCTTTCTGATATACCCCAATAAACCTGTATCTTCAGAGAAGTTTTGTAGATGGCCTGGTCTAGTGGTGTATCTGAAGTCTGAGGTGTACAATACGAACAATAAGGGGGCTGAAATTGTCCACTGTGAAGCCTCTGTGTTGTCTATAACAGTCTTATATGCAGCCCCATAACTGTACAAACTGTGGACTGACAATGAGGTAATCCATAACCCAGAATACCATAGATTCATCCATCTATCTTGACTGTAACATCTTGCCTCACAACACAGGCTTGCAAGTAAAAAAAGAAATCAGAAAATGTGATGTTAACAGTGCCTTTTACCTAATCCCAGTAGGAGAAGGTTCTGTTAAGTAGTTGGATGACAATGTCTTCTACATCAGTGTAGTGTTTTAGCCCTTTGTAGCCCTGACCTGACCAGAGGTTTGTGGTGAACCAAAATTAGCCTCTTTAGGGTCTTAATGATGTGGGATGTCAGAGCGTCTAGTTCATAGCTATTTGAGACATCCAATTGCCCTTTCTTCACAACAAGGACTTTATCAACACTTTTTTCTAAATGGTCCTCTTGCCTCTCATTCAGTCCTAGTGTTACTGACAGATGCTGTCCTATTATAACCTTACTAGGTGGAGTACGCCTGCTTGTTTCACTTGCCAGTCTAAACAGATGGCCCGTGCCCTCTAGGCATTGCTGAAAACATCTCCCAAATACTTTAGTTGCTTCACTGTAAAATTTTCAAGGCACATGGTTTATTTAAATGAATTAAAAATGGCATTTTATCCCCAACTCACAAAAAAATGATAGAAATACTTTGCAGGAATATCTTATTGAACTTGGCACTGTTTTATTGACATTCTGTCTCTTCATATTGGGCATTAGGAGGATTATTGTAAATGTCTGCTAAAAATGTAGAAAGACTACTGAAGGTATACTGTATTGAAAAAAACTGACAGAATCAGTAAGTAAAATAAAATGATGTCATGAAGTCAATACTCTTAACAGGAGGTGTGCAAAGTGAGCCAACAAAAAGCCTTTAGCATGCCAATGCAATGTCTCTTAGCAGACTGCGCAATTTCATAACATTGGTGATGTGTGGCAGCGCCCTGGTCAGGTGTGGTAACATCACGCCACAGGTGCAGTAGTCTGCATTAATGTTGTATGGCATTCGTTACTGTGCTTGATTATGTTTTGAAAACAATTCTACTAAATTGACTAATGAACTTTTGTCTACTTTTACATTGTCTACCTTTTTCAAATTTTAGTTTGATATACAGTATTTTTGTGGACACATTCATTACTGCAATATTAAAATGGAAAATAAAATGACTATATATATATATTTATATATGTATATAGTCACACACGTGTGCATGGGAGGCAGCTAAACGTCTTGGGTGAGGGCAATTCCGAATCTGAGCAGGATGTGGCAGAGTGCACTGATTCTTTTTCTCAATTTCCTACAGACCATTCATGGGAGATTCCACCTGGCCCTGTTGACATCACTTCCGGGTCCGAACCTATAGATGGAGACCTTTCTGGTTCCGGCCCCATTGATGTCATATCTGGGCTTGAGCCTATGGTTGAAGACCCTTCCAATCCTGGCCCTTCTGACGTGACTTCCTATCCTGACCTTTAAAAGCCTCCACCTTTTCCCTATTCCCTTAGTTCTGTTTTGGACTCCTGTTTGTGCACATCAGTGCTGTTGTTTATTTACAATTTGCAGCCAGGAAAATAATATACGGGTTGCTGCCCCAAACCTTGCTATGGTTCCTTGTGGAGTTTATTACTACTGTATATATATATATATATATATATATATATATATATATATATATATATTGTGGAATGGGACCCGGACACAGACAGGCGGACAACGGTTTTTCACCCAACACACCCATTTATTATATCTATACTAATAAAAGGCAAAGCCCTCACTGACTGACTCACTCACTCACTCACTGACTGACTCACTGACTGACTCATCACTAATTCTCCAACTTCCCATGTAGGTAGAAGGCTGAAATTTGGCAGGCTCAATCCTTACAGCTTCCTTACAAAAGTTGGGCAGGTTTCATTTGGAAATTCTACGCGTAATGGTCATAACTGGAAGGTATTTTTCTCCATTTACTGTAATGGAGTTGAGCTTGAAAGCCGTGGGGGCGGAGTTTTGTGTGACATCATCACGCCGCCCACGTAATCACGTGAATTGACTGTCAACGCACTATGTAGAAAACCGGGAAGAGCTCCAAAATACGCTAAAGAAAACATGCATTATATAATTGAGAAGGCAGCGAAACAATAAGAAGCGAGCGAGTGACATACTACCATATTCATCAGTGCAGCTACTTCGGAAACAAAGCAAGGTATAAACCTAAACTTTAAATTAAGTTAATAGACAGGCTGCCACTGGCGTTTTTCATGCCCACGGGTACTGCGGGATACAAGTTTAATGAGAGGACACAGGATATAAACGAGAGTTTTGATCACTTTGTAACTAAGTTAAAATTGCAGGTGAAGGGGTGTGCTTATGCAAATTCCGAGAGACTGTGTTTGTGGGGGATTGACAGTTAAGGCGGGTGGAGGAGTCACGTCATCATCTCCCCTCCCTTTTACCTCATTTCGCTCTGAGCTGAGCTCCGCGGCTAACGCCGTCTTCCGAAGCAACTTCGTCACACTGCCACCTAAAGTCAAAACTTAAATATATAAAGTCAGCGTCGGAATATATAAACTCAGCGCTGGAATATATAAAGTCAAATCTTGAATATATAAAGTCAGCGTCGGAATATATTGTCACGCTTGGGTCACAGATTTGCACAGAGACACAGGAGGTCGTAGAAACAAGAAGGATTTTTATTCAAACACTGCAAACACATGAGCTTAAACGTGCTCCATGACAAGTCAGAGATGACAGTTCCGCTAGGAGCAGAGAGAGAGAGAGTGATAAAAGCAAGCAAACAATCAATTTTCAACTGACAGGCGCTGCACAAGGCTTTTAAGTTAGCGGAGTATCGCGCGAAGTTTGCATTACGCGTTATGGCGCAAGTGAGAAAGTAAGGAGCAATGTGAGGGTAGTCTGTGTTTCAGGGGTTGTGGTTTTCCCAGAGGCGTCTGTATCTTCTTGGGGTGCGATCAGCCCTCCAGCTCACACCCTCCCCCTCAGCTTTATTCACATTTCCGTGAATCAAGCGACTCTCTGTACCAGGTTCATTTAGTCTTGATAATACGTCTGCGTTGACGTGTTCAGAACCTGGTCGATGCTTTACTGTGAAACGGTAAAAGTTGTAAGCCCAGAAACCATCTCATGAGGCGAGAGTTTGTATTTTTCTGTCGGTATGACCATTGAAGTGGAGCATGATCAGTTACCAAAGTGAAGTTTCGTCCCCACACGTAATAGCGAAGCCCTCCAGCTCACAATATAAAGTAAGTGCTGGAATATATAAAGTCAAAACTTCAATATATAAAGTCATCGTCGGAATATACAAAGTCAGTGCTGCAATATCCATCCATTTCCCAACCCGTTGAATCCGACCACAGGGTCACAGGGGTCTGCTGGAGCCAATCCCAGCCAACACTGGGTGCAAGGCAGGAACCAATCCTGGGCAGGGCAAATGCATCATTTTCAAAACATTAACCGAACAGTGTTTTTTTAATTTATTTTTCTGAATACATTTTTGTTAACTTACTTCAGTTCAGAGTCGTTTCAATCAATATATTTTGACTTTGAGTTTATATATTCAGGAATGAGTTTATATACTCCGATGTTGACTATATATAATCAGGAATGACTTTATAAATTCCGACGCTGACTTTATATATTCAGGTTTTCACTTTATAGATATATATAAATATGACAACAACACTCATGTCAATGACAAAACAATTACATTAACAATCATGTTACGTTATTTTTAAAATTTTTCCTTTTCTTTTTCATAACTTCTTTTATACACTACTTCTCCGCTGCGAAGCGCGGGTATTTTGCTAGTTTACAATATTTACAAGTTAGTGCACAACCCAGTGCCTCCAGCACCGATCCCCCAAAGTCCGGGCCTCACAGTCACCGATGCCTTCCTTCTGGCCGCCTCCAGTCCTCTCTCCAGCTCCGTCCTCTTCCACCCGACTTCTGCTCTCGAATGCAGGGAGGCGGCCCCTTTTATACCACCCCGGATGGGCTCCAGCTGCTTCCCGGCACTCCTCTTTGGACACGCCCCCGTGTGCCGGAAGTGCCGGCTGCGCACCCGGAAACCCTCCGGGTGTCTCCATTCTTCTCCCCCCCAGCACTTCCTGGTGTGGCGGAAGTGCTGAGGTCCAGGGTTCTTCTGGCACCGGGGCGCCGCCTGGCGGTGGCCATGGGCCCCTACAGGGTTGGGCTTCCAAGCCCCCTACCCGAGGCCACCAACAAAACCAGGGCGGTCGCCCGCTCGTGGTCAGGAGGAGGCACAAGCCCTCCTCCGGTCCCCTCGGGCGTCCCGGCTGGGCTTCACCCCCAGCCGCCTGCGACAATATATATATATATATATATATGACCAATACTCAGTCAGTTATTTAAAATATCCATGCACACAAAGGATCTGGGAAGTTTTTCAAATGTGCAGTTCTGGTGCTAACACATAATTATGCTACACAATGGATCCAAGTACACCTTGCTGCAGCCAGCAGAAAAGGGGGCAGTGCTGGATGTTCTTGTCTTGGGACTGGATGCTGGTAACACATAGTCCCAGTCTCAGTTATTTTCACAATTGATGATGCGGAGTTCAGACGCTGTCTTAACAGCAGTCTGCCAAACCAGACTGGAGCAATCCACAGCAAGATGTACTTGCTTGTTCACATGCTGTGGTTCAATCACTGTGTCTTGAATGTTGCTCGTATGCCTTTTCACATCCTGAGCATCACAGCTCCAAAACAATTAGAAAACCCCAAGTTAGAACAAATAGCCATTCCTTTGATTGTGAAACTAGAAGTGATAAAGTTTATGCAGAGCGCTTTATAAGACATAATTAAGGTTTGTTTTGATGACTAATGTTGTTATTAAACTAATTCTGTCAATTTTCATGCAGTTTGATGTTATTTGAACAAAAATAAGGGTTGATTTCAGGGAAACGGGAATGCTTAAAAAAGTTTTCAATTAGAATTACTTGTAATTATGAACTTGTGTCAACTTTACAAAAATGTTTTCAGGAACAGATTAGTACCTTTTTAAGGGGCCGGTGGGGTCTGTGCACCTCCCTTATTGATGCCTTCTCCACTGAATTAGGATGCAACCAATTTGCTATGTGCTCATACCGAATGTCACTGCTATAAGTTGCAGTTACTTGGCTCACGCTTTCATGATGGTAAGACAAATCACACACAAATTAATTATTTTATGTTTGTTAAGAAGTTTTGTTAAACCCTTTAGTTTTACAACTGCTAAAATGCATGTATTACTCATTTACTCTTCTGTAACAAGACCTTCAAAAAGGCTTCTTTTGGTCTTCATAAGACTTATAAAACGTCAGTAGATCGGTTATTCATTTATGTGCGGTGCGGCACATTGACATGCTAGTAAAACGTCTTGTTAATATGAAGGAGTCACAAGTCTAATACTAAATTTGGAATATCAAGAGAAATGTGTCTCAGTTAAGCCATGTGAGACCACTCCAAAGCTTCATGTTGTTAGTAGGTCACATTGCAGAGGTGAATAACCACTTTATTGATGCGTTGTAACTGTTACGAAGACCCAAAGAAGTGTATGTTGAGGTTTTCTAACAGTAAATGAATAATCCATCCATCCATCCATTATCCAACCTGCTAAATCCTAATTACAGGGTCAAAGGGGTCTGCTAGAGCCAATCCCAGCCAACACAGGGTGCAAGGCAGGAAACAAACCCTGTGCAGGGCGCCAGCCCACCACATGTAAATGAATAATGCAGTATCTAAAGTATTACCACAGCTTTTTTTTTGATTGTGCATGGTGGGGCAATACTGTCTCACAACAAGGAGACCAAGGTTCAAGTGATATGAATGAGAGATTTCAGGTTTTGATGTTTAATACATTTGCAAACTTTTCTGAAAACACATTTTCATTTTGTCATTATGGGTAATTGAGTGTAGATTGATGGGCACAAATGGCGAATGTATCCATTTAATATTAAATCTTCAACACAACCAATTGTGCAGAGAGTGAAGGCATCTGAATATGTTCTGAATCAGTGTATCACCACATTCGCTGTCCAAATCAGAGTAATTTTTGTTGTGATGGTGGCAGCACGTGAGTGCAGTCTGAGGGTGGCAAAGAATCCTTGAAGGCCTCCATTGTTTAATGTGGATAAGTTTTTGTTTATCTGTTCTGTGGGACTTTCTCTTTATTTGGGCCAGAAACACCTTGCAAGTATATGATTATTGAGTGGTCCTTTTGACGTTTATAGGTACAGCCATTAATGTTTACTTATCTCAAGCCCTTCATTTTTAAATTATATGCATTTATTAGCAATTAGCCTGTCTTTAGATAGCTAGGGTTGTTCAGTGTCATCAAAGCCAAAGCTGGACTTTAATAATGCATTGATAGGGTAAAGGCAAAGGTATTAAAATATTAGTGCATTCCAAAAGAACCACTTGTTAGTCTATAATATCTCATTTGAAGGACTACCATAGTTCTTTTGAATGCTCAGGGAATTAAACCTGTTTATTTTCCATTGGCCAAAAAAATTCTCAAATGTATTGATAACTTTGATTGGGCCACCGGGAAAATCACCACCAAGATGACACTTTTTTAATCTTTTTTGTAATTGACGCCGAGGTTGTGACCTATGTGACCATGCCCCTAACATCCCGACTAGCATCTTGACAATGAGGCCATAAAGTGGCGTCAAATCAGTAACATAATTTTAGCAACATTCAATTGATGTTCAAAAAATACAGTAACTACTGAATAAATATCATGAATTATCAAAACCTTCAAAGTGATTTTCAAAATAGGAACACATCCATTAATAAGATAAGTAAAAATTACAGAACAAAACAAATTCACAACAGTTTGTCGGATGTCTTAATGCTTAATGCTCTTTTGCTTCTAAATAAGTGTGAGTGCAGGTGTATGTTACAGGAAAGCAAAGTTTTGCAAAAAGGTGTCATTTCACAGTTTCAAATACTTAATGGTAATGAACATCCATTCAGGGATTTCTAATACTCACACTTCACTTAACCTGCTGTACTTGTTTGAGAGAAGTAAAGGCCAGGGAAACATTTTTTTAGCCGCACACGCACTTGCAATGCCTACCAAATAACATGTCATGAGGATTAAAAGAAAAGACAAAACACATTTCTTGGTTTGACTTTGAAGGTAAGCTTTATTTTGGCTAATTTAAGACTTTTGTTAAGCACTTATATACATGTATCAGTCTGGTCACATGCTAGGCTGCACTCTCCATCCTTGATATGAGAGTGAGGTGTTCCTTTTTACATACACAGCTCATCATCAGCCAAAGGCAAATTAAGGTGCGGTATGACCAACTCAACATGTAACATTAACAAACATTATGCATTAAGACTTTGTTGAACCTGTAGAGTCTTCCAGAGTCCAATGATGGGCATGGATAGGAAGAAGGAAGCATGTCACCCTGAAAAAGATAATTTTTGTCAGTGTCTAGAAGTAAAAAAATCAAAATGCTTTAAGACAAATTTCAGCATTCAAGCCTATTCTGTTCTTCCATCTACCCATTCTTAGCCTGCCCGTTTTAATATAGGGAGCCCACCCAGAGAGCACAAGGCAGGAGTGGACTACTTCAGGGCCAACTCTCGTTTCTTTCTTTTAATACTCCTCAAATTACATTTGACAACCAACTATTTTGGTTTTGTTTTTTTACCCTGAAAGCCATAGCCAGACAAAGCTTGTTTTACTTAACTGATTACATAAAGCAATGACGTTTACAGGCTGCACATTTACACAGCCTATGCACTGAGCTGACCGATTTTTATTTTTTTTTGTTTTTCTTCCTGTAAATGTTTTAATAACTAGCTGTTCTACCTGTCTAAGATGGGTTGAAATCTAAGTAATCAACACAGACCTCAGTGTTAACGTTTGCAATGCATGGGTCTCTGTTATATGCCATTTGGTATGGGATTTATAAAAGCGGTATTAATGTTTGTGATGCACCATCTATTGGAATGGCAAATGCAATGGATGTTATTCCTAAAATGTCTGTAATGTGCTATCTTTTGAGATTATAGAGATACAGCAAACAGATAGACACACAGACATATGCACAGACACTTGTCCATTTATTAAGGTGGATAATAATATTTGAATCTTCCGCCTAATGCCTGCCTTTATTTCCTTGTTTAATTCAATAACTCATTTCTGTGAAAGTCAAAATTTTCCAAAAGTGTTATTCACCAGCATGTGAACCTTCCTACCATCTCTTCATTTTTTCAACCCAATTTTACACTTACAAGGATTGAGCTGCTAGTATTGGGCACAGGTTAGGGATAAAACTTGGATGAAATCAATCCATTATTCCAGGCCAATTTTGGCTTTTTAAAAATGTTCTGTACACATGTTGGGATATGGGTAGAAAAGTAATTATCCAAAAAGTCAAGTTTAAGAATATCTATGGATATTTCACAAATGGATGACCACTAGAGATCTTTAGAGCTGTGAAACAGCGACAGAAATCACTGTGCCACTATCTAACAACACATTCCCAAACAAACAAAATATGAAATACAGGTTTAATGTATATAAAGGAAAAAAATAAAAGAAAATTACTCCATTGCTAAGTAAAATCTTTAAATTAAATATTCAGCTTTTCTTAAAAAAACAGTATTATTAATATAATGGTCTAAATCTTCTGTAATTAGTTAAGACAGAAACAAGGCAGTTTTTGAATATGTTTTGCTAAAGGTACTCCTTTTAAATTCAAAAATGATTATAAAACATAAACCAGAAGCTACTGGGAGGCTCTAAGCCTGAGTTTAGGAACCAGTGATCTGAGTAATCTGGCCTGCTGACTGTAAAACATCATCTGTTAGAGTTTTAAAAATATTTCCATGGACATGTGTTCTGCCCAGTGCTCTCAGAAATTAAAATAAGGGCATACGGACAATTTTAAAGTTAACCTGTGATTTATTATTTTGAAGTTGAGTTTTAGGGTGGCAAATGTTTGCTTTAAACTTCATCACGGAAAATTGTTAGATTATTAGTATAAACAGTGGCAACTGCCCACAGTAGACGTTGTTCATTATAGTTAGACAAGACTGTCCAATTGCTGTGTCTTCACCATTATGTACTTGATATCATAAATGAACACTTTATATATTTTTTTTCCATTTTCATTTTTTTTAAACAAAAGTCTGGACATTCATGTAGTATCTTCCTTTCATGTTCAAAACACTACATCTGGTTGTTGTTTTACTGTCTCTGGTTTCATGTCTGATTCATAGCATTATTGTGCATACTACCTTTCACTACTTTCATTACTCACATCCTTTGCCCATCCATATAATAATAATAATAATAATAAAAAACAATATTCGTCTTGTCATTTTTCATTATTTTGTAAAATCTCTGGTTTCATGTCTGATTCATAGCATTATTGTGCATACTACGTTTCACTACCTTCATTACTCACATCCTTTGCCCATCCATATAATAATAATAATAATAATAATAATAATAATAATAATAATAAACAATATTCATCTTGTCATTTTTCATTATTTTGTAAAATCATCCAAATAATTCGTTGACTTGTCCTTTAAAGCCATGGTTTTCATACTTACTGTGGTTTATCAGAATGCAAAGATGGCCTACAAGCTTACAAGCGTCTGCTGAAGTACCAGTAAGAAGCTTATGAATACAGTGAGACGGAGGATCTGGCCTGCCTTCTTTAAAGTATTTAGCCACAAAGAACCCTTTGCATTTTTTCTTTTTCAGGTAAACACTGACACAAATTCATTACAACTTAAGATGTAAAGCTACATATTATACTTACACATAAAATTGTTATTCAAGGAAATTTTTCAAGCCTAAACAGATCATTTTCATTGTCAGTTTTATTCATTTATTAATTTAACATTTGTCCATGAACACACATATTGTATATAAAGTACTATAACAAATTGAACAAACTCCACTAGGTGCTAATCGTTATAAGCACATGTACAGTACCAGTGGTAATAGCTCAAGAAGGACCTACCGACTGTGTAGAAAAGCATTCTATTCCTCAGAAGCACCTTTGGAGGAGGAAGATTTGGAGACCTGAATGATCTCCACCGAAGTGAAGCCCTTCCCTACAGAAACGCGGTTTCTGGTGCGCAGTTTGTTCAGCGCAGATTCAGCCATACCGGCTCTCTCCTCCGCATCGTCCAGCTCGTGCACTGCTTTTCTATACTTAGACAGGCTCTGATTGGCTTGTTCCTCCTGTGAGAAAGTACAGAATATTAGCCATTTGTTAGCGTGATTGTTTTAGGGTGATCGTTAGAGCTCTATAACTATAGAAACATCCTTGTGGCAAGACTCTGCAATTAATCATAATATATTTTTTATATAGTTTCCTATATTCAAGGTGCTTTATAAAAATTATGTTTTTTTGTGCCAATTTTTTTTCATTTTTGAATACTAGTATTAAATACTATATTGTTCTGTTTCTTACTATGTATGTTTTTAATCATAGGAAAATATGGTAAAAATAAAATGCATATCTCAAACAGGAAATGAAACATTGTATACTACAAACTGTGTCACAGTGGTAGTTAGCACTGCTGCCTCACAACAAGGAGACCAGGGTTCATGTCCCAGGTGTCTCCTGCTTAGAGCTGCACGTGGGTTTCCTCTTGGTGCTCCAGAGACATGCAGGTCAGGTGTCTTGCACTGCTAAATTAGAACATTAAGATGTTTTCACCTTGTGATGGAGTGGCGCCCCATCCAAGGATTGTTCCTGCTTTGCACCCAATCCTTGCTGGGATAGGCACCAGCTTCCCCAAAACCCTGCCCAAGTTAAGCACATTTGAAAATGGATGGATAGATACTGCAAAATAACATAACATTTTTAAACCCACTCAATTAATTCTAGGTCTCAGGGGACCGCTCCCATAATACAAAACAGCTTAAACAAAATGAAAAAATGAATGTCCTGTTTTAATAGGGCTGTGTATAGGCTTAACTATTATAAATAAGTTACTGGATGTTGTACTAAAAAATGTATTCATGCACACTCACGTTTCCTGTGAATGTATTTTGGACTATTATAGTGTACATTCCACCATACTAACTCCTTCTTTCTGCTCATCATAAAGCCTGTTGGGTACCATCGGGTATACTGGATCAGGAGTTCATATATCGTCACCAGCTGAGAACCAGGCTGTACAAAAAGCGTCCTTCAGTAGGCTTATGTAACTGGACGGGGCTTTGTTAAAGTGAGCTTATATAAGTAGTGTGACAAAAAATCCAATGCTGCTGGGACACAATTTTTATTGAATGGCATAAGAGATATATGGACCACTATTTGTTTTCTCAGTGATTATTTTGGTATATTGTGGTGTGTCTTGCCACTGCATGAGCTGTAGGGAGTGAAAGCAGTGTTGGGGTGGAGTCTTGGAAACCACACTTGGTAAGGGCTTGGAGCACCTCCCTGGAGAGAGAGCTGAGTGGCGGGGATCAGAACTAATTAATAGCGCATGGAGAAAAAGGGAAGGGAAGTTGGAAGTAGCTGTTGTTGTTGGAGCGAGAAAGACAGCATCAGGTTGAGAAGGGAGCGAACAGTTAAAGGGCAGGCAAGAGGGAGGTAGATAGGATGGAAGCGAGTTATTTTTATTATTTTGGTGGTGTCCCCATGACCCAGACAACGGGCGGCAACAGAGCACCATTTATATCACTGCATATCAAATAAAAAGCCTGTCGGCATTTGGAAGACTCCCCCGGAGAAGCGGCTCCTGAGTGTGTTTTATTCAACAGGACATCACAATATTTTATTTTTCCTACATTAATCATATCAGCGTGTTTTGATGTATTAGCCTTTGAACTCGTCGGTTTTCTGTTTATTGGTTTTTTGTCTAATACCATTCATTTTTTGAATTTATTGACATTTTCTAACCAACCAGATGACAACATACAGTTCCATGGCATGTCAGTAGATGGTGCTGTATGTTGATGTTCTATATTTGTGCTTGCACACCAGTTTGATTTTTTTGCCCATTGTTTGTCTTCCAGAATTCAATGTGATGTGACTAATGGGCTGCCTAAAACTGACTATCTCAGCAATCCATATTTTTAAACCTAAGCATTTTTATTTTACGGTTGAAGAGTGGTGAAATCTAAGTGATAGTGGTGGATTACAACTCCAGCCCCTGGTGGTGCTAGTAGCCAAAATGAGTGCAAATTTCTGAGCCAAGTGTGAGAAAAGTTCATAAAGAAACTTGATGGCAGGTCACCTGTCACTTGGAAACGATCCACTTGACAGTCCGTGAAGCAAACTAAGTAGGCAGAAACAGGGTAGTTAGAATACATTTGTCTGCCAACTGGTAAGCTAATTTGACTGTTATTATTTTCTTTATTATCACTCAATGTTATATCTTGATCGCAAGCAAACTGCTTAACTCCACAACTAACACATTTTAAATGTGTCTTTTGGGTTATTGTATGGTTTTCTTCCACTCGGAAACAGTTTTGAGGTTAATTGATTTTTTTATTGAGAGTTTTATTTAATTCCTGTCCCATCTCTTTGTTTACGAGGTGCGGTAGGAGGCGTCATGTGACCATTTGTGGCAGCATAAACAAGGTGGCACACACATTTTACATTATCCTTTGGTGCATAAAAGTTCTTAAACTTGAAATCTAGCTAATTAGTTAACTTATCAAGCAGGCCCTAATGTCAGGTCTCATTACGTTCGTGATCTGCTTTTTGACTTTGACTTCTGTTTTGCTTTTGTGTTTGGGTTTTCTCATCATTTGTCATTTTTGGCTCTGACATGTTTTTCCTGTATGACTATAGTTTTTCCTTCTTGTTGTCATCGCCTGGTTATATTCTGTTCTCACAATAATTCTTCGATACCACAAAATAAAACATGAAGTGAGAAAAAAAAGTGAATGTGCATGTAGACCTTTGGACATCTTTTGAGTTGTTTTTGCACAGAAAATCGCATACTTTCCAGTGATAGGAGAACTGATATCTTTCCTACAGCTCATTCCCTCCCTCCCTCCTTAACCATCTGCTCCCCCGGCTTTGGCTCCATAGCACTGCTCCTGCAAAAAGGAAGACGCTGGACTAGTGCTGATTGCCTGGAAGTTCTTTTACTTTATTATCTTTGTCGTGATGAAGAAAAAAAAAACAGCTATGCAGTTTATACTGTGAAACTGGGTTGATAATCTGACATTTCACTGCAATTTAGATATTTTTAGCTTCCTTAGATAAAAATAGCACAGTTCACATAAAAAATGACACACACTGCTTTTGTGCGTGTTATGTATTAACTTATTTAAGCAATTGTTTTATATTCTGCTTATTTTCAGACTGTATATTTGTTAAACCTCCTTTGGCTCTCATCCTCACTTTCATGTTATATGACACTATTATAATGTATATACAGTACATCATCTAGGAAGAAAATGCATAGTAAACTATATTATATCAAATCTAGGGGACACTTAAAATAGCTTACATCAAAGTTTTGTTCTTGTCCAATAGCTTACCTAGAAAACACAGTATCTGTCTGTGAAGACTATTAGAAAGAGATTTACCTTCTTATTAATGTTAGCTACATAAAACACCTGATGCCTGTGTTTCTATCTTACATTAACTCTTTCAGGGCGGATGTCGACTTTTGTCGAAAGAAGAAGAAGTTTTAGTTAGACTATCTTTGCTAGAAGGAAAGTTAGCTTCATTGGTTTTGACCGAGATTCCCTAAGAGGAGCAAACACCAGCGAAAATGGCATCGACATCTGCCGAGAGATCAAAGTGAATGTGTAAAGCGAAATACTCCGTGGAAGACATTTTGCATATTATCGCTGAATTAGACTCTGAATTGTCGGACTGCAATTTTGTGATCGAAAACAAACGTGAGATATCAGCATCAGCTGATCGGTCCCCAGCTGATCGTGTTGTCGAACAGGTTCGTGTAGCCGACGTACCTACGGTAACAATGACAAGAGGTACAAACCAGATTGCGATGCACCGAGACCGCGACCACCTCCTGATATGTGAAGACAGCCTGGTGGGCAGCCAACTGCGCATCCCTGATTTACTGGTCGCCTCAGCACACAGCTTCAGACATTTTATGTTGATTTCTGGGTGAAACCATAGCTTTGTGTGATTTTCGGAAAACTGTGTTATTTGAAACAAAATATTCAGCCCTCAAAAAATTAATGATCTTGGTAGTTTCTGATGCTTTATATGTAAGAGGAGCACTTGAATAACTATCACTTGTAACCATGGTTTCAACTAATACGACTGTAATAATTTGTCTTTGAGTTTCCTGTTTTACTTTTATCGGGCTTCCAATTCTTGCTGTACTTGCACATACTGTAAGTTAAATTTATATGTAACAAGTATGTTATTTTGTATGTTCTCCCTGTGATAAAGTAGGTTTCCTCAGCATGCTCCAGTTTCCTCCCACAGCACAAAGAAATGCAGGTTAACTGGACAGGCAATGCTAAATTGACCCCTCCAGTGTGTGTATGTGTTTTCACCCTGCAGTGAGCCGATGGCCTGTCCAGGTATTTTTATTCCCTTTTGCACCTGATAATTGCTGGGATCGGCTCCTAGTAGCCCCAAAACCCTGCCCTAGATAAACGGTTTAGGAAAATGGATGGATAGATGAGTATGTTGTTAGCTCAAGAAAAGTAAATGTGCACACACACACATATATATATATATATATATAACAGGTATATACAGTGTATATACATATATATATACAGTATATAAACACACACTAAATAAACATACTGTATATTATATACTACATGCTATACTAAATAAATATACTATTATCTCTCTATTATAAAAAAAAAATCTTGGGTGGAGACGTGATTTTCTCGGACGCACTTTAACATCCCGCAAGACAAAGCAGGGAGACAAAAGGACAGCTGCTGTACAGGCTTTTAAATGTTCGAAGAGCTGCGAGAGGTAAAAAAAAATGTATTTTGTTTCCCATTGTCTCACCATTCAAGAGGAGGTTTCGGAGGAGCAACCACATCTCCTTAGCGTGCATTCAGATGCGAAGTGGCTGGCGCGTAGTGCGCCCCAGGGAGGGAAGGGGGTGGGCAAGTGAAGCGAGCAGGGGGCAAAGTATTATATATACTTTTACATTTATACTAATAGCTGAATTATTGATTAGCACATGCAAATTAGATTTCACTGTACTTTGTACATGTGACACTAGTGACCCAATAAACATATAAATGTGCACCTTTCTGATAACGTTGCCTGCAAGCTTTTGATTAAGACAATGATTATTCATTTAGTGTCACCCTTCATTAATGCATTTCATGATTTGACCTTTTCAACGACAGGGCGCTGTCATTACTGGGCCCAAAGCAGGATAGGATCCACGTTCATTGCAATGCAGTATGATGGACACACCCGCACTTGTGCTAATCCAATTTAGAGTCCCCAGTTTCACTCGTACACATGTCTTTAAGACACACAAATAAAACAGACTGCAGACAAGAACTTTTTTTTTTTGGAAACTGAAACCAGGTCCCAAGAGCTGTTTTGGCAGCAGTGTAACATGTAACCGTGGTGCCTTAGTCTTGGTGTACAAAATAAAAAAAAAGAATGAAATTACAAAAGTGAGGCTTCATTAGCTAGATTGTACTTATCTGTCTGTAAAGTCTTTGCTTCACCCACCACCATAAACATAGCAACTATCAAAGGACAGACACGAGGTCTTGTAAAAGCATGCCAATAGTTGGCATATTACCTTTGCATAACGGCATCGATATCATAGCATATATTTTGGGGTTTAAAGTGTCTAGAATTAACCAAAGATAAACAAAAATTTTGTGATTTTACTATTAATGAAATGATTTTCCTGGTCACATAAAAAGGTCCAAGAGTTACTCACAGCTTCTTCAATCTGCCTCTTATAAGCCTTCAGCTTGTTCTGCAGTTTCTCCACCAGTTCCTGCATTCGCTGGTTGGTCTTGTGGTCCTCCTCTGACTGGAACACAAGCTCCTTGAGGCGGCGCTCATTCTTTCTCAGAATCTTTACTGTCTCCACGTGACGCTTCTGTTCAGAGTCCAGTTCAGTTTCTATCTCCTTCACCTATTGCGTGAGAGCAGAAAGAAAGTTAGGATGGATCTGTGTTTTTGTTTGTAGACATTTAGCAGGCATGTTACTATATTCCATTTGGCAAATAATGCAAAGGGTAGCTTTCCCAGTGTCTGTATGAAGAGTTAAACCTGTAGTCCTTGACTTGGTATACCAATTCAGGATGACACAGCATGTACATTCTTATGATTCTGATAGTTGTTTCATTGGTAAAGCTCACACTTTTCTTAATATTATTCCTGTCATGCATTTCGAGATTAAGTGGGATTGCTTCCTGTCTACACCAGCCAATGAGAGTGAAACATGCCATCCATCGCAGATTTAATATCATCAGCTACATTAAGGCTGATAAGAGGGAAAATTGCCTGGAAATTTCAGATTGGCATCACCAATGTCAGGTTTCATTTTGCTTTTTAAATTCACACACACTAACACTAGAACATTAAATAAATTGTGATGAGAACGGGCCATTCAGCAAAACAAGCTCGTCCATCCTATTAATTTAGAGTGTCCAAAATAATATCAAATTGAGATTTAAAGGTCCCTAAAGTCCTGCTGTCCACCACACTATTTGATCATTTATTCCACGTGTCTATGGTTCTTTACGTGAAGAAACACTTTCTAATATTTGTGTGAAATCTGCCCTTAAGTTTCTAACTGTGCCCCCGTGTTCTGTTGGCAGAGTTCATTGTAAAGATTTAACTAGGATCTGCCGTACTTATTCCTTTCATAATTGTAAACACTTCGATCATGTCACTTCTTAATCTCTGCTTTTATAAACTGAAAAGGGTCAACGCCTTCAATCTCTCCTCATAACTCGCCCTTCACAGTCCTGCAATTGGTTTAGTCGCTCTTCCATGGACTTTCTCTAGCATTACTATGACTTTTCTGTATCTTGGAGACCGAAACTGAATACAGTACTACAGATGAAGCTTTACTAGTGTTAATATATAACTTAATCATAACCTCCATTGACTTGTACTCCACACATCATGATATATATCCTATTAGCCTTCTTGATCACTTCTGTACACTGCCTGGATGTAGATAGTGATGACTTATGACTCTGAAGTCCTTCTCATAGGAAGTACTTTCAACTTTCAGACCTCCCATTGTGTATTCAAATCTGACATTTTAACTTTCTACATTTACTTACATTACATTTAATGTGCCACGAATATGCCCAAGCCTGCATGCTGTCCAGGTATCTCTGTAACTCTGTACTTTTGAGTAACATGTGATGTTCTGGATCAGAAGTTCACAGATCATCCCATATATCATCACCAGATGAGGACAAGGCTATCCAAAAAGTGTCTGCTTCTTGGTTTAGTTTTCTGTTTCTTTTTTGGCTTCTCTGTTTTTGCAAAATAACCTCTAACTGCTATAAGTAAGTTTTGTCAGTAAAAGCAATCATTGATTTTGCACACATCAGCTTCCTCTTTTCTTTATATGCCTAAAATGTTAATTTTGTGTTAATCCAAAGGTACCCCAATAGTTCTTATTTAGCTCCAAATATATTTTATTGAAGCACTCTCTTTATCTCCCTTCAGAGATTGACTTTACTCCACCATGTACTCTCCTCAAAATCTCTTGTTTGCTTTCCCCTTACCATATTAAAGTTAGCTTCATTACATCTACTGATTTTGATTTAGTTTTGATTTTCATCAATCAGTACCACTAATATCTAATGGGACAATACAGGCTTGGTCAGAATACTCACTGGAGCAACTACCAATTTCATAGCTTTAGATCGCTACAGCTTTTGGTTCAAGCACAAAGCAAAACAGCTTCAAAGCCACATACTGATCTTGGTCTTTTATCAACGCAATAATAGATTATGCATTTTCATCAGCTGTTTGGCCAAGTGATTCAGCTTTTGTCTTTTTAAAACCAAAGACATGCAGTTTAATCACAACTAGGAAGCGCCCTCCCTCACACCATTTAATGTTTCATCTCCACTTACCCGGGCCTCAAGTTTCTGAATGGTGCGTTTGCCCGCCTTCAAAGCAAGCTGCTCAGCTTCCTCTATCTTCATCTGTAAGTCCTTGATGGTAATTTCATTGCTCTTCTTGACTTTCTCAAGGTGTGCACAGTGGTCTTGTTCCTGGCGCAGTTCCTCTGCCATGCGTGATGCCTACAGGAGTAAAAGATGCAATTAATTTTTGCTCCCTGATGATGAAAATATAAATTGGTATCAGACAAGTTAGTGAACTCACATCGGCGACTGCTTTCTTAGCTCTCTCATCTACAGTACGGAACTCGCTGATGAGCTCCTCGTGTTCATTACTGAGTCGCTGCAGGTCTGATTCCATTTTGCGTTTGATGACCACAAGGCTTTGGTTCTGTGGGTGAGAAAAGTTATAGTAGAAGATTTTCATTCAAAACTTTTGGAAGAACCGGAATGCATGTGACCAAACATTTTATTACTTCATTTCGGGAATTTCAACGTCTTTTTACACTCTGTTTAGGATATTTTCATATAAGAGACATACAGTATATACATTTAGTGATTGTGTAGGATGACACAATAAAATGCATTTCTAATGATTTTCTACGCTTTATAGAATATTAATCATCTTTTACATGTCCCTTATAAGCCTCAAACATAAAACGAAAACATACTAAAAGTTTAGAATAATACAAAACACGTGTGGTATATCCAAGCACAAAATTAAAACATTGGGATTGAGTTATCGCTTACATGTTAATTACATTTGTCTGTCAGAGGGTCAACGATTTATAAATACTGTCTTGACAAGCCTCCCCACAGTCAGTCTGCAGCAGTCAGGTTCCTCCAATATAATTCTGATGTTTCTCCTAATGACTTTTAAATGTACTCATTTGTTTAAAAGGCATTAATTCAACAGATGGTCCTATCTTTTCAAATGTGAGATAATGTAATGATGTTTTTTCTGCATCACTAAGATCCAAACACATGTGTAAGAAAACTTTTTACTGAATGATGGGGCCTTTAAGTACCAGTGCTACACTCTAGCTACCTTGTGGGCCTCCAACTGTGAAGCACAGAATTGTGGGATGACTTCGTAGATACGCTGGCTTCTGCTGTGTAGTTAATGAAGCAATACCCTTGACAGTTTCCCTGATTCCTTGAAAAGCACATAACGAGTTCATCGCTCTCTCACTGGAGCTCCCTCTGTCAACACGCACACCTACGAGTTGAAACTATGGCTCTGTGACTCATTGTTACTTTTTATATTATTAGCAGCATTTGGTAGATTTAAGTCTTGTACTGGGAACCCGAAAAACGTTGTGTAAACTATTCTCCAGGTGCAATTGACTGCTCACTTGTCCAAACTTCTCTGTAGAGTCTGTATAGATGTTCAAAGCCCTATATTTTGGGTATGAGCTCTTTCTGGCATTCTTAAGAAAGCCTATGGATTGTAATCTTACTCTTTGTGTGTGCAGCTGAGCTTCTCACCTTCTAAACAGGAGCTCAAACATCTGATAACCAAACCTGTGGCTGATGCCTTTTGGGTATCACACTAAGATAGAGCGCAGCCATAGTAAATTGCATCTTCACTAATTAGGTCAGCAGACGTTTTACATCTGATAAAAACATGTTCTCACACGCTTCACCAAATTCCTGATTAAAGATATTTGCAAAATGAGAGCCAGCGTCTCCTTACATACAGTAAGTCCATTGTCATGGATAACCCTTTCACACTAGGACATTTGTGTTCTGCAAACCGGAGAAGCATTAGAGTACTGAAGTAGTCATCAGGAGACCACTCAGGCCTAGTATCAAATCTCAGTTCAGACTCTTTTCATGTGTCACTCCTAGCTGGTGGGTCAAGCTCCCCATCTCCATCTGAAATTCTGGTTCCATCAATGTGTTTAAGAAACGTTTGAAGACTCTCTTGTTTGGTGTCTAACTGATATTAGCTGGTAGGTTTTTGTAACCTAGGAAGTGTAACTTGCTTGTATTTTGCTCTGAGTTCTTTACTGGCACTGATCAGTTTTCTAACCTTCCCAGACACTTCCCCAGACTGATGTTTACTCCATTATGCAGACCTGTTTTGTAAGTCACTTTGGATAAAAGCATCTGCTGAACAAAAAAAAAAATGTAAACTGTAAATAGTCACCTGAACATTTAGCTCATTATGCCTCTCAGTGACCTCCACCAGTTCCTGTTCAATGAGTTTGCGGGAACGCTCGGAGGCTTCCAGGCCGCTGCGGACTTCTTCTAGCTCTGTCTGCAGAAGACTGAGACGCCTCTCCTGCAAGTTGTATTGTTCACGCAGTTCCTCGTGTTGACGAGCATCTTCATCCATTTGCATTTGCATGTCCTACAAAGGAGCAAACAGCACTTTTCATTTTTAATCTGATAATTCCTGGTTAACGTGACAAAAATGTAGTGTAAAATACATTTGTCTATAGCTGTCATTTGAGGTCTCATATCAAAAATCAAGTTCAAATTTCATATTAAAAGTCAATTTCAGAGGCTACTACTCTTTAAACCTGTATATCGCAGCCTTATAGGAGATCAGTTTTTTGTTTTATTTGCAGTTTTGCACATTGTTGGTGGCATACTAAACAAAAATTGTTGCATGGGTCGGCAGCACTAACACTTTGTCAAGGTTAACTTCTGGATGAACAGGTGGACAGGACAGGATAGATTTTAGAAATTATACCAATGAGAGATGTCTAACCATTGGGGTCATTTGCTTAGAAAAACAGTAAGTCATCTGATTCAACTGCGTGCCTCAGAAGTTTGTTCCTGATTTCCTACTTGAATAAACTTCTCATTTTTCCCCGGCTACCTGAAGGATATGGATTACTTTTTAACTGAAACAGTTCTAATGGACCAATTTATGCTTTGCCTTAGAGAATAGTGAAAGCCGGATTAAACCGCTACATAAACGTCTCTCTTCAAGGTTATAGAGGTTGATTTCTTTTTGTCTGTCAGATTAAGATATACTGATAAATTCAACTACCGTGTGTGCCTGGTTGCCCTTTCCTTTGCAGTTTTTCTTTCTGCTATGTCTCTTTTTGTAATGTGGTGCCAGAATTACACAAAGTACTCCAGATTGGGTCTCACCAGCATAATGAATCTTCATCTGTGTTCATTGTAGAGCCTAATATTTTATTTCTCTTTTTGTGTTTACCTAGAAGATGAGAATGTCATGCCCAGATAAACTCTGTAGCGCATCTTCTATTTATAACGTACACTTCTTTTACTTAGTTGCAACACTTTGCACTCATCTGCTTTAGACGTGGTTTTACTCTGGTGTTAAAGTCATCCAGTTTTTTAATTATTATTGCTTGGTCCAAGTTTTTAAAATTACTTTACTACCCTTCCTGTATTTGTTATTCCTCCAATTTTATCACTCATATTGTATATAGATTTCAGACATTAATCCACCAATGAGATTTGATTAGATGAGTATAAAATTTAGACAGCAGTATTCCTAACACAGAATCATGATTCGTTTATTAACAGGAGATCTTTCGAGTTTGGGGCATTGTCAGCATCCTGGATAACGGAGACAGCTGTTCATATCATATGATACTGTGTAGGCTTCTTATTGTGGACCGATTCACCCAAAGTCAGGTAGAATGACTGGTATGTCCAAAACATAAGTCTGGATTAAGCCTTATTGTTAAATAATGAGTGACAAAGGGTATACCCTGACACCTCAGTGTGTTCCATCAAAGGAGTTTATAGCGAATGTACAAAGAGCACATCACCAATGATAAAGTGCTATGACTGAACACACAGCCATTGACCACTGAATAATAGGCCATGTACTCGGAATAATGGACCATCAAATCCCCAAGGATGTGATGACCTGGAAACTTAGGACTACAAAAAGGAGGCCAGGACAACCAGGTGGTGAGTGCTCTGCTGTGAAGATCTTAATGCTATTGATGTCAAATGGGACAAAGCTGCAAATCACCTCGACCAACTGATCTTGTTGGTGAAAACTTGCTGCTCATTGTGCCTATTGGTACGGGATGATCTACGTCTAAGTAAGTTAAATTATGTTGACTCACCTGTAACACTGCTCAGTGTTAGATAAAAGATGATATGGCTGGTTTGGGGAAGGTTCGGTGTAACATATATACGTATATAGCATGCTCTTCATTTACTGTACCTTTATTTGCTGCTGGAGTCTCTTCAGGGTCTTGACCAGCTCACTGTTGTTTTTGTTGGCATGGTCCAATTGGATCTCCATCTCATTCAGATCAGACTCCATCTTCTTTTTCAAGCGCAAAGCTTCAGCTCGGCCTTTAGCCTCTGTTTCCAGACTTGCCTGCAAAGATTCTATTGCACGCTGGTGGTTCTTTCTGTTTAAATAACCAAAAGTTTTAACCATCTTATTTTGGGGAAAAAAAAAAGAATAAGGTTTCCAATAACAAATTATATTTACTGACCTTGTAATTTCAAATTCTTCTTCTTTCTCATGTATCCTGCGGTCTATGTCTGCTTTAACCTGTGCCAATTCAAGCTGAATACGAACAACTTTGCTCTCCTCAACCTATAAGATAAAAATACAATTTAACAGAAAAGCTATGGGACCAATTCCAGGCCTGAAAATGCTGTCTTGCTGTTTCATTCAGGCATAAGCGGTCTCATCCTTGCTGTATATTAACTTTATGCCACCACATTCAGTATATTATAGCTTATGCACAGGTCACCATGGCATGTCCTCCACCTGCTGTCAAAGCATAGCCTTCTGGATCACAGCCCTGATGTACACAAAATACACAAACAGCCAAACTGTCTGATCTAAAAAACAACATCTGTAGCCTGTATGGAAGCAAAGGCAGTGACACCAGTGCATGTCAAACAATGTTTAAAATAACAGAGATGCTAAGTGACTTACTGAGGTTCAGAGACTGACCCAGACATATTGTGGATTAAAGTTCAATGCCTCACTCTAAATGCTTTTACATGGACTGCTTATGCTATGAATGTACTTTACAATGTAGTAACACACTATTACAAATTATTAATGCTGAAGAAGCTCAATCCATGAAGTACACATCAGTTCAAGACTGAGCTGATGCTGTGATGTTTTGTGTCACACTGTTTCTTTGTTGATGTTCATCTTCCTTATTGTGTTCTGGTCTGTTTTTTTCTGTTCATAATTTGGTGACTCTAAATTGGCACCTAGTGACTATGGCTGTGTGTGTGTGTGTGTGTGCGTGCGCGAGTGGATCCTGCAATTTGCTAGTGCCCTGGCCAGGACTGTTTACCACCATGTGCCTGAACTTTGCCAGGCTAGGATCTGGCCCCATGACCCTGTAATACATAAAGCAGGTTTGAGAATGTATATTTTTATAATTGTGCTGACTGAAAATTCACACTAGCAGCAATGGTGTCATAAATGGTATACCTATATGCATGAAGCATGTAGCCAAAGACATAAAAGACCTGCCAACCTATTATAAGAGTCATTAATTATCTATTTAGGTTGTCATGTGGACAACCAAAAAGCACACATACTGCAGAGCAGACTAAACAAGCAAGTGGCTCTCGCAAGGAGTTTTCACATGCAGGGAGAATGTTCCCAGTTACCAACAGCGTATGTTTGCATGGGTAATGTACATCACTGTTTGTTCATCTTCAATATTCTAATCTGGCGACATATTTAGTACCTCCAGTGAAGCTTCAGCTTCCTCAAGAGCCACCTGTAATTCATCTTTTTCAATTTCCAGCTTCTTCTTAGCCTTTTGCACCTCATGGAGGCTCTTTCCACCTTCTCCAAGCTGATCCACAAGGTCCTTGATTTCCTCTGTGGAAAGGATAGCAAGAAGTTGTATACTCACCAATCCACAAAGTTTTGCTTTTGTTAATTACTAAGTTAAGCTATGATTGCTTAGTCTCACAAAGCTTTATGTTTATCTGTAGGGGGTACCCACGGAGCGTCTTGCAGTACATTTGGCACTCACCATGAAGGACTTTGTTCTCCTTTTTGATGGTCTCAAGGTGTTCAATTGACTCCTCATAAACAGTCTTCAACTTATAGACTTCTGTCATATAGGTACGACACTCCTTCTGGGAATTGTCAAGTTCTACTTGGATCTCCTCGCACTTCTGGCTCCACTCAGCAATCATCTTGTCAAAGGCGCGCTGTTTTTTGTCTAGGGCTGCTGCGGCTGCATTAGACTGCGAGGTCAAACACAGCAAGTTATGTAATGCGTATTGTCATATGTTTCTTAGAATATTATAACCATTTTTGTTGAGAACGGGACATAAAATCCAACAAATCTCATCAATCCCATACATCCTGATTCTGCATAATAACACCAGGTTTCTAAATTCTACAAAATAACATCAAGCTGCATTTTAAAGGTCCCTAAAGTCCTACTGTCTACCATACTACTTGGAAGTTGTTTAATCTCGTTTGGTCAAGAAAATATTCATTATAAATTGCACCTTATAAAATAAAGATTGATGTTGGCCCTGTTCACCTAATCATCAAGATAACTTAAAGGCAAGAATCTAAAACAAGATGGCCAACGTCCCACCATACTGATTCAGAGGCGTCTGAATTTAATAATAATGCTTGCGCTTCCATTAATTTATTTAACTGGAATTTGTTGTTTTGCTAATGATCTGTGAGCAGAGCAGCACGTTTCAAAGTTTACAGTGATTCCCTGAAATTCAGAAATTGATACATTTGTTGTGCCCTGAAAACAAGTGATTATACCAGGGCAGGTGATTACTGTAGCTGGCCCATCTCATCTGTAAATACCTCATCTTTACATTAGATGGGCTCACAGTTGTTTTATTCACTCATGCTAATTCTCTCTTACTAATTACTGTACCAGGAAAGTATTGAATTTTTTCCGCTGTCACATACCTTTTCAAGTTCAATGGTAAGATCTTCTACTTCTCCCTGCAGTCTCTGTTTGGCTTTCTCAAGACTGGCAGCGCGGGCCTGTGCTGCCTCTGAAGCTTCTTCTGCTTCCTGAAGTCTGGCAGCTAGCTTACGCCTGTGTAAATGGTGGCAAAAGTTAAGTGCAAAATGAGATTGTTTTCACAACTGAAGATAATTTGTTTTCAATTTCTTATGAAACACATCACAATGTAAGGAACTGTGTAGCGTCATTCCACATAGTATCAAATAGTATTAAGTATCAATGAGATTATTTGCTGTGAGTTTTAATTAGTTTGCTAGGTGACTGACCATCCCTTAAGAACATAAGACATTTGATAGACAAGAGGAAACCATTCAGTCCATCAGGCTCATCTGTTTAGGTGATAGCTAACCCGTCTCAACATCTCATCCAGATACTCCTTAAAGGTTGTCAAGGCTTCTGCTTCAACTACATGATTAGATAGATAGATAGATAGATAGATAGATAGATAGATAGATAGATAG
>JANRMT010062861.1:21419747-21448400 GCA_026402145.1 Polypterus bichir lapradei
TAGATAGATAGATAGATAGATAGATAGATAGATAGATAGATAGATAGATAGATAGATACTTTATTAACCTATCTATCTATCTATCTATCTAATCATGTAGTTGAAGTTTGTTATGAAGTTTGTTTCAGATTCCAACAGCTCATTGTGTGAAGAAGTGTTTCTTGGCTTCAGTCCCAAATGCTCTTCCCCTTAATTTCCACTGCTGCCCTCGAGTATGTGATTCACCATTAATCTGAAAGAATTCTGCTGGATCTACTTCATCAATGTTTTTGAGAATTTAGAAGACCTGGATTAGGTCCTCACACAATCTCACCTGCTTGAGACTAAACAGATTTCATTCTCTGAGTCTGTCCTTAAGTCCTGGGATGCGCCTGATTCAGGATCATGAAGGTGTTTAATGTGAGTCACAAGCAAGCGTTAGGACAGTGAGAGGGGACTTGACTTAAAAATGATTCCTGAGTGGCTACTAAAATCCAGTCCATACTTGAGCATCTTCACTGTGAAACATTGATGAGAAACATTGTGCCTTACAGTTGTAAAGAAATGCCCACAGTGAAGTTACAATAATCAGGAGAGGCACCTCTTCACCCATGGAAGTCTTTCTGTGAATGTGCAAAAGCTTAGCATTCTTCTATGCCATACTATGAAGGGTGAATTTCAGTACCCACTCCACAGAGAGGAGGGCCAGGACCAGGCCATTGTACAGACTAAAGTCTTTCAGCAGATTACTTTCATTTCAGTTGTGAATCACATATTCAAAGTAACTGATGGAAACTAAGAGAAAGTGCTTTTAAGATAGAAGCCAGGAAGCATGCAAAAGGTCATGGGAATCTGGAACAACTTACTAAACCATGGAGCTGAAGCAGATATCTTGACAACTTTTAAAAAGGCTCTGAATGAGATGTCAGGAAATTTTAACTATTAGCTAACCAAAAGAGCTACAGCTTCATGGACTGAATGGTCTCCTCTTGCAAGTCAAATGTATGTCCCTAAAAGTGAGTGGCAGTAGCAAAAATGTGGAGATGTGCTGGTGTAAAGCTAAAAAATGAGAGACTTGATGTGACTAACTTAAGTCTCATCTCACTATGAAATCCCACTATACCTCTTAACTTGCCAACACTCCAAATGTAAGAGTGTGAATATTAATAATGACCTCGTTTGAAGCATTTTAGGATGGTGTTCATCTTAAGTGATTTAGTGCAGTACAGTTGATAAGTTATTAGTTAATTCAATCTCTCCTTTCTGCTCCCATTCAATACCAGCCACATGGCTGTCCAACCAAGAGAGTATAAGTGATTGCTTACTTGGTCTCCTCCAGTTCTTCAGTTTTCTGGATGGCATCAGTCTCATACTTGGTTCTCCAGGTAGTGACCTCAGAGTTGAGCTTGGAGATGAGACGCTGCATCTCGGCCTTACTCTCCTGCTCTTCCTCAAGCTGTTCTTTCATCAGGTCCAAGTCATGCTTGGAATTGGCTAGGCTGACCATTGCGGCACTGCGGGACTGATGTGACAAACAAAATTGAGTTAGGCCTACACCTAAACCATTCTTTTTCATTAATACTTGGGCAGGCTCTATGTAGTTAAGTGTGCTTTTAACATGTTTGCAACCTTAAGACTCCAAAATTTTGGAAAACACTTAAATACATTAGTACATGCATTGGACATTTAACAGCTTGTTTGCTGCACATCATCTTCCACTCCATCTAGTCTTTACTTTGAAATCTGTTTTATTCCTATTCTGTTCATTTTCCCTTCACATGATTGAAGGCCGAAGGTACCTGCATTCCCTTAACATTTTGGGGCTAATGAATTCTGGAAGGGGGGTACGGTGGCGCTGCTGCCCCACAGTTAGGAGACCCGGGTTCGCTTCCCGGGTCCTCCCTGTGTGGAGTCTGCATGTTCTCCCTGTGTTTGCGTGGGTTTCCTCCCACAGTCTAAAGACATGCAGGTTAGGTGCATTGGTGATCCTAATGTGTGCTTGGTGTGTGTGTGCCCTGAAGTGGGCTGGTGCCATGCCCGGGGTTTGTTTCCTGCCTTGCACCCTGTGTTGACTGGGATTGGCTCCAGCAGACCCCCTTGACCCTGTTGTTAGGATATAGCAGGTTGGATAATGGATGGATGAATTCTGGAAGACATGCAATGTATAAAAGTCCTGGCACGTTTGTATATCTGGCTATGGTCATTTGGTGAAACCTTTTCCCCCCACTTTAATTATAAGGACATAAACTCTGTATATTTATTTTACAAAATAACGGAAAGAAAAAAAAGAAAGGTACAGGCAAGATGGCTTTAATGAAGTGAGCATCACCATGTCCTACCGCGCCACCGATTTTTTTCATTACAGAGTGCTGTGGTCTGTCCTGTTGGGATGAGGCACTTAGAAAGAGCCAGTTCAAGCCAAATCACCAGTTCATTGCAAGGCTCACTGACACTCATCCTCCCTCACTCATAACTGGTCAATATTGAGTCCCCAGTGAACTTAATATGTATGTTTTTAGGCTGTTGTGAATTAAACCGAGCACTGCAGACAGTCAAATCATGATTGGCCCTGGAATCAAAGCCAGGTCTTGGTAGCATTAACCCTGAACCATTGTGCTTCTATCATAGCAATGAAATAGAAATGAAGAGCCTATAGAATTCAGGGTAAAATTAGTGTGCTGAAAGATGTATATTCTCTAGATTAAAAAAAAAAAAAACTGAAAACCACGTTCAATAATAAGCTTCACATATCAGGAATTTGAGTTTAAATGCGGCCCTGGTGAACATCTGCATGCTCCCCCTTTGCCTTCATTTTCTCTCCTCCAGAGACAAGCGTGTTAGGCTTACAGTACCGGTGACTGTACGTAAGTGGCTGTACGTAAGTGGAGGTGTGCGAGTGAGACTCTTCCTACATTGCCTTTAATGTTGCCAGGCTTTCACTGTCTGCTCCCCTGTAACAGAACACGAGCATATAGATCAGATAGCAGAGAGATCAGATGTGATTATTGATAACGAATGACCCTAACACAAGAAAAACATATCCTATAAAAGGTGGAACAATGGCTTAAAATGCCATCAAAATGAAGATAATAGCCTTTTTTTTTCATTTGTGAAAGTGCAAATATTTTTATTCTAGTAGGTTCCCAAAGCTGAATTGTACAGAAATTGCTTGTTTGTTTTTGCCCACCTTGGATTCCTCATCCACCTGCCTCTTCAGCTCATCAGTCTGGGATGTCAATGTAGTCTTGATGCGCAAAAACTGGTTAAGCCTGCTGGTTGTCTCTTCCAGTTCCCGGCTGAGGTCAGTGTTCTCAGCTGTACAAGAAAGGAAAAGACATAAAGCAGAGGAATTTAAAATGATCTCTAAATTATCTTAGTTTTGATTATGTTATTTACATTAGTAGTAATGTACTTTCAGATTGCTTAGCATGAAAAACTTTAAACTCATAGACAAACATTTTAGACAAGTGGAAAAAGTAAGTGTATCCCTATATTTCTCTCTACACCAAATACCTGAAATTAGAGTTGGGTGTCAATAATTAGAACTTCAATAGAGGGGATCTTGTCTGACCGGTCTTATTTAAACCTCATACATTTAGTTTGCTTTGCTCTTTATTGTTGAAGTGTCTGTTTGATCAGAGTGCCAAGATCGAAAGAACTCTCTGAAGCTTTCAAAAAGAAGCCGTAGTTGCCTATAAGTCTGGGAAGGGATTTAAAAAGATCTCTGTGTCACTGGAAATCAACCATTCCACTGTTGAAGTGGATAAGATTTCAAACTACTGCAAACTTGTCCATGCAAGGCTGCCCCAGCAAGTTCAGCCCAAGCGCAGAAAGCAAGATGCTGAGTGAAGTCTCTGAGAACCCCAGAATTTCATCATGGGACCTACAGGACGCTCTTGCCATTCATGATGTAAAAGTGTGTGACTCTACCATTATAAAGAAGCTGCACAAATTAGATCTACATGGGAGGTGTGTCAGTAGGAAATCAGGACAACACTAAAGTCTGTTTATGAACACCAAAAATAAGACCAGAACGTCTGGAACAATATGCTCTGGACAGATGAGACAAAGATAGAAAATTCATCCACAGTACCAGAAGACGTATTTGGTAAAAATCAAAAAGATCATTTGACCAGAACACCCAGAAGCCACCTGTAAGCAGTGTGTTGGCAATTTGAAGGTTTGGAGCTGCTTTGCTGTATCAGGGCCTTAACAATAATCTAAGAGAGTGCACTATTAGGCCGCTGAAGGAATGGCTGCTAACAATGGGGCTTTGCAAACATAAGTGGATAATTGATTAAAGATCAGCCATTTCAAGCTGTAATAGACTTTATACACATTAGTAATGCCTTGGCTATATTTTTAAATCAATTTAATGATATTTCGATAATGAAAAAGTATCAATTTCATTGAAAAATATATATTTCTGTATATAATCTAGTGCACAAATTCAGTCTTGCACTACTTGAAATTATATATTTGAGGTCGTTTCCTGCAATTGGGCAAATGGTAGCAGTCAGTAGTCAGAGTGCAGTGGGTAAACCTCACCCTGGTGTATTTCCAATTCTTATTCACAATTTTCCCAGCTTGCAAGGAAGCAGCAGCACGCAAGCAAGTTTACCTGAAAGTCTGGTTTTGAGTGCATTAAGCTCAGTCTGGTTTCTCTCCATCTCAGCAATTCTTGCATTTGCTTCAGCCAAGTTGTCCTCCAGCTTACGTACATGAGCCTCAGAATTCAGCTACAAATGGCAGAGCAAAATAATTCAATTTAAGGCAGCAGATTCAAGTTTCTACATTTGTCATGTAGGACATAATCGAAAGGAATCCTGTTAATAATTGAATCTGCTTTAAATCAGATTGTTTAAATGGGAAACACAATCACATAATGATGATTAATTTGCCAAGGAGGCAAATTTATAAAAAACTACAGAATGCACATTTTTGTTTGAGGTTTCTATGCGCATTTAATTCTGGCTTTTAATCTCTGTGCCCAGTTTTGATGCAAACAGATTTCTTAACATACTGTACAATACTTTCTTTCTGATAAGCTATGGTTCATTTGATGGTGCTTGAATATGACAGCACAGTACTGTTTAAAAATAACTTCACAGTCTTCTCTTCGTTTGATTGTCACTGACAGAAAGGATTCCTGACAGCCCTCCACCTGAGGCTCAGTGTCCATGAGTGCACACATCCTCTGTGAAAGGTGTCACTATGTAGTAAGATGTGTTCTTTAGCAAAATAGCACAGCAGATAGCAAACCTCCTAAAAACTGGCCAGTAATATGAAGACCTGGAGTGCTGGTTGGCATTTTTATACCCGCCATGAGCAGTAGTGAAAGTCACAAATTAGTGATGAGAAGGAGCTCACTCTGTTCAAGGAGTTGTTGTCTTAAATATTTCATTAGGCTTCATGACACAAAGATTATGCTTGCTTAGTACTGTCAGGATGTTTTGTGTTTTTATTTTACCTTGGCTTTCTGTACAGACTCCATGCTGCTGTTTAGGTCATCCACTTCTGCTTTCATGACCTGTTTGTCTTTTTCCAGCTTGACTTTGACTCTCTGGAGGTTCTCAATATGTTCTGCCATTTCAGCCATGGAGTCAGCATGCTTCTTCCTTAGGGCTGAAGCCGTGGCCTCGGACTGTAGGGCTGCCTCTTCAAGCTCACGGCGCAATTTCAAGAGCTCTGCTTCACGCTTCCTGTTCTGCTCAATCTGGAAGAGAAAGTAAGAGAGTTTTACAAAAAAAAAAAGTTATAAAAAGTATGAATTCATCCATTTCAAACAGTGTAGTGCAGTAGCTAAAGAAATGGAGTTGAAACCCAAAGCCGCTGACTTGATTCTCTCTCTATCCTGCTGTGTGAGCAAGTCACTTAAGAATTGTATATCTTTGTATTTGTAAAGTACCGTAGATTGGAGTCCACTAGAGAAAAGATATACAAATAGTAAATGTTTTCTGTCTATTCATCCATATTCTAAACTTAGTTTATACATAAAAAAGTTAAGACCTATTGCTGACTGGGGTGTTAGTCTATGACACACTTTTAAAATCACACATTGGTACAATTTACAGTAAAAGGCCAGACCTAAGAAAATGATCCTGTCATTATTTATGGCATTGGTATCCCTACCAGGACTAATTACCACCAGCATCCATTCACAATGCCACTAATATACCATAATTATAATTATATTGTAGTTCTTGGCCTTGGTATGACAATACTTGCCATTTAGCTGTTTACTATATTTAGAATAATGTTACAGCAGCATAATGAACATTTTCACACATTACAAAAACTTCATACACGACTTCTGCATGCCTTGTTATGCACAGGGTTTGATTTTGCTCTCAGAAAGACAATTATAAAGTGTAAAGTCTAGATCCAGAACAAAACTTTACCCTCTTATGCTCATACAAGTCCATACCTGAGCAACTGTGGCTCCTCCGGCTTCCTCTAGTCTGTCGCTCAAATCCTCCAAGTCACGTGAAAGTTCGGCCCTCTGCTTTTCAATCTGAGTGGAAACAAAGGGGACGGACACATGTAGTTTGTGATGGTGGACATTTGTGACAGTTCATATTTTGAGTTTGGGGATAATAATCACACGCATACCTTGGCTCTTATTGCACGTTCGGCTTCAAGTTCTTCTTCCAGCTCCTCAATACGGGCCTATGATACAATACAGGAATATGAATAAAATGCTGGACTCGTAAATGATGTTTTTTGCACTGGCTTATACATTGTTTTATCTGGAAAAGAAAATCTAAAAATTGTGACACTCTACTATAACATTTATCAGATTAACAGGAGGTTATTAGACAGACCTATAGATTATTGTTTTTTATTTAACAAGATTCCTTTAACTAAGGGGACTTAAACATCCATGTATTGTTATTATTCTTTATGGTTAGGGTTAGGGACAGAGACAGTCCCTAAAATCTAATGAAATCTAATGAAATCTAATAATGAAATCTAATGAGACAGAGATAGGTAGATAGGAAAGAAGCTATATGATAGATAGATAGATAGATAGATAGATAGATAGATAGATAGATAGATAGATAGATAGATAGATAGATAGATAAGAAAGGCCGTGCATTAATCTCACAAATACACATATAACAAGAATTATTAAAATCTTAAGTATTCTAACAAGTTACAAATGTAGAAATAACAAGAATTATCCTTAAGTAAATTAACAAAGTGTAGGTATTCACTAAGTGAATAGTAATTAGATTTTCCTATATTTTAACATTTACAATTTCACAGTACATAGGCGTAATTTACTGCACATAGCATCATTGTCTGTTAAGATGTCCGCTGGACTACTGCAGCACAGTATCATTCAGCACCGAGGGAACAAGACCACCTCAGCCTAGGGTTGACTCATTATAGAGCCTGATGGCTGAAGGCAGAAAAGACCTCACATGTAGCGCTCCTTGGCGTAACTCAGTTGTCTCCATCTGTTACTGAGTGCTCCTCATACAAGGGGTGAGAGTCATTGTCTAGAATAGTAAGCAGTGTCCTGAGTGCCAGTCTGTCCTACCACAGCCTCCAGCAAGTCCAGCCTGACTCCCAAGATTGAATCTGTCATTTACGTATTCATAGAGCATTTTTTGCATTAAAAATATTGGTATTTTTCTGATTCATATAGAATATACATAGCAGTAGAGTGTTGTACCATGTTAGCCATAGACTGATACAGGAAAAAGTAGGGTGAAATGACGCCTTTTATTGGATAACTAAATGGATTACAAATGCAGGCTTTTAAGGCAGCTAAGGCCCCTTCATCAGGCGAGGTGTAACAAAGAAATTGAAAAATACTCTAGCTTATATTGGGACAGCAAAGGGAATTTTTTCTTTCATTTTAACAACCTTTTTGTTCAAATGTTAGCAAAATGAATACACCTGAGATGAATTAACCCTGAAAGAAGAGAACAATGAACTAATAAAATGTAGAGATACGATAACCATCACTAGAGAAAAAGAGTATTTTTCAGTTTCTTTGTTACACCTTGCCTGATGAAGGGGCCTTAGCAGCCTCAAAAGCTTACATTTGTAATCTATTTAGTTAGCCAATAAAAGTTGTCATTTCACCCTACTTTCTCCTGTATCATATAGAATATAGAAAAATAACTAGAATAACGATGCATACTGTCACATTGTGCGCACATATTGTTCAAGACTAATGTGTGAATGAGGATGGGGTAGATTTTTAGACCATTAGAATGCTGTGATGAGAACGGACCATTCAGCCCAGCAAGCTCATCCAGCCTGTTCACCTAGACTGTCTCAAGTAACATCAGGTCCAGATGTGAAGGTTCCTAAAGTCCTACACTCCACTGCACTACTTGGTAATTTATTCAATGTGCCTATGGTTCTTTTTTTTTTTTGAAAAACTTTCTAATATTTCTGCAAAATCTGACCTTAAAAAATTTACAATCATGTCCGTGAGTGGGTTAAGTAAATTTTTTTTCTTACCTGGTGCTCTTTGAGTTTCCTCTGTAACGTCGAGTTAAGGGATTGCTCATCCTCCAGTTTAGAGTTGACGTGATTCATTTCAATGTCTCTCCTAAAATTTATGAATACATTAGTTGGAATTTTGCTGGTCTCATTTAAAAAAAAAAAAAAAAACATTACCAATTTGTCAGAGACACTGAATTCAAGGCAGGAGTATTGTAGCATACCCAAGATGGGAAAGGGGACTGCTGGCTAGGTCATCAGAATTGTGACTGTGACTGTTACAACTGACCGCAGTCCCCTTAGAGGTTTATTTTCTCCAGATAAGTTGTTGACCAGAGTTTCTGTTTTCCTCTCTACTATCAACTAGACATACCTTACTTTTAATGTTGACTTTATATTGTTGAGGTTTCAATCATTGAAATCACTTCGGTTTTACTGTGCATATGATGATTTATAAATAAAGATATATAATAATAAAATATATAATAGAAATATATATATGATGTTTTATAAGTATAAATATATATAGGTTTTGCGGGTTTCTCTTTGTCCACGTCAGCTTTCTCTGGATAGTAAAAGTTAATTGCTTATTTTAGGTCTAGATGAATTGTGAAGTATGTGAATAAGAAAGCTCTGAAAAGTGCATGGTTTAATAATTTACTGTTATCACATTATACTTGTGGGGGGGCGTGGTGGCGCTGCTGCCTCACAGTTAGGAGACCCGGGTTCGCTTCCTGGGTCCTCCCTGCATGGAGTTTGCATGTTCTCCCTGTGTCTGTGTGGGTTTCATCCCACAGGTGTATTGGCGATCCTAAACTGTCCCTGGTGTGTGTGCTCTGCAGTGGGCTGGCGCTCTGCCCAGGGTTTGTTCCTGCCTTGCACCCTGTGCTGGCTAGGATTGGCTCCAGCAGACCCCTGTGTTAGGATGTAGCGGGTTGGACAATGACTGACTGACTGACATTATACTTGTAGATATGTGTAAGTACTCTGAGCCCGTATTATGTGGAGAAAATGAGCTGACTTTAGTCACCCCTGCTTGGTGCCTCAGTACTTTTCCAGGCTTTCCTTCACAGACACTTCAACCCATCTATACCTAGAATAAGCCATTAACTTTTACCGTCCAGGGAAAGCTGATGTTGACAAAGAGGAACACGCAAACCTCACACTGACAACAAACAGGCTGGGAATCAAAATGTCATGCTTGTGTAAATGTCAAGAGCAAACAGTTTTAGCTGCAAGACATGTCCAACCTTCACCGTAGCACTGCCGATTGACATACAGCAGTAATAGCAAGAAATACATTTCATTGTTTATTATTTATTCAGTGATGAATATAAGATTGATAATCAAAGCGCTCACAAAAAGAACAAGCTGCACTGAATGTGGCTTTAGAGTAGACAGCCCATACAACTCAGTGGCAGGATGTATAATGCCAGTCCCTACCACATACATGAAGACAGCATTTTTTTTAATTCAGCTAATAGTTATGTTTCAGAGTGTTAACATAGTTTTATGTTTCAGGGTGTTAAAATAGTGTTTCATTTCTTTGGTAAAGACAGTTGATTTTTCCCTTTATGGTCAAATCATAATTCTTTCTACGTTAGATTTGGACATGAGGTCACATCTATACCAGGAACACCTTTGTTTAAAACAACCATAATCTGTTGATTTTTAAATACCATCTTCACAGTGTTAAATACTGTTTGAATGCTAAAGATTAAAGTAGAAGTAATAGAGAACATTATGTTTTGGGTCACAGGACAGTGTCTCGCTCCTCAAAGTGAGACGACCTTGCAAATCACTAGCAGATTGTGCTGTGTGTTTAAAAAAAAAAACCCTGCAGTCTAGCCAAAGTTACAGATGCATGTGTAGGTTTGAAGGAATGAAAGAATGTTCTTTACTTTTTGACAATCTCCTCCAGGTCAAGTTTGGCCCTTTCCATTTCATTCAGGTTTTCAATTGTCATTTTCAGGTCCCCTTCTGCTTTGCGACGTGCTTTCTCTACTTCTGCACGAATCTTCTTCTCTTGTTCCCAGTTGTCTTCAAGCTGAAGGTGAAAAGAGTAACTTGATGGCATCAAGGCTGGACTTATTAGCTCTTTCAACAGTACAGGCACGTGGCCAACCATGGAGAGGTAATAAGTATATTGACATATTATTATGGTAAATGTCTTGTTTTATCTCCTTACCTCATGAATGTGTGTGTTCAACTTGCTGTTATTTTTGGTTAGGTGGTTTACTTTGTCCTCTTCAGCCTGAAGGTCATCAAGTGCTTTCTAAAAGATAACAAAAGAGAAGCCAATCTTTAACAACAATGCAACAATATGTTTGAATGAGTTCAAAAACCTTAAGGTCATTTACTATATTATCATTTGGCTGATGCCTTTATCCAAGATAACTTATAACATTTGAGATCAGATTGGTTTTATTTATCTCTGTTTTTCCACTTGGAGCACTGGCAGGTGAAGTGACTTGCTCAGGGTCACACAGTGTCAGTAGTGGGATTTGAACACACAACCCCAGGGCTTGAGGTCCACAGTCTTAACCACTACGCCACACTGCCTACATCTAATGCTGATATGATAAATTTCAGAAATCTTATAACCTGGTAGAGTTCATCAAGGGCCCTCTTCTCTTTCTGCAGTTTGGCAATGCTGTCATCTCTTTGACCAAGATCCCCTGTCAAACTGCGAACCTTGATATCTAGGGCCTGTATTGAAATAAGAAAGACTTTTTAAGACAAATGGTTAACATTACTGTGCAATTAAAAAAAAAAGTAGAAGAGATCATCTGTATAATAGTTACTTCATCAAATGAACCACTAAGTAACTGTTTTATATAATGTATTTCTGGTGAGCAACAGCCTTATGACTTATTTAACAAATTTCTACAAAGTAACTTTTTATGTAGTGCCTTTCTGTATTGAATACATCCTAAATGTTTTCAGAATTTGTTTACAGAAATGTTTACAAATTTCTGCATGTGTCTAACGTCCAACTGGTGCCGTATGTGGAGTTTGAATGTTCTGACCATCTCCCTTGTCCGTGTGCTTTTTTGATTGGTAACCTAAAAATGGCCCTGTATGAGCAAGTGTGGATATATTGTTCGCTGTCTTGTGCAGGTCTCATTCCTACTTTGAAACAGAAGCAGGTTACATGTCATGTTCAGAGTGTCCCATTGAGTCAGAGACAGAGGGCAACAGTTCAACACCTTAGCCATAACATTCAGGTGACTAGGATGAACAAACCTGCATTCACATTATTTAAAAGGGCGACAAATATCCTAGTTTGTCTTTATTAACTGTTTTCCCTGCCAATTGAAACAGGATAAAAAGCTGAAAGCACTATGAAATAGAAAACAATGAATGCATTGAATCACACACATGCCCTTTATACAGAGTTGGCCATTACACTGTTAATGTCTACTGCTGAACGTTACCTGTTTCTCTTTTTCTGTTTTGGCAAGAGTGGACTCGAGTCCCTCCAGATCTCTCTTAAGATCGCTAAGTTCCCCTTCCAGCCTGCGCTTGTTGGCACCCAGGCTCGAGGCAGCGCTTTCCTCCTCTTCCAGGCGCTCCTTCATCTCCTGGATCTGGCTTTCCATGTCAATTTTGACCTTCACCAGCTGAGTGCAACGCTCTTCAGCATCAGCAAGAGATTCTTGTTCCTGTAAATATTAAATATGAATTTGTAAGGCACAGTTTTACATCTATCACTTTTGGAGCTTACTTTTTAATAGCTGTGTAAGTGATGCTTAGTTTAACTCAGAAGCCTGTCAGTGTGTTTAAAGTCATTGGCTACTTGACTGTAATAATTACAAAACATCCATCCATTATCCTAACTACAGGGTCACAGGGGTCTGCTGGAGCCAATCCCAGCCAACACAGGGTGCAAGGCAGGAAACAAACCCCAGGCAGGGCACCAGCCCACCGCATAATTACAAAACAGAACCTTATAAATCAAAGAGACATTTAACCTTTACAATACCATAGTTTAGGGACTAGTACAGTGTATCATAAAAGCAATAAAACTCATGATGCTCTTCCTTATAACAAGAATTTCTGATAAAATATAGGCTGAAAATATAATGTACTTTCCAATTAAAGTGTAATCTCACTTTTAAAGATGTTACTTTATTTCCATGAAGAGTGTGAAGTGAAAGATTTTTAAAGTTATCAGTATATAACTAAAATCTAGCCTTTTGGGGGCCAAGAGTCTCAATCCCTTTTCTCTGTGTGGGTTGGGCAGCCCCCCCATGCTAGTTGTGGTACCCTAATCAGTTGCTTTGATTACTTATATGAGGAAATAACATGGTCGAAAAAGCAAACTACTTACAGCAACAAGCAACAGGGAAATATCATTCTTCTCTTGTGAGAGGGTAGCCACTTTCTCTTCCAGCTCCTTGACTCTGTTGACAAGATCTTGGGACTTCTCCATTGCGTTTCGCAACTCTTCTTCCTTTGCCTTCATTTCATCTTCCTGGCGGGCTACATTCAACAAGGGCTTCACCTACAGATTGAGAGGGATGCCATCAGACGAAAATTGTAATGATCTCTGAAGGTGTGTTACAAAATATACAATTGCAATTGAACCCCGTCCTTCACATTTTTACTGCAGTGTTGTCATGTCACTGTTGGACAGGACTAGGGAGGCTGACCACCTTCAGATCTCAATCTGCCTTGGGTCTGAACAGTTAGTATGAGATGGTCAGTACAACTTAACAGTAATGGTTGATCATATGCAATTCTGAATAAGAGAGTTGCGGCCAATCATGGGTAGACTTGAATAAGAGAGTTGTGTCCAATCATGTACAGATTTGAAGAAGAGAGTTGAATATTTTTAGAACACAAAGATACACTTGAGCAAAAAAAAGGAAGTCATCCATCTATCCATCTTCTATCACTTATCTGGGAGGCAACAATGCCCAGATTTACTTTTCCTCACAACCTCTTCCAGTTCCTCGGGGGGATACCAAGGCATTCCCTGGCCAGCTGGTAGATGTAATCTCTCCAGCAGCGTGTCTAAGGCCTGCCCCGAGGTCTCCTCCTGTTTGGACATACCCAAAGCACTACCCTAAGGAGGCATTCAGGACACATCCTAATCAGATGCCTGAACCACCTCAACTGACTCCGTTTCATTCTGGAGGACTGTACTTTGAACTCCTTCTGAATGTCTGTCTCTAAGGATGAACCCAGACGCCCGACAAAGGAAGCTCATTTCCACTGCTTGTATGTGTGACCTAATTGTTTCGGTCACTACTCAAAGCTTGTGGACATAAATGAGGGGAGGAATATAGATCGACTGGTAAATTGAGAGTGTTTCCTTTTGGCTCATCTCTCTCTTCACCACAACTGACCAGTACAATGTCCACGTAAATTTCTGATGTCATTTGATCCATCTGTTGATCTCTCGCTCCCCTCTTCACCCACTCGTGAACAAGACCCTGAGATAATTAAACACCGCTAGTGGCAGGACCCTAGCCCCAACCTGGAGAGAGCACTCCACACTTTTCCATCTGAGAACAATGACCTCAGACTTGTAGGTGCTGATCCTCATCCTGACCACTTCACACTCAACACAAACTACCCCAGTGCACACCTGAGGACGCCACCAAATGAACTCAACCGGACCAGATCATCTGCAAAAAGTAGAGATGCGATTCTGATGTTACTGACATGGTACTACCCCACTCTTTGATTATGCCTGGAAATTCTGTCCATAAAAATTATGAACATGACCGGTGGCATAGGGCAGCCCAAGTAATCAATTGATCAAAAAGCAATGTTAAATACAGATCTTGCAAAGGCAGCATCAGTAATAATAAAAGATTAGCAATCAGAGTATGCAGAAAATGAAGAATGAAAAGTTCAGCAGTGTAGGAGCCTCCTCCAGCATTGGTTCTTACCAAGTGTTCCTGGAATATGTACTGGTGGACCATAACTTTGAATTGAATTTGTAATGTCAAGATATCCATGATTGATGTTAAGTAGAGGTTTCAGGCACTAAATGAAATAAACAATAACTTTCTTAAAAAATAAATAAATAAAGCTAAGCATTGGACACAATGACAGTGCCAAGCAACCCTAAAATCCTTGCTAGATAAGACGCCAATAGTGTGAACACAGCCTTAGAATGACATGCAAATAATAACAATAGAATATGTGGACACTTCTGGGGATTTTCATTTTGAGAAATGTAAATAAAATATTTACTTTGTTGTAAAGTTTCCACCAGCCCCAATAACGCAGCTGCAGGAACTTCCTCACATTACGCTGGATAGCGATCAAGCTGAGCCTGAAAGAATAAAAAACATGAAATATTTCAATCCGTTGAGTTAGGCAAAAAAGGTGCTGATAACATGAAGAAGAGGCTGTGTATGAGATCTCCAAAAATATTAGAAGGAGTTGACATTTGTGGGATCACATTTGTGTTAGTATCTGAAAATGACTGCTCCTTTATATTGTTAAAAGTCGCAAAATGATCTGTCCATTTTCCCCAATATGTTGCTATTGGAGAGATGGAATGTACCCTAGTAGCATTAAGGGAAAGGCAGGAACTAACCCTGGAATACAGTTATATACACTACCAGTGAAAAGTATGGCTACATCCAGAAATGTTCTTATTTTGTGATAGAAATGGACTCTTTCTTATCAAGATTCCATTAAACTAATTTAAAAACACAGCCAAGACGTTACTAATGTTGCTAATGGTAACTGCTTGAAATTAATGATTTTCAATTTATGATTCACATGTTATTCCAAAGCCCAATTTTCACCAGCCATTCCGTCGTTGTCCTAATGATCAGATCCATTAGCTTATCCTTAATTAATCTTTTTAAATGTAAACTGGTTATAAGAGAAACCTTGGCAATCTGTCACACGGAATAACCTTCATTCTGCAACAATACAACAATAAACTGACACATTTCTTGAGAAATCTGTTTGATTTTGGCAATTTCTAACCCAGAACTGAACTTTAGTATTATGAGTACCTTGCAACCCAAATGAACAGAATGACATATTTCAGCAGTGCTAATGCAATGTCAAAGGTTTCTTTAATAACCAGTTAGCATTTAAACTGACTAATTAAGGATAATCTAAGGGAGTCAACCATTAGGATACTGAAGGCTGCTAAAGCCATATGTGAAAAATAAGGTAAAAATCAGTCAAGCAGTAATAGCCATTAGCAACACTAGAAATGTTTTAGTTGTATCTTTACATCAAAAAGGCATGAATTCCTATAAAAAATATGACGATGTCTGGGTATTTTCTAGACTTTTGACTGGTATCATTGCCAGCAGTTATTCTAACACACTCATCTTTGCCATTTGAAACAACACGAACAAGCACCATAAGGGAAAGTTAAAATAAAAACTTTTGAACAGAGAGTTTGACAAGGGGTGAGCCTGCCAAGTGGGTAGAGTAGCACCGAGGAACAGAGTGGATCAATTAGGAAGGTACAGTGTTAATCTCTGTCTCTTCATACCACCCATCACAGTATTCTATAGTTTAAGAAACTGTAGTGTGGAATAATATTTGTTTATTTTTCTCCTCAAAAATGTAAAAAAATGGTTATCATGTATAGAAACTAAGATCAAGTGCCAAAAAACTGTTTGGCATTTACAAACCTTGCATGAGACAGGCAGCCAGCTTAAAAAAAAAGTTTCTCTATATGCTAATATTTACTAAGTAAAAACTAATTACAAGCTTCAAAACATTGAAAAGATGAGTATAATTTATACCAGGGTTTTCCTGATATATTTGGAATGATGTGGTGGATTAGAGTTGAAATTTTGCATGTCCTGCAGCTGACAAGGCTGGTGGTTCAGTCTGCTGACTCTTCTTTTGGAAACAACTCAAGTCCAATTCGCTTTAGAGAGTGCCCGCCCACTTAACTGCAACATTCAGTTGGCAAAGGTACAAGAAGATGCCAGACCATAAAGGACAAGAGTATTTGGTAATTGATCGAAGAGGCATCTGGGATAACAATTATTATAAAAGGCTTCTTGTTAACGCTGTACAATATGCCTTGACACAGACCTCCTCTCAAGCATTTTTTTGAACTCGATCCTCATGAGAAATCCACGACTCCGGGCTTGCAGCATGGTCATAATCTTCGCTAGACGTTCATCTCTCATGTCCTCTAGTTTAGCCAGAACTCCAGCACGGAAGAACACCTTAAAGTAAAGAGAATTAAAATAAAGATGGACTTAGTGTGATATTCTGAAGCTGTATGAAAATCATTAACTGATAATCCTAGAAAATCCACTCTATTAATTCAAAACCTCAAGTAATTTGGTGTTCACAAAATATGCACCTTGCAGCATAATATTTTATTTATTGAATTTGTCAAGTACCTGTCAGAGCACAAATTCCAATTCTCAGCCTTTGATTTACGGGCTAATTATTAGTAATGAAAGACACCACTAGCCCTTATCAGCATTACTGCTAGCATATATACAGTTGGGAAAAGTGTTAATTTCATAATGGCAGGTCATTTCGCATGTGGCCTAAGGGCTTAGACTTTAAAGCAGGGGTGGGTAGTGTCAGTTCTGGAGGGCCGCAGTGGCTGCAGGTTTTTGTTCCAACCCTTTTTCTTTAATTATTGCTGATGAAGCACTTATTGCTCAAGTGACATTCTGATGCTTCATTTTAGTGGTTTTGCTTGTTAAGGTTCCCACCTTTAATTGCTTATTTCCATCTTAAACAACTGCATTCGCTGTTTTAATGGCTCCTTATTAGCAATAAGATGTAAATGGCAAAGGGGCCAGCAGCTGTCCATCTAACTTGTTTCCATTTACACCTGTGTGAATTCATCATCCACTATTTGGTTTAATAAAACACCAGAGAAAAATGTGACAGACTGAAAATTATCCATTTTAGGCTTTAAGTCATTTGGATGATATCCTTGGGAAGGAAAAAATCTACGATGTAAGAATTTAACACTGTAGACTAACAAGCCATTAAATTAAATATAGTAATAAGATTTGCAAGGATTGGATTCTAATTAAGCAGTTGGGTTGGAATGAAAGCCTGCAGCCACTGTGGCCCTCCAGGACCGACGTTGCCCAGCTCTGATTTAAAGGAACAAGAATTAAGGTGTGTTATGTGACTGAGACTTATACTCTTACAGTATATGAATTTCTTTATTAGTAAGTGCACAGTTTATGTTTGAGGTGGTGCTCACCCATAAAAGTTAAAGTAGCTGGAATGGATGTTTGGATGACATATTTTAATTAAAAACTACCTTAGTGTGTCCAATTCTGTATTCTGTGTCGTCCAAGCCTGTGCCACCCAATATAAGTTCTGAAGCTTTCTTGTTGTCCACAAATCCCTTTGGGATAGCACTTGGGTTCAGCACATAATATCTGTCAGAAAGATAACAAAATTTCAGGGTTTTTTTTGGCAAATTGAACTTCTTTAAAACATTTAGCTTTAAAGTACACACACACACAAACACACACACTCGCACGCACACACAACTAAGCAATCATCAGTCGATCCATTCATTTCTAGAGACCAGTTCTCCATTACAGATTTGTGAATATCCAGAGTTTACTAAAGCCGCAAGAATGAATATTATGAAACAAGGAGTTTGCTTAAGTCAGTCAGTCATTTGCTAATCTGCTCTGTCCTGAACAGGGTCATGGGGGTCTGCAGGAGCCTATCCCAGCTAGCATAGGGTGCAAGGCAGGGAAAAAACCCTGGACAGGGTGCCAGTCCATTGCAGGGCACACACACACATCCACACACCAAGCACACACGAGGGCCAATTTAGGATCGTCAGTTCACCTAACCCGCATATTTTTGGGCTGTGGGAGGAAAGTAAAAGAGCCAATCATCTCAAACAGCAGCAGAGTAGTTGCATTTGCTGAGGAGCATATGAGCATGTGAAAGATGTTAAGGGCAAGGCAGTGGACATGTCAGGGAGTGTAGCACAGATGGGAGAATTTTCAAGGGAAGAAAACATTTTGTATAAGTTACTTTTACAAACATGCTACAACAAAGTACATTTCAGCTATTTATTTTAACTTTTGTATTTATTTTTATAACTTTGTAGTGTTGTGGTGATGCTAACCAAATGCAACTTCAAGAATAAAACGTAGCCCTATTGTCTGATAAGAATTAAACAAAGAAGTATTGAATTAAAATGAGAATGTAAACCTGTTTTAAATACACTGTGCTGCTTTTGGTGTTTTTTGTGTATTGTAAACTTATAGGTCAGAAGCTACTACAAAGTATACATGACATATAAAATGTATGTAGAGAAAAAACTTGGACAGTACTGCTTGAACCTTTACTGATAATCTGCACTGTATCTGCTATTAGTGTTCCCAAACAATAATGAATCTATTGTATTTAAATTAAAAGAAATGAAAGAGTAAATAGGGCGGCACAGTGGCGCAGTGGGTAGCGCTGCTGCCTCGCAGTTAGGAGACCCGTGTTCGCTTCCCAGGTCCTCCCTGCATGGAGTTTTCATGTTCTCCCCATGTCTGCGTGGGTTTCCTCCGGGTACTCCGGTTTCCTCCCACAGTCCAAAGACATGCAGGTTAGGTGGAATGGCAATTCTAAATTGTGCTTGGTGTGTGTGTGTGTGCCCTTTGGTTGGCTGGCGCCCTGCCTAGGATTTATTCCCTGCCTTGCGCCCTGGGATTGGCACCCATGACCCTGTAGTGAGGATATAGCAGGTTGGGTAATGGATGGATGTACCATTAATATCCTTAATAATATATTCGTAACTATTTATATTTGGTTCTACAATTCTTTTTGTTAGGCATTTTTTTAAAGGAAATGATGTGAGAAGTTAATCAAAATGAAACTGTGAGAGGGATTTTAAAGTCACAGTGCTTATGGGCAACTTCAGAACACAGCAAGAGAGAAAAGAAGTTAAACTCATGCTAAACACATTACAACATGGTTTAAAGTGAGAAGTGAAGCAAAATGACTCCTCGAAATCTTGCATATTGTAATCTTTTTAGTTAGCCAATAAAAGGTGTCATTTTGCTTGACTTCTCATGACATTCATAATGGCTAACATGGTACAACACCCTAGTACTACAAACATGGTTTAAATAGAGACAATAGTTTAATGGCCAGATATGAGGATTGTTTGCATCTCTCAGACTGTCCCAGACAACCTGACTACAGATCAGAAACTTTAAAAGACGTTGTTGGACAGTTATCTTATCCAAAGATCTTGACCATACATCGTTCTCCTCTCTTGCTAAATGAATCTTAGACTGGAGAGGTCTATTAGTTTTTTACATTTAAGATGTCTCACTTAAAGGTTTTCCAATGTTGTATCTGTCCTGGTGTGTATATAAGCACAGGGAACTCCAGTTTCTGGATTACATCTCACCTGAAGTTACCTCAAAAGCCTGCATATTGTAATCTTTCTAGTTAGCCAATAAAAGGTGTCATTTTGCTTAACTTCTCAATACATCTATAATGGCTAACATGTTACAACACCCTAGTACTAAAAGGAAATGATTAATTTTCTGTTAACTGAGAGATTTGTTTTATGAAGACTGTTTTTAAGACCGTTTTGTCTTTTCAAATAAGATCTGAAAGATGAAGGATTTGAGCAACATTTGGGGTTTTATTTCCACATTGAACTTTGAGGTTACCTTTGCTTGAACTCCGGGTACTGTAGCCTGTTGGGAAAGCCTTTCCTGCAGATACGAATGCCTTCCAGCACACCGTTACAAGCCAGCTGATGCAAAATCAGGAAGGCATCAACGACACCTGAAGGAAAATTGTGAAAGAGGGTCATCTTTAGCATTTGTTCAGCTGGATTAACACAGAAGTATGCAGGTAATCTGCAAAAGTGCATAGCTGGACCGGTTTCAGTATAAATCCTAACTTGTAATACTTGAAAATTATGCAATTTTCAGACTGTAAGTAATTTATAATGTCATTATATAATATAATGCATGCAACACAATCTATCGAACACCTTAACGTTAATACAATAGACTGGTTGAAAATATACTTTGTAAAGCTACATTATTTGTCTATTTGATATGGCCAGCCATACACAGCAGTAATATTCCCAGTGATCACCTCACCTGATTGCTTAAATTCATTTGGCACAATGCAGCGGACAAAGTGGGGGGCAGTACTACGCAGAGTGGTCATCAGCTTGTTCAGTTGTTCCTATGGAAGTGATAAAAAAAACATTACAGGGATGTAAGTTTTAAAATGAAAAGTTGACCTAAACCTGTCTTTGTTCTGCTTATATCTCGATGAACTTCAGAATACATTTTGGAAGTTAATTAGAGTGCCGAATAGCCCTGAGATAATCTGAAAGAACCTTGTAGCCCACAGATTTCAAGAAAAATCAGAGGTTTATCTTCAAAGGCTTGTGGATTGGCAGTAAATACTGGGTTTTAGTTATTGCATTACTTTATGAATTTTATTCAAATTTTACATTTTTTGTGCAAACACACTACTTAAAAAAATAAAGCTCATTTTCCTCAAATTTCTTTTCAAACATGGGATTTGAGTAGAACTCTGAATACAAGATGAATTTGGCTTATTACTTTGAAGTAGCTGATCACAAGTAAAAACGCAAAATGTAGGAGTGAGTTTTATGGGCAAACCACTCAATCCAAGAAACCAGTGTGTATTGGCATGTTCATATTCACATTTTCTAAACCAGTGTGTATTGGCATGTTCATATTCACATTTTCTAAACCAGTGTGTATTGGCATGTTCATATTCACATTTTCTATGTATGCGCCACATGGGAGAGAAGTAAGACATGTACACACTAAAGAGCTTGGACTATTATTAGGATGAAGCCTTTATCCAAGGCGACTTACAACATTTGACATACAGTTAGTTACATTTCTTTTGTTATTCTAATTGGAGCACAAACAGGTGAAGTGACTTGCTCATGGTGACACAGTGTCAAGTAAGGGGATTTTAACTAAGAGCCTCAGGATTTGAAGTCCAAATCCTTGACCACTGCAAGGAGTGGTCAGTCCTTAAGGTCTGAAAATGTATAGTAATAATCAGGAATGTATAAGTATTGCTGTTATAAATGGAATTCATACTCTGTTTCAGATGGAAATATAGCCAGGTTTATTAATTTCACAATTAAATTAGCATTTAAAACTCCTGTCTGCATGTGGATTGTGAACTTGAAGCTTATGCCAGTGAATTGTCTGGTGCCTTGTAAGAATATGGCCAGAGCTGCTGTGCCTGTGAAGATCTGGTATGATTTGGGGTCCTCAGAGTGTTTACTTCCATTGTTAGGCCCAGCGTTGCTAGGGGCGTGGCCTCTGAGGTTGGTACCCATGCATAATCAGTGAGACGGGATGAAAGGACAGCTGTGAGGGCAAATCCTTATCTGACCTGCGGACACCAAATCTCTGAGGTATTCCTTTCTTCAGTGCTGTTTTCTTCCCATTTTTGACCTTCTTGTTCTGTTGACCACAATTATTGGCTCTCATATTGGGCTTCGGTTTTTTTTTTGTTTTGTTTTGTTTTGTTGTTTATGCACTTCTTCCATTTTTTGCTCAAAACTTTATCTGCCAGTTCACTGACAGAACCATTCTATTCAATCTTTTTATTTGTGGAGTTTGTGATGTGTTTGCGTACTTCGTGTTAATCTCAAGTCCGTTCAGTGTGGCTGCTGCTCTTCACCGCGGATGCCTCTTGTCTCCTGTACTGTTGGTAAATTTTGGGTATGGGGTATTAAGATGCAGTTATGACTCAGAGATTATCGGTTTATTGCCTAAATTCTATTTTTCATGTGTGTTTTATACAGCACCTTTGATGTTTATTTAGGGCTACTACAGAACCCTCTGTCTCTTGAATTGCTTTGTAAGCTGAATCCTGTTGAAAGTACTTTTTAAAGACTACATTTACATTTTGTCACAACAAAAAAAAAATCCACTTTGCAACTGAGCTGACCTATGCAAATCTGAGCATGAGCAGCATTCAAAATCAAGGCTGTTTTCAAATAGTGCATCAGCAAAAATATCCTGTGCAATTTCTTTTGGTATTGCATCCTAAATTCTCAGTGATGGCAAGCAAATCTACAAAATAATGGCATGAATAACAGATACCGAGTAGAGAAAAGCTGTTTAAGAAGTAAAGCACAGTGAATTTAAAAAAGTGCAGGTTCGAAAGCCGGCATGATTTTGACAGGCAGTAAATATTCTGCAGCAGTGCTGAGACTGGGATCTGTTTACAGCATAGTGAAAATGTCAAATATAAAAGATATATGCATTGTCAATAATAATTTTCAATATACAATGTGTTACTCTAAACATTCCGTGGGGACAAAGTCCTCTCACTGCAGCAAATCATTTACAGTAACTCATAAAGTTTCTTTCATGCTTTATTTTCTTTGTTTTATATTGCACCATTCACAATGAGTACAATAAAGCTTCTTACTAAGGCTTTGCATGTCTTAATTATAAGAAAAAAAAAAAAGATGATCGGGACAAAAAGGTGGCAAAAGTCTTATCTACTGGGGTGTCCTGGGGAGACAACTGATGGAATCCAACCTCAGGACACCAAAAATAATGAGCTTAGTCTTTACAATCAGTCTGTCATTAACAGATAACTCTGATTTTTCAGCCAGGGGCTATAGAAGAAGATGGAACACTAACGAAGAACACTAAGGTTATTTGTTATTGTATTTTATAGTTTCAGCCAAGGGGAAAGGTGATCGTTAAGCCTTGTGCTTTCAGGGGATTTTCCATTGCAGAAAAACAGCTGGATGCTGACACATTCTCCCAGCCCTGTCAGCTCTTAGCAGTCAATGAACTGCAGCTAATGGATTTGACTAATTTGAGTGAGCCAACATTGTCTAATTCATACCCTCTTGCTTTTTTAATTTCCTGATTGGGCTATTTTGCTTTCCATTCTATTTAATTTAGGCAGCGATGTTAAATTATTTCTATTTTTGTCAGCCATTAATCCTTGCTTTAAGCCTTTGGTTGGCCATAATGGGAGATTCAAGTTTCCCCTCCAAATTATGTTATTGTAGCAATATTTAATGTAGTGCAAAATCCTTAATTGATAATGCCAAGTGTGAAATTGATACTGTGCTTTAAGCCAGAGATGAGTACATGTGGTCCTGGTGGGTCGCAGTGACTGCAGAGACTTGATTGACCCCATCTTTTAATATGTATATAATTTATGCTCATTATTAACTTGGTCTCCTTCAGTGAATTTTTAAATCTATTTTAGTACCTGCCATTATAAATACGGATTTTGAAGAAATACCTGAGTGCCATATATACTCGCGGATAAGTTGAGACTTGATTTTACAGTATAATTTCTGGTATTGTATAATGTCGGCCGTATAAATTGAATGTGGAAAACTCACGCTGTTGGTCTAAGAGACTATGATATGCTGACGCCTACCTGAGAGAGTAACCACCGAGCGCACGGCCTTTTTTTCAGCAATGCGCTGTATCAGCGTGTGCTCCTAACATCTCTCTCTCTATTGTGCCTACGTGACCACACGGTAATACCCAAACTATTCTGAAGTGCTGTTTTGTGTTTTTTGTATCTCACACCGTCATACACCTTTATCGTTAGAGCATCCCTTATCTATGAGGGAGCATTCGATCAGAAGAAAATATGAAGCTGGTTTTAAATTAAACGTCATTGAAGTAGCAAAAGAAATTGGTAACTGATGCGAGATTGGAGGGGGCAAGAAAATGTTAAAAAAAGAAAAATTAAGTGTCGCATATTTGAATGGGCGTATAAGTCGGGGTCTGATTTTATGATCGATTTTTCAGGTTTCAAGACCTGACTTATGGTAAGTCTTTTCTAATTGTATAGGAGATTCTCACATGGAACTGATTAACAGTTATTTTTTAATGCTGAGTTAAGAATGTGACTGCTCCTCCTATGAAGAGTACATTTGTACATCAACACCCATGAAATCTATCATTTATTTTGAAAAAGACACACTGTAAGCAAACAATTTGTTGGCCCAGTACGAATTCTGCAATGGCACGACCTTGAATTGACTTCAGTGAATTCGGTAATAAATTGTGCCACACACACACATATATAAGTAGGGGGCATCCTCAAGGTTTCTGTTGTACTTGTAATTCCAGCTGATGTCACCAGTTGGTGCTGTTATTTATGCCTTTCCCCCTTTTGCCCTCAGACCTGAAGACAGAAGGCACAAGGAACCGTGGAGTCAGTTCTGCTTCTCATCTCTTCCAGCCTGTAACTCAGGTGGGTCTTCCACAGTTCCTGGTGGTTGAATCGAATGCGCTAGAGAGTTGATTGGTGTTACTTGTGTTTTTGTTGCACTTTGCTGTTTCGATTCTCTGGATTTCTGTCTTTTTTGCTGTGTATTTTGACTTTGCCTTTGGATTGTGTATTGGCATTTGTTCACCTTGGAATGCCTTTGCTGGCAACTCCTTTATGTCTTTTGTGCTGTTCGGAGCTTTATAGTGTAACAGAGCATTTTGTAACAATGAAATGTTTTATTTTATGACGATCCTGCGTTTGTCACTATATCTTGCCAGGGTTTGATGGGAAATTCTGCCCTAGTGGGCATTTTTCAGTCATAACAGCGTCTGCATAAGACATTACTGGAAGAGCAGCACACTGGCAAGAACATTTTTCTTTTTGGCCCTTTTTGCCATTATCAACCTGCCAATTAAACAGGGTTCACCCTGTGATTCCCTTACACTTTATTTTTGTCTTGTTCTCACATTACAGTGGTGTAGTCATCAAGATTCTCTGCAAGATGAATGCATCCAGTGAACCTTGTGACAGACGGTATGTGAAACCTTGCGGGAGGAAAGAACCTCTGGATAATGCCAAGTACTCTTGTCATGCCATAAGAAAGACATTGTAGTGGCATTCCTCTTAATGTTTAAATACACCAGCAACAGACATCGCCGGCTGAGTAATGTGCACATACAATTGCACCTTTCCACACTAGCAAGGCACAGAGTGTGTAATATAACTTCTACGAATAAGCCGCAGAGGATTACTGCATACTAAAAGCAGAAATTCTCATCCTCTACAGAGGTGACTGCCAATCAGCAGGCCAGTACCTAACACGAGTGGTGGTTCAATCTGGAGAGATCATCACAATCACAAGCTTTTGACTTGTGGGGCAAGCTGACTTGATGGTTTAAGTGGAGAGAAAATTTGATTGAGAAAGTAGTGGAGACCATTGCGTGTGACTGAATTATTAATACTCTCCCAGAAAGGTCCCTGCCACACTTGGAGGGATATGAACTGTCTGGGGGAGACAATTGAATGTCACCATCGTAAAGCCCCAACACTTTTATCTTTGTCTGCTTCTGTTAATACAATAGGTTAACAAGCCTAAAAACATTGCCAGGCTCTGGTTAAAAAAGTGAAAAGTAACAGGAAATACAATGCTGTGTTTCTAAAATTGCTGATCTCTGCTTAAAAATCTTTCTTTTTAAGAAATTCGATACACATTTAAGCTTTAGCAGGTGAAAGGAAATGGACAACATAACTTTCTCCAAGCCTTTTTCAGAGTATCTTTGAAACTTTCTAATTCTTAGAAGTGGAACAGATCACTAAAGTTTAGAAACAAAGACGCACCCTGTAGAAAGCTGAGACAGTCTGGAAAGAAGACCCTTTCTTTTGCTTCTTGGCACCAGCTGCAGCTTCCTCCTCTTTGAAGAGAATAGCCAGCAGGTTCATGGATGATTTCTGGAACAGGCCCACTACTGTCTCATTGAGGGGGTCCTTGTTTTTCTCCAGCCAGCCTGTAATGTTATAACCCACCTAAAAGATACATGCGAAAGACAGAAAAATCAGTATATTGATACACAAAAAATAATGAAAGAAGGTGTTCACCATGAAAGGTGTTATGTAAATTTTATGATTAATTAACCAATCAGTTCATCAGACATGTTCTCTGTTCTAATAATAAAAAGCAACACTTTCTTGGGCATAATTGCTGTAGCATTTAAGATAGAAGCTGGATTTTGTTTGACCTCCCTGACCTGACCTGCCAGAAATGTCATGAATATAAGTTGGGCTACAATAGCCCAATTACAGTGTCAGTGTTCTGATTAAGGGTCCTGGAGTTGATCTCATTGAGGGAGAGTGCTTAGACTTATTATTAATGCAACCATATTGGTCAGAATTCTTGACATTGTTAGTTCTTCAAAAATGGCATATTAGTATCATAAATAATCTGCTTTGGATTTCTATTTTCTTGCTCCCTTCATTCACTCATGTTTTTAGAGTAAAACTTTGCTTACTGTTCCAGCATAGTGCACCAGCTCAAAGTGTGCCTCTGGACCCTTCTTTCCACCCTTTGGTTTAAGGAAGTTGTTAGACTTGCCCAGATGATTGTCATATAGGGCAGCCTTGAAGGTGGCATCGGTGGCTTTTGGGAACACACACTGCTCTTCCAGAATGGAGAATACACCCATAGGCTGTACAATAAAGAAACAGGATATATTATTATTCAAAATGTGAGACAGCTGAGCAAAAAAGAAAAAACAAATGTTAATAAAAATTCACCTTCTCAAGCAGCTCAATGCAGGCTTGCAAGTCCAGCCCAAAGTCAATGAACACCCAGTCAATGCCCTCCTTCTTATATTCTTCTTGCTCCAAGACAAACATGTGATGATTGAAAAACTGTTGCAGCTTTTCATTGGTGAAGTTGATACACAATTGCTCAAAGCTATTAAACTAGCAAAAAACAAAACAAAAAGAAATTATCATTTGTCCTCACCCAATGGGAAACCCCTATGCCTAAAGAAAACATTTTTGTGGTTCACCTCAAAGATCTCAAAACCAGCAATGTCCAGCACACCAATAAAGTACTGACGTTGCATCTTGGTGTCTAAGGTCTTGTTGATCCTGGTGACCATCCACTTGAACATCCGGTCATAAACAGCCTTGGCCAAGGCACCAATTGAATAGTTGCATTGATCTTGGTTCTGGCCTTTTTGCACAAATTCATTGCCAACTTTGACACGAGGCCTGGTTATGCCCTTCTGTAAATCTCCTGAATTGAGACCCATCAGGTGGGCAACTTTGTCAGCCACTAGAGAAGGGAGATAAAAAAACACAAATGGGTCCTTGCAAAAGGAGGCCTTAGTCACTCACATGTGACTGTTTTTAAAGCATTAAGGTTGGTGTTTTACTGTATAGAGCATTCAGTCAGTCGTAGGTTTTGTTTTGTGTACACTTTTTCAAAATTTATCATCATGTTCTATTTTATTCTTTGATGTTACTTTGTAAAATACTACATTCAAGTTATACTCTATATAGTCCACGCATAAAACATATGCAATGCTACAACGTCCTTATTTAAATAATTCATTCATTGAGCTTCAGCAGAAAAAACACAAATTTCCCCTTGGGGTCAAATAAAGTGCTATCTATATATTATATAGTGCCCTTCACATCTATCTATCTATCTATCTTAGTGAATACCTACGCTTTGTTAATTTACTTAAGGATAATTCTTGTTATTTGTACATTTGTAACTTGTTATTTGTACATTTGTAACTTGTTAGAATACTTAAGATTTTAATAATTCTTGTTATATGTGTATTTGTGAGATTAATGAAGTGCCCTTCACATCTATCTATCTATCCATCCATTTTCCAACCCGCTGAATCCGAACACAGGGTCACGGGGGTCTGCTGGAGCCAATCCCAGCCAACACAGGGCACAAGGCAGGAACCAATCCCAGGCAGGGTGCCAACCCACTGCAAGACACACACAAACACACCCACACACCAGGGCCAATTTAGATTCGCCAATCCACCTAACCTGCATGTCTTTGGAGGAAACCGGAGCGCCCAGAGAAAACCCACGCAGACACGGGGAAAACATGCAAACTCCACGCAGGGAAGACCCGGGAAGCGAACCCGGGTCTCCTAACTGTGAGGCAGCAGCGCTACCACTGCGCCACCGTGCCGCCATCTATCTATCTATCTATCTATCTATCTATCTATCTATCTATCTATCTATCTATCTATCTATCTATCTATCTATCTATCTATCTATCTATCTATCTATCTATCTATCTATCTATCTTAGTGAATACCAACGCTTTGTTAATTTACTTAAGGATAATTCTTGTTATTTGTACATTTGTAACTTGTTAGAATACTTAAGATTTTAATAATTCTTGTTATATGTGTATTTGTGAGATTAATGAAGTGCCCTTCACATCTATCTATCTATCTATCTATCTATCTATCTATCTATCTATCTATC
>JANRMT010062861.1:21448410-21459483 GCA_026402145.1 Polypterus bichir lapradei
ATCTATCTATCTATCTATCTATCTATCTATCTATCTATCTATCTATCTATCTATCTATCTATAAGTTACTTTCAGATATCATCTGCATGATATTATTGTATTTGAGGTACAACTAATATACTGAAAACTTTGGTTATTATTGGTATCACCATCTGGGTGACACAGGGCTACTTCACATTTCTCTTTATTTAGACATAAATAACCACTTTTTAGTTACTGCTCAGGATCTGTATGGGGTAAAATGGGACAGTCAGATGTGTCATACAGGTAAAAACGAGAATAATGATTAGAATCCATGGACAAAACTATTAAGACAGCAGCAGCAGGCCCCAGTCTTGAATTTGGAGAAGGAACAGAGCACTGGTTGGCTGGTAAGTAGGCAGCCATCACTAGTTGCACAGTGCATGTTGGATCCCTAAAAGAACTTGGGGTGCTAAAGAGGCTAGTATTGTACTGAAGGTGATTCTAGTGGATCAGCCACCTGGACGATGCAACAGCAGCCTTTTTGCGCCAGTGTGGTCATTAAATATTAAGTGGTGAAGGCCTCAGAGAAATAGCAAGTTAGAGAGAGGGGGTGATTAGGGGGCCAGAATGACCAGGTAGTGGTGGGCAATTTAGCCAGGACATTGGGATGCACCCCACTCTTTTCAAAGGATGCCCAGGGATCTTTTCTGACCAGCGAAAGTCAGGACCTCTGTTTTGCATCTCTTCCAAAGGACAGCACCATTTTTACAGCACAGTGCCCCCGTCACTGGACTGAAGCTTTGGGGTCCGGATTCACACAACAGGGTAAAACCCCCACTGCAGAGTGGAAAGATGAAAACGTTAGCTTTGTGAGTTTAGTGTTTTTTTGGTGGTTTCATCATTGCACCTTCTAATTCTACTGTTTCCTTAAGTCTACTGCAGTATTCATACAGTTAAAGAGCTGGTAGGTGCATCTTCCCTAGTAATTATTTTAGGTTAAATTGTTTTTGTTGTTGTCTGCTTAGACCACTCAATTAGATCTCAGAGACTTCAAATAACTAAACAGTTTTGTTCCCTTTCAAGCTAAGTATTGGTGCATTAGGTAGCAACAAACGTTTTAAGGATTTTCCAAAAATCAAAAAACAAGGAAAGAAATGAGAATTTGGTGACTTTTACATTCTGGCAGCAGTGGAAAAGTCACAAAATGAAAGTGCAATGCTCAGATCAAAGCGGCACCTTCTTCCATGCACATCCCTTTATGTTATGCATTTAAAAGAAACAGAAAGGTATGTCTGAGGGCCACTGCCTAGCATCTATAACAATGAGGCCAATTTGAAAATTGCATCAAATTTCATGTCGAAGTCTTCATCTGCATTTATAGCAGATAATCTTTTTAATGTGAAAGAGCAGAATTGTGTGTCATGTGTTTAACAAAAATAATACAATAAATACCCTCAGTTGTGTCGACATCTGCCTGCTCCTCTCTTGGCTTCTGCTTGAATTTCATGTTGCCAAAATGCATGATGGCTCCTGTTAGCTTGTACACTGAGTCCTTCTCTTCTGGGGTGAAGCCCAAGACGTCAAAGGCAACCTAGCAGAAATATCGGTGAAAAACATGCATAACATATATGAGATTTTCAAAATAAGTTCCCCACTTCAAACACTGGTTTATCGATTTGTTCTTCCTGAGTATAAAATGAAGAACATCCATTCCCACATCAGATGTAGTTACAGAAAGGAAGGGACAGCCTAGACTACTCTGTAACTACAGAGGCAAGAAAAAGTCGTGAATTGAATTTATGTAAATATTCATCTAATATTCATCTAGGTTACAATAATGAAACAAACACACTCTGGTTTAACTAATATCGTACAAATTATTGTACTGTTCTTGTACATATTGAATACATCGTTCAAAAATTCACAATGTAGGTTAGAAAACGTATGCAAACCCCTAGGCTAATAGTTTCAACACAAGCTAACTGCAGTCAGGACTTAGCAAACCAGGAGGAATGGTTTAGATCAGGGGTCTCCAGTTTTTTTTCCCCTGAGAACTACTTTTACATAATGAAAATCGCCGAGAACTACTCATGTTTTCTAATGTTTATTCCCATGTCCAGTTGCATGTGTGACGTGTTTTTGAGTTAGTCAGATGACTGGCACTGAGGTGTATGGTGGAGTGGAGCCACTGAGGTTCACTCTTATGGAGTCATTTAAATGTTCGTCTGTCAGTCTTGTTCTGAACTTTGATTTCATGACGTTCATGTCAGACTCACAGAGGTATGGAGACCCAAACAAAGCAGACATTTTCAGAGCTGCTTGGTGAAGATTCTTATAGTTATCTGGCTCTACTAAGCTCCAGAAATGCTGAGAATGCTGTTGAGATTCTAACTGCACATTATTTTAAAGGTTTACTAATATATAATATATAAAATCCAATGTCTCACTGTATGTCTATCAACTTTTCACGGGAGAACTACTTAACGGATTTAGATCGGATTTTTTCTATAATTTGCTTGAAAATTCCGGTTGATTTTGCGACTTCTCTCATTTCGCTATGTATCATAGTTCGCTTGCGCTACCGATTTACTTGCGCGAATCAGAGATCCACACAACGGGCCGAGGGGAGGGGCCTTCCTCACTCACTCGCCGGCTTTGGGGCGTGGTCCTTAACTCTGCTTAACTAGCGAAGAAGTGAACAATTGAATTCAATTTTGTTTGATATTTAAAATAAAGTGTTACTTAGGTCTTGATGAGTTTGAGTCCGGATATTCTCTTAAGTGTATGTCACATTGAAAAGACAGATTGCAATTCAGATTGTGGATCGTGATTTTGTGTTAAAAGGATTGTGATATGATTTTTTTGGAAAGATCGCCCACCCCTAATTTGATTAATCAAGTTTTTAAATTTATGTAGGATTCATTAACCCTTTGGCGAGCTACTTGGAAAGGGGTTGCAAGCTACCGGTAGCTCACAAGCGACATGTTGGATACCCCTGGTTTAGAGGTACTTTGACCAATAAAAAAGACTCAAACATTTTGAGTTTGCTATTCACATGAAGCATCTGCTGATGTGTGTGCCATTGAAACAGGGTCTACCTCACACAAAACATTAAACAAGTCCATGGCAGGACTCCAGGAAGGAAGACACAGCTCTTCAAAAACAACATCTTGCACGTCTGAAGTTGAAGACCACTTTAACATTCCACTCTGCTATTGGGAACATGTTTTGTGGACTGTTTGTGAATAATACAAATCAGTGTTTAGAGCAAGAAAGAGCACCTCATACCACCATGAAAACTTCATCCCAATGATGAAGTCTGGTGGAGGGAACATCATGATATTGGTCTACTTTGCTGCCTCTTTGTCTGCACAGCTTTCCACCATCAAGAGGCCAATGAATTCCCAAATTTATAAAGGAATCTTCTCAGTGCGGCTATCTGCAAGCTAAAACTCAGTAGACGCTGAGTGATACAGCAGGGCAATAATCCTAAACATCGAAGCAAATCCACTACAGAATGGCGTCAAGAAAAGAAAATCCAGACTGTCAGAGCCCAGATGTTAATCGAATGAAGATGCTATGCAATAACCTGAAGAGAGCCATTGTCACCATACATCCTAAAAATGTGGAGGTAACTGAAACAGTATTGTAATGAAGAATGGGACAAAATTCTTCCTGAACATCGTGCAGGTCTGATTCGCAGCTACAGGAGAGCTTGTTAGTGGTTATTGCTGCCAAAAGAGGTTTGACCAGCTAGTATATCCAAGGGTTCACTTACTTTTTCTACAGCACAGTGTGAATGTTTGATAAAGACATAAAAGGTTATAATTGTTTGTGTGTCATTAGTGAGAGCAAATTGTGTTTGTCTATACTTGTGACTTAGATGAAGATCAGATCACAATTTATGAGCAGAACAGATCAGAAAACCAGGTCATTCTAAAGAGCTCTCCTTCTTTTTCTTACCACTGTACATTGAAAACAAGCATCCAAGTTTTCAACTTACATCAGTGAGACACAACTCTTCACCATCATCCATATTGTCGACCACTGTGACACCCTGGCAAACCCAAGTGTATTGTTTGGGGTCAGGATTTACCAATAGCATTTCTAAAAAAAAAAAAAAAAAAAAAATAACAAATTATTAATATTAGCTTTCAAATAAAATAGTTCTCACTAATTTATACACTACCTCATATTGTACACCAGCGAATTATGTCCATGTACTGTAAATATGTTTGAAGCACTGAGACATTTGAGAGAGACAGAACTGTCTGAAAAATGGCAGTCAGTGCAACGGAACCTATTTTTCACATGAAAACATGCTATCTAAGATCTACAATTTATCATCTGAGGCATGGTTGCCATGTTGTCAGTAATGAGATGAATTTGTCACTATTAAAAAATTACAAATGGTCTCAGTCCTTCAGACATTGCAGATTGAAATCATTTTCATTACACTCTATGCTCATTGCCAAATTGCAGTTGAATGCAGTTGTAAAATATCCTTCTTCTATAGTTTCTGTATCTTTCTGTCCTTCTGTACCTGTTACAAATAGGTCCTAAGCAATAAAGAACTCCAAAGCACATAGTCCCAGAAATGCACACTACCGGGGAACCCACACACCGTATGTATTAAAAATATTTACTCTTACAAGAAAAATGCTCTGTAATACTCTGAAGCTCCAAAGAGCACAAAAGGCATACAATGCCCTTTTAAAGGCAAGTCCAAAAGCAAATAATGTCTTAATATGGTATCCAAAGAGCGGCCAAAAGACAAAGCAATAAGGTCAAAAAAATAAAATTAATCACAAAGCACAGATGAAAACACAAGAAAACTCATTGACTCCCTAATGCATTTCGAAATGAACCACTGCTACCACTGTGGTGATAGAGTAGGGAGGGCGGTTCCTCGTGGTGATTGACAAGTGGCCCCGCCTCCTGGGGAGGAACCACCCACAAAACACATGGACCATAACATGGGCTAAGAAAATACAGCAGTGTTAACAAATGTAACATTACGATAAATAAATGGCTCAACATTGATAAAAAGAACACAACAAATGGATCTGAACCTTAGTCAGAGAAGAAATCCTAGCCAAAATTTAACAGAACAAAAATAATCTAAAAATAACTTTTTTTAAGTTACACCTTTTCTATTTTTATTTATATTCAGGAAAAAATATTATTTCCAAATATTCAAAATGCAGCCAAGTGGGTAAAACATTGGAATGAACGTTCGGCCTCTGACTGTTTCAGTGGTGCCTGTGCTCCTTTTGTCCAAGTATGTGTGATAGCTCTGTACTGTAAAGAAGATGTTCACTGCAAAGGCACTATATAAAATGAACATGCTGGTCTGAACAAAAATAAACAAATACAGAACATGCACAGTAAACAGATTTTACCTAAAAGTCTTGGAATTTTTCCAGAGAGGAGCTGGTAGAATATATGGTACCCTCTTTCAGCAGCTTGCTGGGAAATGACACGGGACTTTTCAAGCAGATCTATGCAAATTAAGAGTTAAATTAATTAATATTAGCAGTACTGCTTTCGATGTAATTTTCCTTCATTCTACTTTTCATTTTCTATTTCTATCCCACTATATATAATGGGGCTCCAAAGGTGGTCCTGGTGGAAGTGAAAGCTGTCGCTATTTTCATGCACTAATACATAATTTTTAAGACAATCTAGTAGTAACAATGAAACTATCCAGTGTATTAATGGGGTGGCATGGTAGGTCAAAGCTCCAGCTCGCTATCTTTGATTTCTAAACTAGCCACGTTTTGTTATAATTGGTATGTTTGCTTCATTTACACTCACTGGGCAAATTCTTAGGACCACTACACTAGTACTGGGTAAGGTCTCCTGCTCTCAAAACAGCCTTGGTTCTTCATGGCGTGGATTCCACAACACGATGGGAGCATTCTTTTCAGATTCTGGTCCATGACAACGTGATTTCATTATGCAGTTTATGCAGGTTTGTCAGCTGCACATTCATACCGTGAATCTCCCACTCTACCATATCTCAAAGCGGTTCTATTGGATTCAGATTATAGATGCCACTGAAGGGCACTGAACTCATTGTCAAGTTCATTATGCCAGTTTGAGATGGCTTTGTGACATGGTGCATTATCATGCTGGAAGTAGCCATTAGAAGATGAGTAAATTTGGGCCATGCAGGGGGCACCTGGCCAGCCACAATACTCCAAAGAGCCGTATTAATTGGTAATAATAGGCCCAAAGTGTGCCACGATAACATTCCCCACACCATTAAACCATCACCACCAGTCTGAACTGTTGACACAAGGCAGGTTGGGTTCATGGATTCATGCTTTTGATGCCAAATTCTGACCCCACCATCTGTGTGCCTCAGCAGAAATTCAGCTTCATCAAAATCATTGATTTTTCTGGTCTTCACCTGTCCAGTTTTGTTGAGCCTGTACCCGCTGCAGCCTCAGTTTTCTGTTCTTGGCTGACAGGAGTGGAAACCAACGTGGCCTTCTGCTGTTGTAACCCATCCATCTCAAGGTTCAACATCTTGTGCATTGTGAGATGCTTGTCTGCTCAACGCAGTTGTACCGAGTGGTCATCTGAGTTTCCACCATTCTCCTCTGGCCTCTGTCATCAACAAGGCATTTCCATTCACAGAACTGCTACTCTCTGGATGTTCTTTGTTATTTGCCCCATCCTGAGTTAACTGTTGTGCATTTAAATCCCAGGAGATCAGTAGTTACAGATGTACTCAAACTGGCTCATCTGGCACCAACAGTTGTGCTATGGTTGAAATCACTGGGGTCACATTTTTTCCTCATTCTGGTGTTTGATGAGAACATGAACTGAAGCTCCTGACCTGATTTTATGCACTGCACTGCTGCCTCATGATTGGCTGATTAGATATACAGGTGGTCCTAATAACTTGTTCAATGGCTTTGCCCTGGTGCTCTGGTTTAGATATGTGTGAGTGTCTCAGGCTCTCTCTGTCACTTTGTTAGACTGAGTGAGCCGCACTTTGGATGAGTTGTGCTAAATTTATGTACTTGGAAGAACGGGTTTACTTACAGCTCTCAATATCAGCACCAGCCAGCTTAGCAGTGGGGCCAAAGTGGATTCGGATGAATTTACCCTAGAAAAGACAAATAAATCATCTCAGTAAAGTCTGGAACAATTACAGTCAGTTGTTTTGTATGAGGGGCAGCACGTTGGCACAGTGGTAGCGCTACTGCCTCGCAGTTAGGAGACCCGGGTTCGCTTCCCTGGTCCTCCCTGTGTGGAGTTTGCATGTCCTCCCCGTGTCTGTGTGTGTTTCCTCCAGGTACTCCAGTTTACTCATGCAAGACATGCAGGTTAGGGGCATTGGTGATTCTAAATTGTCCCTAGTGTGTGTGTGTGTGTGTGTGTGTTTGTGTTGGTGCCCTGCCCGGAGTTTGTTTCCTGCCTTACACCCTGTGTTGGCTGGGATTGGCTCTGGCAGACCCCCGTGACCCTGTAGTTAGGATATGGTGGGATGGATGGATGTTGTGTATGAAACTATTAGGTGTAGTTTTGTATATCGTATGTGATGTTCTGGTCTGTCTGTGATATCTGTGCTCTCACAGAAAAATCCCTTTTTTGGGATTATAGGAGAAATTAATTTAAATCATATTTTAAATATTACTGAGAGAGAATGTCGCCAACATCATATACAAGGTCTTGAATGCAATGTTTTAGGCAGCTGGAATCCTAAATGCTGTGCGATTTCATTCAAGTACTAAATGTAATATATGTTTTGAAAGCTCTGCACTTTTATTCTTTTTCATTTTAATCCTCCTATGCAAGGCTAAGTGCAATGATAGCTGGGATTTCAAAATCTACCAGTTCTATAAACAAATATACAATGCATAGAAACATTTTTTTTAGAAAATACATAGAAAATCTCAGTTGAATGCCAAACTGTAACAGGCCTTGATGGTAGCGCTGTTTGTACACCTAAAATGGAGGGTTTGCTAGTCTGTCAGTCCACATCTAACATTTCTTTGGGACTTTATACTGTTTACAGCAACATTCTTGAAGATAATAAAGCCCTGAAAGGTTATAACACTGAAGATCACACTTCTGGGGACAAGAAAACTGGCCACCTACATCCTCCTGGATGTTTTACAACATCCTAAGTGTAAAAGGAAGATGAAATCCTCCTGTGATTGAATCCCATTATTCTCTTTATCTGCAATGCTAGTGCTACTAACTTGAATCCAGCAGCCATACCACCTGCACTTCAGAAGAGGTCACCCACCTGAAGCTAAGCATTTTTGAGCCTGGCAAGTACTCCTTTAAACTTTATTAATCCCAATGGAAATTATTTGGTTAGAGCACAGGGTCAGCCATTGTACAGCGCCCCTGGAGCAATTGAAGGTTAAGGGCCCAGCAGAGTAGGATCTCTTTTGGTAGTGACAGGGATTTGAACTGACAACCTTCAGGATACCAGTGCAGATCCTTAGCCTCAGAGCCACCAATCTGGAAGACCACTTAGGACAGGGGTGGGCAGATTCAGTCCTGGAGGGCCGCAGTGGATACAGTTTTTACTCCAACCCAATTGCTTAATAAGAAGCACTTATTGCTCAAGTGACACTTCTTCACTTTAGTTGTCTTGCTCGTTAAGATTTTGGATGCTTATTGCTTATTTTAGTCTTAAACAGCTGTAGTCTTGGTTTTTAATCGCTCCTTATTAGCAATAAGATGCAAATGACAAAGGAAACCAGCATTTCTCCATTTAGCTTGTTACAATGTATACCTGTGTGTATTTATCGTGCACTATTGGCTTTAAATAAATACTTGGAAGGAAAGTGAAGAGAAAAAAGTGAAGCACTGAGAATAACTCGTCTGTTTTACACTTCAAATCATTTGGATGATATCCTTAGAAAGGAAAAAAAAATCTAGGATATGAGAATGACTTGACATGGCAGAGTTAAAGCACAAACAAGCCATGAAATGAAATAATTGACAAGGATTGGTTTTTAATTAAGCAACTGGGTTGGAACAAAAACCTGCAACCACTGCGGCCCTCCAGGACTGAATCTGAACACCCATGACTTAGGAGATGCTCTGGTTGCTGCTGTGTTGGTGAAGCCAGCAGGGGGCGCTTACCCTGTGGTCTGAATGTGGACGCCAAAGCCCCAATGCAGTGATGAGGACACTGTGCTGTAAAAATGGTGCCATCCCTTGTAAAGAGTAGGGTGTATCTCAGTTTCCAGGCTAAGTCTCATCCCCTGTCTCTAATTGGCTGTCTCTATCACCATTTCACCACCTAACAGCTAATGTGTGGTTAGTGCACTGGTGCAATAATGGCTGCCGTCACATCATCCAGGTGGATGCTCCAAACAGTGCCACATGTATCTTATGTGCAGAGGTATGTGCCATCTTATTCTGTCTTAGTTTATATCATTTAAAATAAACCAGGGAAAAAAAAGCATGTATTACTTACAAATCGAGAGGAATTGTTATTCCTTGTTGTTTTGGCATTTCCAAAAGCCTCCAGGACAGGATTAGCCTGAATGATTTGATCTTCCAGGGATCCCTGTTGAAGGTAAAAGTAGAATTTGTAATATTTCCTAATTATCAGCTGTATCCAGAATATTGCACTTCATTCTTTACACATGACAGTACTACTACTGTGACTATTAAAAATATAGTTAAGGGGCATGGCAGACACCAGTCTGTCATGGGGCACACTCATCCATTCACTCATACCGGGCCAGTTTAGAGTTTACAGCACATTTCTAACGCACAGTTCCTGAGTAAAACTGAGCCCGAACATCTTTCCATCATTCACCCAGCCTGCTGATTACATTAAAGAGTCACAAGGATGTGCGGCTTCCTCTGGAAGTATCAGGCTCAGTGCAGGAAACTGACGTAGGCTGGGGTTCCACTCCATCTCTGCACACACACACACACACACACACACTCATACAGGACCACTTTAGAATTGCCAGTCAACCTAACATGCGTTTACTTGAGTACCAAAAAGAACAAAAGGTGTGCAGCTGTGGGAGAATACACAAACTACAGGCAGTGTGCAATCAAACACGCGTCCTGAGAACTTTGAGGCAGTTTTAATAACATCTGAAGTGTTGTTCTGCTCAATCAGCTACTCAAAATTAGCCTCAAAGTTTCATGGAGAAGAAATGCTGCCAGTTATGTATTGTTTGAGATGAAGAACATTACCACATACTGTACCAGTTATCAGAAACATTGCAAACATTAAGTGAGGGTCAGCTTTATTAATATACAAAATAGAATAGAAGAAAAGCCAAAATAGCAGAAAATAACGTCTAATGATTACTGCATTAATATGGAATTTAATGTTGGTGTCTCCTCTACATTGAATTGGATAAGTGGCTTAGAAGATGGATGGGTGTTAGGGCAGAATTTTTACCCAAATTTCCTTCTTTTTTAAACTTGACTAAAGTTCAAGACAGCTCTTAAAATTATACAGTATGAAAGCATTTGGTGTGTCCGTTAACATTCTGAAAATGTAGCATACCTTGGAATCAGGAGCCTGCTTTCCACCTCCTACTGCACCAACATTGGCAAAGTATTGAATGACCTTTTTCGTATTCTCAGTTTTGCCAGCACCAGATTCTCCACTGGGAACGATAAGATAATACATTACATTTAGGTAACTTACATGCTACCAGAAAATACCAAAAAGTGGAACTTTCAGCATCCAACAATGGCCAACATGTCAACGTTGTTAATTTGTTACTTAGATATTTGAACAAAGCATTATGACAATCCTCAAACTGCCCATAGTAGTTTATATTAATCAGTGAGCCTGAAAACAGCTTGTATTCATAATACAGTATGCACCTTAATAAAAGAATAAGTGTGTCGTCCAGATGGCACATCACAAACATTTTTACTAAAAAAAAGTCATTGCATCTATCATTCCAACAAATGCCACACCACAAACATTAACACTGCTTTTACAAATCCCATACCGAATAGCATAGACAGAGACATAGGCATTCCATTTGTCATTCCAACAGATGGTGCATCACAAACATTAACACTGCTTTTACAAATCCCATACCGAATAGCATATGACAGAGACATATGCATTGCATTTGTCATTCCAAC
>JANRMT010062861.1:21459493-21481992 GCA_026402145.1 Polypterus bichir lapradei
CGAATAGCATATGACAGAGACATATGCATTGCATTTGTCATTCCAACTGATGGTGCATCACAAACATTAACACTTGTTTTACAAATCCCATACCGAATAGTATATGACAGAGACATATGCATTTCATTTGTCATTCCAACAGATGACGGAACGCAAACATTAACACTGATTTTACAAATCCCATATTAAATGGCATATAACAGACATGCACATTTCACGGTGCACTGCAAACGTTAACACTGAGGTCTGCATTAATTGCACAGATTTCAACCTGTCTTAGACAGGAAGCACAGTTAGTTCAAGAACAAAGGATAAAAAAACTCCTCATTGAATGAATTACAATGCCATAGAGTGATACAGAGTGGCAGATGGGATCTCAAAAATATAAAACCAAGATCTTTAAGGAAATTAAATTGAGTATAGGGTAATTACTCAAGCAGCAAATTACAAGTTCCCTATGATATCACTCTTTGTTAAAGGCTTTTGAAAATAATAGATGTAAACAAGAAGAGTAGTAAATGTTAAGTTGTTTGTAATGATGTGATGACCTTTTTTGGTTAATTGATCTCCTCGGCTAAGAAGAGCACAGGCTGATATTAATAAACCTCAGTTACTGATATGCCTTTTATGCTACAATTCTTGCAGCTCACAGCATTCTGTGCTCCATTTTCTGAACTGCTGTATGCAGCATATACTGCTTATTAGTATAAAACCTAAGTTGGCGCTGTATGTAAGTGTGCCCAGCAATGAACTACCATTCCACCCAGAGGTGATTCCACCCTTGCACTCAAGAATGCTGCAGCCTTGTATTGGATAAAGGCAATTCAGAAAGTGAGTCCATCCATCTTTAAGACCCACTTATTCTGAGCAGGGTTGGTGAAGCCTATCCCAGCAAGCACTGGGCACAAGGCAGGAACAATCCCTGGACAGGGCTCCCTCCAGTCCATTGCAGGGCGAACACACTCACACATTTAGCTACACCAAATTGACTTAACTGCATGTTTTTGGTCTGTCAGAGAAACCAGAGCATCCAGAGTAGAACATGCAAACTGCGCCAGCGTGCCACCCTAAGTATGCTTTTATTATTGTTTGCTTGAGGGCAGCTGGAAGTAGCAGCTCCTCTATTTTAGCTTTCACTCTTTTTTACCCTTTATGCTTTGCTACAAGGAGTTTTAATCTTGCAGGCAATATAAATATGAATTAGTATTGATTGCTTTAAAAATACTTACGTGATCAGCATAGACTGGTTTTCATGCTCTGTGAATGCAGAAAAAAATATGATTACATAATGTTCCTTTTAAAAGTGATATGCTGAGCAATATTACACTCTCCTGATGACCCAGAAAAGGACTGAAGCTGGATGGATGGATGGACATGCCTGACCCATTAATTTTGTAGTAGCTATGGTGATTTCTAGATGTGACCAGGAGGAAAAATAAAAAAAAGAACTTTGAATGGCTGTAAATTAAATGTCATATATTTTATTATAAAATACTAGCTTTGCTCGCTAATCCCCCATCCTGTACTATGCGCCAGCAACTTCACGTCTCTGCCGCTCGCGTATGTGGATTTCACTTTCACCAAACAAAAAATCTTTTTATTTCTCATGGATAGGCCTCTTCATTGAGAAGAAACACTTCTCAATGAAGCGTTGGCAACACGAATTACACGATCTACAAGTCTCTGACTTAACGTTTAAATCTGAACAATATATTCAATCTCTTTTCGTTGTTCGTTGTTCCGTTACTTCACCCCGTAATAATTTCCGTTTGTTTGCGCTAATGCATTCTTTACTGTCTTTACAAAAACTGCCAACGTTTTTGAACCTCTTTACAACGATCTACTTTGTCATCTACTCTTTGTCTTTTATTTCTGGTTAAATCTCATGGCACAAAGTCTTGTCTCTTGGGACTTGAAAGTGTCACTCTGAAAAAGTCACGTCTCGTCCCATGCTAAAAAGTCTCATCTTGTCCCAAGAGTTTATTTATATAATAGAAAGATATTAAATTCAAAACCCTGCAAACACTATTTTAAAAGATCTATTAAGTTAATATTCATCCATTTTCTAAACTAGCTTTATCCTAAGTAGGGTGATAAGGAAGCAGGAGCAAGCATCGGGCACAAAGTAGGAACAACCCCTGGGCAAGGCGCCAGCCCATCACAGGGTGAGCACACACACATCAGGGGCCAGTGTACCAATGGCAATCCACCTAACCTGTGGGAAGAAACTGGAGTGCCGAGAGGAAACCCACATGGACATTGGCACAACATGCAAACGCCACATAGGGGGCATCTAAAACTTGAACCCTGGTCTCCTTGTTGTGAGGGTCCAGCCTTACCACTGTGCCACTGTGCTGCCCCATACCTTAATATAGTAAAGGAACTTAATAAAAAAACATGCTTGGATGGTGGTACAGATTGGAGCGATAGGCAGATGTGAAACTTAAAGATGACGTACACTGCTGAGTTCTTCCACTAGTAACAGTAGTAGAGGGCACTGAAATTCTTACTCGCATGTTCAGAAATATAACTGCTCTTGTGTGAGGAAAAAGTTTGCAAAGCGAACAAGCTCGATTACAAAATGTCACTTTTAGGGAAATTATTGGAAGCTGAATTGAATTTAGTGCAGTGTTAATGTATTGACTTTTTGATTGATTGCTGGCTGTATTTTTATACTGAAAAAATATTCTTAAATCTGTAATCCAGTATAATCGCAAAAATTCAGAAATTTGTAAAGATTAAGTTAGGGAAGTTTGATCTGGTCATGATCCCAAAGATAAATCCTTTATGGTGTACAAAACAGAGAGCAGACAGGCTGAATGCGGCCTTACAGGCTTGTGCTCAGGTGTGCAGTGGTCTTGGGGGGGGTCACCGAATGACAGGTGCAATAGACGTCTATCCTGACCTTGACGGTAATTCCGAGGCTTAGCCACGAGGCAATTTGAAGGCATCTCCTGATGCTTCAAGTCAAAAGGGGATTTGGGTGAGTGACCCCTGGTAGGCAGAATAAGAAACCAGAAGGCTGAGGGAGAGGGGCTTTGCATGGGGTCAGAAAGTGGGATGAGACCCCACCGGATATGCAAGGTAGGAGCGCTTTCAATTTGCTTAGCTTATCAAATATTTTGTTTAATTTGTTTTCATGTTTTAGAGTTTCTGACACTGTATTCTGGTGTGGAGAAGCATTAGGATGCCACATGCTGGTTCTTTAAAGGCACTTTACGGTTCATTTTTTTGGGTTGTGTGATGCCTCACAGGATCTTTGCTTGACAAAGCACCATTTCATTTTGGGAAGGGCTCTTTGCATATGAAGTTGGTTCTTTTTGCTTTGGAAAAATTCCTAATTTGTAGAAAAAAAATTACATTTTTAATGTATGGTAGGCTGAAGGACAATAACATTAAAAGAAATGAACTTAGCCTGTGTGATTGTATGCAGCAAGAGTCCTAAAATCAGAACCCACTGGTATTTCACAAATTTGTTACCATCTACTCATGGCTGTTTACTGTGTGCTTCCTGTTTTGAATCTTTCTGGAACCTTGATGTGGATGGGTCTTTTGTGAACCAATGGTGGTTCCTCTATGGCATCACTCTGAAGAGCCTCTCTGGCATCTTCATTTTTAAGAGTGCATGCCAACTCGACTTTAGCTACAGGCCTAAGCAGCCCTCAAAGTCATCCAAGAGCCTGGACTATAACAGATCCAGACCTCATGGATTCCCTGTAAACAAACTTCATCATCAAGGTAGGCATTGTTTCCTCTGCCAGCTTTTGCAAAGGAGAGCAGTGTATAACCATTTTGATTTTACATTATTATCTGAGTGGATACAATGAACTGCTAGAATCTCAGATTCTTTTCTTAATTTGCAAACATGCATTATAACAAAGCGGGCATTTCTGGAACTTACCCATCATCATGTCATGGTAGGCATTGTCAGAAATGGAGAACAGATGGGGAGGCATCTCATTCCTTTTCTTCCCCTTGTACATTTGCGCTACTTTAGAACCATAGATTGCCAGCCACTTATACGGGTTGATGGTAACACAAAACAATCCGGAATAAGTCTAAAAAAATAAAGGAAGTAGTTAAAGAGCAGCTGCATCTCCATTGTATCAGTATTATGAATCAAAGTGCTGATTAAACTACAACACAATGAAGCTTGTTTTGCAGAACAAGGAGGACACATCAGCCATGCTGTTGGAAGTGTGGCTGCATGATTGAGGATCTGGCCTTGTGAGCTCAAATCTCCACCCGGCTTGGCATTTGACGACGTCAGTAAACTTACCAGTACATGCTCAGCTGGCACAGATACACTCTTATCTACTGTGAACGTGAAGTGCTTTGGGCAGTAATCACAATGAAACGCGTTGTATTGGTATGTAATGTTTTATTTCATCTTTTTGTCTATTTCTAGTTTGTTCTTTTCTTGTTCTTTTTTTTCTTTTTCATTTTGTAAAGCCCTTTGAGCTACATCTTTTATATGGAAAATGAATGATGTTGTATACAGTAGAATGACAACTTTTGATTTACACGATTGAATGCTTACATCCATGTGTTGATTTTTCAGCACTTCCAATGATGTCTCACCCACACAGCTTTTCATTGCACGTCTTCACTTCAGGGGGTTTTGTCGTTTTTAGTCTGGGCCCTCTCATTACCAGCCCAGTCCAGTCGACAATGGATCTTCACCTGTTATATCTCAGCCAGGTTTTCCCCCTTGGCCATTATTCAAAAATTTGTTTAATGTCTTTTTCTGTTCAGTTTTGAGTTATGTTAATGTTACTTTTGTTTATTGCCTGCTCTGTTTTCCATGACTGTGCCATGTTTGCGTGTATTTTATGGGAGATCCCACAAGAGGCGGCGCCACCTGCCAGTCACCACCAGAAACTGTCGTCTGCCCTGTAAATCCAGAGGGTCTTCCACAGTTCCTGGCAGTTCATGCAGATGCACTATGGAGTGGTGGCTTTACTTGTGTGTGTGTGTGTGTGTGTGTTTTTTTTTTGCTTACGCCTATTGTGATTTTCTGTATTTATCTCCATTATGCCTTTTGTGCTCTTCGGAGCTTCACAATGTAACAGAGCGTTTTGAGAGAATACAACTTTTCATTTTATAAATGTCTTGCATTTGCCCTTATATCTACCCAGGGTTTGACAGGAAAACCCCTCCAGTGGGCATTTTTGGAAATGTTTTTGGGACTTACAAGCTTTGTGAATCCTAGTGATAACTGCACATACTGTTTATCTGTAAGAGCTCACTAACTCTGGCAAAGAGCCATTCCGTTATAAACATATTACACATCATTCTGCTTCATTTTATTTTGTTTTCTGATTGTTAATTTTTATTTTCATTCTGTAAATATTTTCTCATTACTACAGTGATGTTATTGTGTTGTATTTTATCTCTGCCATTTTGGAGATAGTTGTCATAGGCACTTTCTTCTTGTTGTTAGAATTGGTGTTCATGTGCTTCCGGTACCTTTCAACGTGTGATGATTTGATGTTTCTGATACAAAACATGGATAGTCACAGTGAAGGGTGACTAAACCTTTTGTCAGTTACTTTGGATAAAAGCATCTGCTAAGCAAATATAATGTAAATGTAAACTTAAAGACCTATAAAGAACAGACTTGCAAAAGACAAGAACTCGAACAACTTAACATAATTGATTAGGAAAACAATTGTGGTTTTGAATTTTGTTCATTTTGACTTACAGTTCGGGCTAGTGATTTGGCTTTGGTAAAAAGATGTAAACAGCCCTCTGTGCATTGACCCTTGCTATCGCCCAACCTTTAAAGAAAACATTTTTACATCTCAGCCACTCTCATGATAAGATCTGATTGTACCTGATTGCACTACTCACACTATCCACCTCGAATATAATACATTCATGAGTGTGGACGTCTTGGCCGAGTGTACAAAGACGAGATGGCTGATGATATTGTTAACACGATTTTTAGAGGATGAGGGGATACAGTGAAGTCAAAAAGAAATTAGGAGGCCAGAGGAGTCAAAGAAGAATGGAGTATGACAACATGTACTGACAACAAATGAGTAAAGTCACAAAGCAAACCTTAGCCACAAAAATCTAAATGTGCAGCAGCCTGGGACTTGAGAGACCCAATAACTGAGCATTAAGAGATTTGGTGTTTGTTTAAATTTGCTAACATTTAGGACAAAAATGTGTGTAATTAAAAAGTAAGCGATTTTACCCAGTAACTAGCGCTTGTGGTGTCGCCAGAGTGTTGGAAGACATGTTTAAGGGTGTGCCGTAACAGTTCACTTAATCAAAGTCAAAGACCACTGTGGACTTACATAAATTCTCATGTTCACGTATCGTGAGCGCAGATTTTCCAAGACGCTAGCCTCATTGAGGAAGGTCAGGTTAGCCATGTCAGTAGCTTGGTAGAACTTTGGTGGGTTCATTTGCTGAATATCATCCTTCTTAATGGTGAGGGTCTGCCAGAGAGAAATAACAACGTTAACACCGAAGTTATGTTAGGACCATGCAAACATGTTCATCTTTCATAAATAATAACGGTGGATTGTTTAAATTAAGGAAGTTAAATTCAGATCATTCATTTATCAAACCTGCTTCTTCCATTACAAGACTGAGAGGACCTGGAACCTCTACTGGGTAACACTTCAGTTTAGGTACTGCTAAAATGCATCTATTACTCATTTACTCGTATGTAAAGTAACAAGACCATAGCAATGGCTTCTTTTGGTCCTCATAACACTTATAAAACATCAGTAGATCGGTTATTCATTTATGTGCAGTGCGGCATATTGACATGCTGGTAAAATGACTTGTTAATATGAAGGAGTCACAGCTCTTATACTAAACATGGAATATCAAAAGAAATGTGTCTCAGTTAAGCCACCTCAGACCACTCCAAAGTGTTGTGTTGTTAGACATGAATAACCACTTTACTGATACTTTGTGAAGTGTTATGAATACCCAAAGACGTGTATGTTGAGGTTTTTGGTACATAATAGTAAATGACTAATAGATGCATTTTTGCCGTAACTAAATTAAAGTGTTAACCTCTCCTGGTGATATTTGGGCACAAGGCAGAAGCCAAACCTGGATGCTAGTCCACCATAGTGGACGCTTGCTTTTACTGGGCCAATTTAGAATGACCTATCATACAAACATGTTCATTTTTGGATGGCAATGGAAGCCGGGGATCATTCCAACTCCATAAAAAGCGGGTCTGTGCTGGGATTTGAACCCTGAGGCTGAGATAAAACAGCAGTACCATCCATTGCAACCCATAAGCAAACCCAGGTCTCCTAACTGTGAGGCAGCAGCACTACCCACTGCGCCACCGTGCCGCCCTCCATTTAAACATATATGCATTATTCCCTAAATGCAATAAACCCTTTAGTAAATGATTGTAAGTAAACTAAAAAGCTAAGTTTTGTGTCAGTTTAGTTAGCAATGGCTGAATTCTCATGATAACAGGATAGCAATCTCTTTCTCGCACATTTAATCAATTATGCATTAACATCAAACCTCTGTATATTAAAAGTACTCCTCATGCCATTCTGAGTGACCCAAGTCCAAAATAACAGCCTACCGTATTTTTGACAGTCTTCACAGTGACTTGGTCACCTTTCTCAGACTGAATGTCAGCTGCAATAAAGGCTTCCTTGTCATCCTTCACCCAGCAAGACTTCTTGATGTCATATGGCTTGTTTATAGCATCAAGCTTTTCCTTCTCCGAAGGTGCCAGGAACACCATGGGGTCCACATCATCCCCACATTCACCTTTATAAGCACCAGGCATTCTGGCTGATGGTTATCCCAAAACAACAGGACCAGTAAGAAAGAAGGTACGGATTGAGACTGTGAATGGAGAGAAGAAAACAAGAAGAATTTATAAGGATGCACACATGAGTATGTACTAGTAGAGCAGCTGAAAGCGAAATGTCAGAATGTCATAAATCAGATGAGATATTATAAGGCTTGTTGTACTTAATTTTTTAATAAGTCCAGTTGTCTGTCCAATTCAGTGTAGCGGGGTGTCAGTCAGGTAGAGGTAGGAGTCAGTCAGTGGACTGTCAATGCCAAAGTGAGCAGGCTTTTCTTTTATATCGCACCTTTCTGTGCTAAGCCCCATCTCAAGGTGCTTTACAGGGTTTCACACAAGTCCATCTGTTTGTTTAGTTGAACACTGTGAGCCCTGCAGGTCACGTTCCTCAGTGTTGGCAACTGAACCAGCAGCCATGTTCTACACAGTCTAAAACCTCAACAGTTAGGCTGTATTGGCAGTCTCATCTAGTTATGTCTGGGAGGCCATTGTATTCCCATGCTTCCCTGTGTTAAAAAACCTTTGTGCTTTCAGTCCTAAACTCTGTAACACTTCATTTTCAGCACTAAACCTTCATTCACCACTGTGGCTAAATGGCACCACTGAACAGACTCTCCAGTACCCAGATGTGCTGCCCAGTTCATGAAGAGCCACACTGGCAGGTGGGTTTCTCAGAAATCGTTTGTTAGGTAGAAGTCAACTGTTAGCCGTAGTGAAACTTACTTAATGCTATGACTTCCTGCTGTTCTCACTCCCCCTGATCAAATATTTTTAATATTTCAGATTTTCGTCTTTGGGGAACTTTATTAAAATGTTTTCTAGAATACAGCAAGTGAGTACTTTCCAGTCTTTTTTATGTCTTATTTCTGTCTAAATACCTTATTGAAATTAAAACTTTACAATGAGCAAACACAAATGCAAATCAGACCAAGTTAGGAGGTTACCCCGGGGTCCCTTTGCTTTGTGTCTGACTGTAATAATTGGAAGCTGATGTGGAAAAAAATGAACTTTTAAAGACATAGAATGCAACTGTTTTAGAAACAAAATGCCAAGTCAAAAATATACATAACATTCTATTGATGGAAACTGATTGGAACCAAAGTCTGCAGCCATGATGGGCCTTCAGGAACCGAGCTTGACATGCCTGCTCTGTCCCAATCACGGCTATCGCACTGGCTGCATAAACAGCAAAATCATTTAACGGAATTTGCACAATTGACAATTTAATTTGATTTAATTGACATCCATCCATTATCCAGCCAGCTATATCCTAACTACAGGGTCACGGGAGCCAATCCCAGCCAACACAGGGTGCAAGGCAGGAAACAAACCCCAGGCAGGATGCCGGCCCACCGCCACACCAAGGATAATTTAGGATCGCCAATGCACCTAACCTGCATGTCTTTGGACTGTGGGAGGAAACCCACGCAGACACAGGGAGGACATGCAAACTCCACACAGGGAGGACCCGGGAAGCGAACCTGGGTCTCTTAACTGCCAGGCAGCCACGCTACCCACTGCGCCACCGTGCCGCCAATTTAATTGACAATTGCAGTTAAGTAAAAAAAATACAGGAACTATGTTTTCATGTATAAACGGCAAATCTGTTGTAAGTAATCGGGGTCCATTTAGTGTGCCAGCGTGCCACTGACTCAACCAGTCACCGATGGGTTTCTGTTTTTGAAACTTTTTAATTTATCAACATGTAGCACCAAACTAAATGCTTCTTCCTTGCTATTTAATTTATAAAAAATAGCATTTGTTATTTTTAATCATTCACACTCATCTCTATCTGCCCTTTTGATCCCAAAGCTACCTAACACTGCATTCCATTGATTGTTTTGGCTTTTACAGTCACGTAAAAAATGAAGCACACCCCATGAAATGTTTTTACTTTTTTAACATTTGTGGACATATCTTATGGAGGAGATTTTAGACAAAATGTAATAAATAAATGTGCAAATAAATATAAACTGCATGAAATGTGAGCATAAATGAATAAATGTGTCATGAAATATGAGAATAAATAAATGTGTCATGAAATGTAAGCATAAATAAATAAGTGTGTCATGAAATATGGTTTTTGCTGCTTATTTATTTAATTAATTTTTTGTCTGTAATATTCCCCCAAACGCATCATGAAATATGGCTTGAAATAAAACTGTCACTTTCACTCGTTAAAGTTGAGAGGGTGGGCTCTAGCACATGCTGCGTTTCGATTGGTGAATTGTCTTCTGTAGATTGCTCGTGCTTAATTCAATATGTCAGTGCAGTAGGAAGCATTTTTGTTTTAATTCTTGTCTCATTTACCTCCATCTCCCACTAGCCCAACTTACTCATGCATGTATGTATTCATTCACTCATTTTCTAGGTCTGGTTATTCCAGTTCAGGGTTGCTGGATGCCAGGACAGGACAAGATATAACTCCGAGTGGGATGCCATCACAGAACGCCAGTACAATTGTACCATTTTAACATAGCTAAACAAATCTGGACACAAGGCAGAATCTAAATATTAATGAACTGTATGTCCGTTACCATCTACACCAAAACACACTACCACAGTTACTCTTATTGCAACTCTACACAGGCCTACTGCTATGTTCATTTTGTTCTTCTTCTAAAGCTTTTCCCACTTTCACGTGACTTCACTATATTGGATCAGCCTCCTCTACTTTCGGCTGCTGGATAGTTCCTCGCCTGATAGCCCTTTCTGCCTTAGAGTTCATCCACTTTCTCTTTGTTTGTCCTCTTCTCCTCTGTCCCCACATATCCATATCCATGATTGTGCCCCCCACTTTGTTCACCTCTCTTCTCATGATATGCCCGTACCACTTTAGCCTTCTTTGCTGTATGTTCTTTGACATTTCCCCAACTTTAACGATACCTCTGATTCCCTCATTCCTGATCTTATTGAGCTTCATTATTCCAAACATCTATCTCAGCTTTCTCGTTTCTGTAGCATTCAGTTTCCTTTCCTTTTCCTGTCTTTTTGTAGCTGCCCAGGTTTCTGACCCATACAACGGTGTCAGTCTTTTCATTGTTTTATACACTTTACCCTTCTTTCTTGCACTAATTCTTTGGTCACATACAACTCCAGATAACCTTTTGCACTTTTTGTAACCTGATTGAATTCTGTGGTTCAGTTCTGACTCAGTTATTGTTGATCTGTGATATTTAAACTTTTCCACTACTTCTCCCTGGACGTTAATGTCTCCATCTTTTCTCTTAAATCTTACATATTCCGTCTTTTTCGTACTATTCTTAAGGCCTCTATCCTCCATAGCTCTTCTCCATTTCTTCAGCTTTCTTTCCACAATAGAGGTACCACGTTGCACAACTTCATCTACAAACAGCATGCATGCAGCATGGGGCCTTAGTTTCTATTCCCCTAGCAGTAACATCCATGATGTGAGTAAAAACATGCAAGCTTAATGGTGATCTTTGATCACCCAACCTTAACCCAACTGTAACTCAAACTTAACTGCAAATCTGTTATTCCTACACTTCTTCTCACTTGTGTGTGCAGACACCCTCATACATATCCCTAACTGTGTTTACAGCTCTCTTTAACATCTTCTTATTACTTGCCAGGGAACTTTGTCATAGTCCTTTTCTAAATCTATAAAAACCACGTACAGTCCTTCCTGCTTCTCTCTGTATTTATCCATAATCTGTCTCAAGGTGAAAATGGCATCTATTGTATCTGCTATTTTCTTTTTCATAACCTAGTGAAAAAAGAGAATTAAAAACACATGCTCACACAGCGAAACTCCAAGAAGGATCTCTCACCGTTCTCTCTGCGTTCCTGAAGACAGTGACAATAATGGCTACGCAGACACAGATCACCAAACCTCATGCAGTACATACCTGAGAGAGAGTGGCCTGGGTGTTGGTGGGATCTGTCCTGGCTCTCTCTTTTTATACTGGTCATGGCTCTAAATTAGGAAGTGACTTAAAAAAAGAAGAAAGGTCCAGGGGACGGGGATTGGCCAACACCCCAGGCTTGGTGGAGGGATCATCTAATGCTTTGGTGCTCTGGGAGTTCTGCTATCTGCTCTTGCCTTTCTAATGAGCTGGTCCACTGTCAGTCCCTAGCTGCTGCTGCTCAGAGCTAATAATATCTTACCGCTATGAACTAATGATTTACATTTGTAATGACAATCTTTCAAGCTTTGCAAATCCTGAAAAAAGTTTTAGTCACGCAAAGGTGCTATGTATTTGACGGTAACGAATGTCTGAATAATTTTAGCTTGTAGTAAGGGGTTATATTATTTGTGCCTGGAGGCTCCACGTCTTACCCACCCATCCATCGTGAAATCTTCCTAATCTATTTAAGGATTATTGGGGTTCAGGACAAATCTTGGAACAAGTCACACGACAGGGACACCAGTCCATTATTGGGGCCAGTCAAAAGCAGACTCACAAACTTAACATGTAAGACATTGGGGTGTAGAAGGAAGACCAGGGTATCCGAAAAGAAAAGGCCACTCATACAGGGGAGAACACGTAAACTGCTCACTGACAGAGCCCGGGCTGAGATCTGAGCCTGACACTGTGGTGGCTGCGAATGTCTGCCCCAAATGTGATATAAGAGCAGAGTACAAAAGTATACCATTTGTAGTTTACTCAAGAACATGTACTGATATGCTTTGTGTCCATCCAGCAAGCCTGTGAAGCTAAACTGGTGGGTGCCTCTGTCTGGCGTCTGAATGCTCTTGCTGTGTTCATGTATTCCCCTCCAGTACCCTGGGCCTAAATGTGCGTATTAGGTTTGTTGGTGACTGTGACTCTACATGAGTAAGTGCATGAATGTGCCATCCAGGGTTTGATGCCATCCTGCACCCAGTGCTGCTGGTGTGAGCTCCACCAACTGTGATCCCAAGCTGGATTAAACAGGTTTGGTAATGGATGGAGGAGAGGCCTAAATTGATCTGCTGTGTGTAAGTATGCCACACAATAAATCCATGGCCTATCCAGGCTTTAAGTCCTTCCATTTGAAGATCCCTATGCTGGCATCTCATATCCCTTTGCGGGAGAAGATGTTGGTTTCCGGTAACAGAAGGGTGGAATCAACTAGATGTGCATGTTTGGAACATGGAAAGTAAAATAACATAATATGGTATTCACAAACCCGCTTAAAGGAATACAAACCCATTTTTTTGCGTGGTGCTTACCCCACGTAATTTGAAGTGATGGCCAAGAAAAAAAATGTAATCTCATTTCAAAAGCATAGTGTTATGGGAATGCCCTTCCTGTTTGTGTCGTATGCTCTTTAACTATTAATAATAATTTAGCAAAACGAATGCATGTGTTTTGCATATTTTGAGCATATGCCTGGGTGACAGACATGTGGATTAGACAACATGAGTAACGTCTGATTTTTTTTCTTTTTTCCATGGATGTTTTTCACATCATTTGCCATTGTACAGCACTGGTTACCATTGGTCTCTATTATATCAAAAATGTTTTTCTCTCATTCTGCATGAAAACATGAGATTACATTTTTTTCTTGGCCATCACTATAAACTACATGGGATAAGTAACATTTAAAAGAAATATATATAATTTTTGGGTGGCATATTCCTTTAGTGCTGTTCAGTTTTGCCGGACTGCAGAACTTATTCCTGCAGCAGTGGCACAAGACGGGGCGGAGTGGTGGCTCTGAGGCTAAGGATCTGCGCTGGTATCCCGAAGGTTGCCAGTTTGAATCCCTGTCACTGCCTTAAAGAGATCCTACTCTGCTGGGCCCTTGAGCAAAGCCCTTAACCTTCAATTGCTCCAGGGGCGCTGTACAATGGCTGACCCTGTGCTCTGACCCCAAGGGGTATGCGAAAACATACGAGAAATTGTATAAGGCGAATTAAAGAACAAAAAAAAAAACCCTGGAATGGGCACCAGGCCCCACTTGTTCACAATTTGCCAATTCACCTAAACCACCTGGACATAGGGAAAACTATGCTGCTGGTGAAAAATCCACAGAGATAACAGTCAAGGGCAAGATTTGAATCCTGGATGCTGAGTCCATGAAGCAGCAGCAGTAACTGAAATATTCAGATTAAACCTACCTGGGCATGAGAGGAATTGGACAAGTGTTAGGAATCAAACCCAGTTCTCTGAATGAGTGAGTTAACATAACATGGTGAATCCAATTGTGGGTGTTGGTGGGCAGACCCCATCCCAACAGCACTGGGTGCAAGACCATAAAGGTCCCACTCACAAGTACGCCCCCTACTTCAATATTTACCAAAATATTAATGTTCTCCTCTTTGGGATGTGGGAGGAGAACCCATAAGGAAAATGTACAGACTCCACACTGGCAATGAGTAGGGTTCAAACTCAGAACAACTCTCGAAATGTGAGTTAATTAATTAATTTCTGCATTCTCTTCAGGTGAATAGAAATACAAAAATATGTATTTAATATTTTTACACATATCTGATGTGTTACTGAGGGAAAGGAAGATGGCTTCTACGGCTTGTAGTCTCTCAAAGTCAAGTCATATTCTAACCCACTTAATCCAGAGCAGGGTCATGGGGGGCCTGGAGCTTATCCCAGCTAGCATAAAGACACAAGGCAGGAACAAACCCTGGACAGGACAGCACTCCATCATGGGACGAACACACACACACACCACACACCAAGCACCCACTAAGGCCAGTTTAGCATCACCAGTTCATCTAACCTGCATGTCTTTGGACAGTGGAAGGAAAACAGAGGAAACCCATGCAGACATGGGGAGAACATGTAAACTTCACATAGTGAGGATCTGGGATGTGAAATCTGGCCTCCTTACTGAGAGGTAGCAGTGCCACCACTGTGCCACCCGTCTCTCAATGTTTTTGTTAGTTGTTTTTTTATTATTCTTTATTATTAAGACACTATATTAAGTACACAGCAGCAACAGCTACATGACCAAACCAGGCCTGGATGGAGGATTAGTGTGTTGCAGGAGACGCTCACAGGTAGCCAAACATAACAAACGTAACTGGTCTTGGAACTCGGGTCTGGAGTGGTGTGAGGCAATAAAGCTAAGCACTGCACCAGCAGCCATTCATCCAACATATTGAAACTTCAATTTATATCTTTTTCTATCAATAAAGTAGCTAATGAAATAAATATAAATACAATGTGTCGCCATACAATAGGCAAGTCACATAGAGTGAGAATATTTCTTTTATACTGTCATTAACTGAAATAGCTAATATCATTAACAGCTTTTAATTACCCTCTTTTTTTGTTGGCCTCTGGATGGTCAGAAGTGAAGTGAAGAAGAATAAATGAAAGACTGGCGTTGTTGCTAAATACTGCAGGACTGCACATTCTCAGCTGCTGCAGGCTGCCCCTTGAGGAGGATGCTACAGTTTTCTCCAAGGAGCGCTTACAGCAGTTGGCCGGCACTTTCCTTACGGGTGTTTGCAACCAAACATGGAGTACGAAACTCGATTCACTTCAGAAAAGCTCTTGGGCCTTGCAGCTTTATTTCTGTACTCATCTGCTGGTCCAGACTTGCCTTTTCATTTACTCTCATTTTACTAGAGGGACAAAAATACAAATTTAAATGCGCTCGCTCGGTGATCACTCATTCAGAAACAGACACGGCTTTAAGGGCTGTCGTGAAAAACAACGTGCTCTGGAGTTGTGGTTCTCCAGCCAGCCATCCACCCATTCTTTCTTCCACTTTATCACCCACTTATTTAAATTAGTGGGACAGAGGGCATACCTCAGAAGTACTGGGTGCAAGATGGGATGCCAGTCCATTACAGGAAACAGTCACACCCACACACACACAGACTCACACTTCCATATAAAGGACAATTCAGGGATACCGCAGGAAATCACTCAATGGAAGATTTTACAATACAACACAACCAGTTGTAGTGTACCATAATATACCCAGTTTCGAGTATAATGTGACGTATTCTTTTCAATCCCAGAAGCAACAGTTGTATGGAAAAAAACCAGGCCTGGATGGAGGGTTAGTCTATTGTAGGAAACACTCACAGGTAGCCAAACAAGACATGTCTTTGGAAAGGGAACAACAGTAACTGGTCTTGGAACCCGAGTCTGTAGAGATGTGAGGCAATAAAGCTAAGCACTGCGCCCCCAAACTAGCCTCAGGTACATTAAATTATATCATGTTTATTATGTACACAAGTAAATGTAGAGCAAAATGAACAAGAAAGTGAACCACCTCAACAATGTTTAGTTTGAAACTTAACCCAGTGGGTCAAATAAAATAAGCAAGCAGAATAGACAGTAGGACTGATGCAGGGAGGCTGAATGTCTTCTGTGAACGTCAACCTTTACAGATCCGGTGTGCACGCGTGTGTTTGTGCTTCTGTGTTCATTTCATTCTCTTCTTTATCAGGCACGTATTCTATCAGCTATCTTCCCTTATAAATTTCTTTGTGTGTGCGTGTGTGTGTGTGTGTGTGTGTGTGAGTGTGTATGCATACGCCTACGTGTGCCTCCATATGCCTCCACGTGTGTTTACATGTTTATTTATAGAAATTATGCATCACAAAAACTACTCGTGCAAACATTTTGCAAATCACTAGTCCCAGTCCCGGGACTAAACAGAGAAGATGGCAAAACTCAAGTAGAATGAGACACTTTCTATGGCAGTTCTCATTGGACAAACTGTTTTTGAAGGTTATGGAGATAAGTAGTGAGACAAACTGGACCGGAGCCTGTAACAAGGCAAACACGATGCAACTTCTTTGAAGAGGTTACGGCCATTTTCTTCAGAACATTTTGTTGTACTTAGGTCTCAGTGTTCAGGGTGGATGTCTCATCCGTACTGACCCCTGCTCTCTTTTCTGTTTCTTCTTCCGGTTTCTTTGTGGTGGTGGCCTGCGCCACCTCCACCTACTCAAAGCATCATGATGCTCCAACAATGATGGATGGATTAAAAGGCAGAAGTCTACGTGACCATCATCATCAAGCCCTTCCGTGAGAACCCTAAATCCAAAGAGGACTGTTTCATTTATGTTAGGTAGAATGCCCAGAGGGGACTGGGCGGTCTCATGGTCTGGAATCCCTACAGATTTTATTTTTTTCTCCAGCCGTCTAGAGTTTTTTTGTTTTTTCTGTCCCCCCTGGCCATTGGACCTTACTCTTATTCGATGTTAATTAATGCTGATTTATTTTGTTTTCTTATTGTGTCTTTTATTTTTCTATTCCTTATTATGTAAAGCACTTTGAGCTACTGTTTGTATGAAAATGTGCTATATAAATAAATGTTGTTGTTGTTGTTGTATCAGCTGCTTGTTCTAAAATGTTCTAACTTCATTGGGATGTAGTCATCCAGGCGCTCTACACAACGCAACTCAAATGCATAATTTTCCGATGAAAATTGTATTAATAAAGGATGTGAAAGTCAATGTTGATTTTCCACAGACAAACACACATACCAAGCTAAAGTCTAGTTATCTCGACATTTTGAACATCACAGAATCGGAATTTGAGCTTTGCTCGTTAGTGAATTTTTAACAAATATTCCTTACTGCATCCTGTGGATTGGGGTGTGGCAAAATATATAACCCCGGCCATAATCCACAGGCGTTACTCGCCGTTCTGCACACTGGTAGTGACACTTGTCAGGCTGCAGTGACTGTAAGGACGATATGCCTGGTTATACTATGGCTAAGATTAGGTTTGTGGGTTGGATTTCTGACTCAAACAATGGCGACTGTTAAGTTAACCAAGTCACATAAACATGTAATTTTCATCATCCTTTCCTGTCCAGCGTGGAGCTCAGCAGAAGCCAAACTTGTGACGTGTTAAATCTTTAACCTGGCCCACATTTAGGCACGTGGCAGCGAGGGCCTTCTCAGTTTTGACCCTATCACTAAACTTCCATGTACATGGTGACTATTGCTATCAAGTCAGTAGACAGATTGGGAGAGCATGGGGGGTCATGAGGTCACTGGAATGGGGTGTGTGGCGCTCCCGAGATCTCTGCAAAAGGATGAAGGTCAAAAGTCTTTAGAGTCCTGGTGCTTCCTGTCTTGCTATATGGTTGCGAGACACCACCACGTAAATGACTGAACGTCTCTGGAAAAGTCATGTAATGTGATACAGACTTTAGGTAAAAGGCCTGACACATACAGTAAGAATTCAAAATAACATCCATAAAAACATTCATAAAAATCGCATTCTTAAATCTGCTTAATCATGATTTATAGGCGACAAAGGCTGTCTCGTTTGGTGCAAGGCAGGAACAAACTCAGGATGGATTGCCAGTCCAGCACCAGTCACACACACACCCAACCACTCGCCCAGCATCAGTTTGGGCACATATTTCTCACACTGAATTGAATATAAAATGCATGAATGGTTTGATGGCTGGAATACCATAAATCAAGAAAACCTTGTTGTCATTGTTCTTTTCCAAAGCCCATACAACCTAAGATGGTCGTTTTTAGGCATTTGGGAGATGAAATGAAATACCCAGAGAAAAATCTACGCAGACATGGGGAGCACATGCAGATTTCACACAGATGGTAAATCATGCACGAGATTCAAGACCAGGATTTTTGAGGCAGCAGAGCCACATACTTCACCATCCATCCATTATCAAGAGCAGGGTCATGGAGCAGCTGGTGCCAGTCCCAGCTGTCAACAGACATAAGGCAGAAGTGACACCTGGACAGTGACCTGAGATGTAGACTGGACATCCTTGGGTACCTCTGATTTGACTTTGTGTTGAATGATCGGTTGCTCATGGAGTCCCGAATGAGGGACATTACCTGCATTGTGAGGGAGTGTCAGTTATGGCACTATGGCCATGTGGCGTGATTCCCCGAAGGTGATAGCAGGATCCTCGTTGTTGAGGACTTGAGCAGCTGGACCAGGCCAAGGAGATGCCCACGTAACACCTGACTGCAGTAGACAGATGGTCATTTCCGGTGGGTAGGACTAGGACCCCGACTTGTTTCGCTGTGTGGTGGGGGCAGCATCATGCTGTACCAGTGCATGCTTCCTAGCCTGACCTGATATTGTGTCAGAAAAACTCAATTTTTCTGTGTCACTTAGTGTACAGCATGTTATTCTCCCACACAAACACACACACAAAAAGCAGTAATCATATTCATAAACACAACCGCTGTCTCGCTGATGAAAATTTGACAAAGTGTTTCAAAGTGAAGTCTTAAATGGCTGGTTTGTGGCACTCAATAATATGGATGGATGCCTTGTAAACACATAATAACTCAGTGCACTGACGAGGAACGCTGAGCAGATATTTACTTACTTAATATGCTGGGAATTGAGGCCGAGTTCAAATCAGTTCCAAGGTGCTTCGGCTGGTGTAAACTTTCAACTCTCGGGAGGGACATTATCTTTTTAAAGTGCATCTGCTCGTATTATCACTTGCTAAGTGGTGACGGAGGCTTTGAGAACACAAGGCAGATGTTCCAATGGAGACCGGCGTGTTCACGGTGATATTTAATTGTCATGAATTTTACTTGCTGTATCATTTTGCCTGGTTCTCAGTTGACCTTGAAGATGTACAAAAAGAGCTTGGAACGAACAATTTCTAAAAGCAGCTGTCTCATCTCCTGAAATCCATTTCGGACAAAGCTATTAAGGAGTAAAACCACCTTCTTAGGAAACATAACATTGTCTACTGCACATTCCTGGCATTAGCACAATATCTCATCTTTATACTAATGCTTTAGTCTAATTTCCTTGCAATTCATATTTAATGAGCTTACTCTTCGTATGATATATGTATCTGTTTGTGTAATCTATAATCATTTTAAAGGGTAGTCGCAACTTTATTACTCCATGCAGGAGCCTGCTAATTTATTTCTGTCAAGCACAATAATGACTCATATTTTATTTATTTATTTATTTATTTATTTTGCTGTTTTTAATTTATGCCTTTTAAAGTATTTTCTAATGTGACTATAATGTGCCATCTGATGATGTTGCAGTTTCTTTGTCTCACAGCAGGTTCTTTACACAAGTTGCTTATTTTATTTTTGAGCCCAGAGGCAGAAAGCAATATAGGCCATGTATTGGATACTGACAAAGAGCTGGGCTGTAATAATAGAGTAAAAACATATAAGTATACTTACTAAGACAAGATTACATTATAGAGTGCCTATCAGGAAATAATTATGATTTTTGTCTTCATTATTTTTGTTTTTTTTGGCGTAACTCTGAAAACCGTCTCAGTGTTTGTCCAGTTAAGTTTCACCCCTTAAGTCGATGTCACATTATGGGACTTCTAGTCATTGGATAGGTCACTGCGGTTTGTATTTGAGAGATTAGAGATCTTTATTGTCACATACACTGCGGAGCATAGTGAAATTCTTGTGTCACAGTTGCGGTGATAATGATGAAGTATAAATAAATACAGTAAATAACTTGAGAGTAGCAGACGATAAATAAATAGAGTAAAAATGAGTGAACAATGAAAAACAGTACAATTGCACAAAAACCAGCAGGTGGGTACAGCGCACAGTGCAGAGCAAGCAGAACCGGTTGCTGGTCTTGTCGCCAGACGACTTCAATTTAAATGAAAGAAAATCACTGGGGGGTGGCACGGTGGTTCGGTGGCTCAGTGGTAGCGCTGCTGCCTCACAGTAAGGAGACCTGGGTTCGCTTCCTGGGTCCTCTCTGTATGGAGTTTGCATGTTCTCCCCGGTTTCTTTTGGGAGCTCTGGTTTCCTCCCACAGTCCGAAGACATGCAGGTTAGGTGCATTGGCGATCCTAAATTGTTCCTAGTGTGTGCTTGGTGAGTGGGTGTGTGTGTGTGCACCCTGTGGTGGGCTGGTACCCTGCTCGGGGTTTGTTTCCTGCCTTGCACTCTGTGTTGGCTGGGATTGGCTCCAGCAGACCCCCATGACCCTGTAGTTAGAATATAGCAGGTTAGGATAATGGATGGAAAATCATTGGGCATGTCAGACCTTTCAGCACAGCCCTGCTTGCCCCTTTTTGTGACAGCCAATAATGTGCTGCCTGATGGAGCCAATGCTGTATGAAGGGTGAGTTCAGCCACAGGCTTAGCTATTTCTTTTTCTTTTCTCCATTCTGTCATGGCACATAAAACACTTGACATCAGTAAGATGTTCTTCTTGTCTGTTTGTGAGGTCTAGAACACCCGTATTCCTTATTCCTCGTCACTGCATGATATGCATTGTAGTTCCGGGGAGGTGCTGATTGGCTGTATATTATTACATATTGTCCACCCATACAGCTAAAGAAGATCAAACCTGTTAGATTTTGTCAGACCGAGTCGTGGACTAGTTAGAGCATGTTGCACTTCATACCTGACACGAGTCCACCGTGAATGCCTCCGACTCCCTGAGATTATGTAAATGACTGAACGTCTCTGGAAAAGTCATGTAATGTGATACGGACTTTAGGTGAAAGGCCTGACACATACAGTAAGAATTCAAAATAAAATTTAAAAATCACATTCTTAAATCTGCTTAATCATGATTTATAGGTGACGAAGGCTGTCTCGTTTGGTGCAAGACAGGAACAAACTTAGGACGGATTGCCAGTCCAGCACCAGTCACACACACACCCAACCACTCGCCCACCACCAATTTGGGCACACATTTCTCACAATGAATTGAATATAAAATGCATGAATGGTTTGATGGCTGGAATACCATAAATCAAGAAAACCTTGTTGTCATTGTTCTTTTCCAGAGCTCATGCAACCTAAGATGGTCGTTTTTAGGTATGTGGGAGATGAAATGGAATACCCAGAGAAAAACCTGCACAGACATGGGGAGCACATTTAGATTTCACACAGATGGTGACCAAGCATGAGATTCAAGACCAGGATTTTTGAGGCAGCAGAGCTGCACACTGCACCATCCATCCATTATCATGAGTAGGGTTATGGAGTGGCTGATGCCAGTCCCAGCTGTCAACAGACATAAGGCAGAAGCAACACCTGGACAGGGCACCAGTCTACACACACACACACACACACACAGCTGGGGCCAATGCCAATCCACCTAACCTGCATGTCTTTGGACTATGAGAGGAATCCCACACAGACACAGCAAAAACATGCCAACTCCACACAGGGAGCAGTAAGGACATGAATGCTAGTGTGCTAATTGTGAAGCAGCAGGACCACCACTGCACCATCCTGTACACTGCACCATTTCGTTTAATCCTGTATAGCTTGCTTCCTATGTACAACTTCGAAGCGCTGTAAACTTTTACAAACAATTGAGATACTACACAAAGTATTCCTCATTGACCTGTAGTGAACTAAGCATGTTAAAAAAAGCAAGGGATGGGAAAAAAATCCAAATAATATTGAATATAAAATACTCATTAAAACACAAATATGCAATATGTATAGGAACAGTCTTTAAGAAGACTCTTAAAACCCATGACAGAAATAATATAAATAAATATCAAGTGTGCAAGATTTTAATGGAATGTAATGAAGGTATGTGACAGAGTCTGCCACCAAATCAAAAAAAACTATTCTAGAAAAAAGAAACTTAGTTTTTATTTTATATAGCACTATGAAGAAAGCTCAATGCAGTGTTCTTAGTCATGTTGCTCTTTTGATGGGAGTGTATTCTGTGTAGATTTGTGTATGACTGAATGCTGTTAACATATTTAGTTTAGATTGCAGAATCCTTTGAAGATCAATAAGGTATCTATCTATCTATCTATCTATCTATCTATCTATCTATCTATCTAT
>JANRMT010062861.1:21482451-21515876 GCA_026402145.1 Polypterus bichir lapradei
TATCTATCTATCTATCTATCTATCTATCTATCTATCTATCTATCTATTTCTCTAATAACTATGTGCAGTTCCAAAGCATTTCTATAGATGGTGCTGTACAGATCTCTACATTAATAAATACATATTCACTATTTTTTATGTTATTTCTTTAATTGTTCAGAGAGTGTTTAAAGAAGCTTGTTGTTATCAGAAATTTTCCTTATTTGTTATTTAATTCCTGGATGTGTTTTATGCATCAGTTTTCCTACTCTGCCTCATTTCCACATTTCCACTTTAATGAAAACATCAGCTTGACTTATGGCTCGCTCTTTGACTACATACATCTTCTAGTCACTTTACCGCCTCCCTCTTCAAGTCAGGATATTTACGAGTTGATCAAGCTTTCTTCTTTCCTCCGCTAAAGCAATGTTTATAATATGAAAATATGGTTGTAGCAAATTACACAAGTCTGTAGTTGTTGCTTTCATAGAACCACTATTTGCAGCATATATAAGTTCATGTTACATCAGGATTATGGATTTTGGAGTATGAAAATGGTTTGCTGGCAGTCCGGTGGTTTAGGAGATGTTGGGTTGCAGGGATTCAGAGCCTATCCTAACAATGCTAAGCACAAAACAAGAACCCACCCTGGATGGGGTATTGTTCCATTTCAGGACCAGGCATACATAATCCAACACTTACAAAGTGGCGCGCTGAAATTGCCAACTAACCGAAGAATAGACATATTGTATTTAGGAACATGGGAGGAAGACCACATGGAGAAAACTCTATGCAGACATGAAAATTAGAATACAAACTCACACAGACCAGGTGCAGAATTCAAACCCAGGATGATGGGTCCAGCATTGTGTCAACCACTGTGCAACAAGCAAATATAATTAAATAAAATCAACTTATGTTCCTGCCTAGCAATAAACAATTGTGTATTGTTTGTACTTGTTTTTCCTTTAATATTTAGATGTCTAATTTTCTGATTTGCTTTTTTTTTCCTTTAGCCTATTGTGGCAGCATCAGGAACCAACACTGAAAATGGTGCTTAGGCACTGAAGAGAATACTGAGCCAATTCAGAGTTGGCAGTTAATGTAACTTACAAGACATCTTTGTGATTTTGGAGGAAACTGGAATGTTTGAGAAAAGCGCATGCAGACACTGGAGGAATAGGCAGACTTGATATAGGTAGGGACTGTGCTAGGAATAGAACTCGGGTCCCTGGAGTTATGACGCAGCAGCATTAACTGTCTATCCATGGAGACGGCCAGCACAGTACACAAAATGTTCAAAAGTCACGCTGTTCAGATTGCATTTTGTATGTGTTGGAAATGTTAATTCCACTGAGGTAGTTATTCTGATTAAATCTCCTGCCATCTGTGTGATTGTTGCAAACCTTTTCTCACCCGATCAGCATCAGTGTAAACACTGCAGAAATGTATACGTCAGTATTAGAAGGTGAAATGTTATTGTGGCTCTTGCAGCTAACGAGTGTCTATGGAGTGGTGCTTATTTGTAAATGGAGCAAATGATGCTGGATTGATTCTCCAAATTGATGATTTTTCAGGCAGGAATGAGGGTGCTTTTCAGCAGTTTTGAAGTGTTTGAGCTCTCACCAACGTTGCCGTTGGGATATCAGTATACATTTTGAATTAAGAAGAAGTAGGTGTTGTTCCAGCATTCATATTCATAGATTTGCTGTCATCTCATCTTATACACATCTGTCAGCAAGCTATGTGGGCTTTTGGAACGTTGCAGGTAAATCTGTTGTGTCAAACGTCATCCAAAAGACATAAAAATGCAGGCAAGTGAACTCTCTTTACTGTGCTTTTTATTCTGTTCAGATTAGTTCATATGCTGTGGTTGTTTTAGTTAAAGAATTCCTTTCAAACTGCCTGCTGGAATAGGCCCTGGTCTCACATGAACCTGAAATTGAATTAGTCCGTCCTGAAAATAGCTGAAAATTACTATTTTGCTACAAATACAGTTTTCCATTGTTTTGAAATGATTTTGGACATGACAAAGTGTTGCAGCTTGATGCTGGATATTTCTTTTGTTATGTTCCTTTGCCCGCTTCTTGCTTGCCATTGCCATCCATCCATCCATCTCTCTATTTTTGTGTCCTGTTTATTTGAATTTAGGGTTCCAGGTGGTAAGCGGCTATCCCAGGAGCATCAGATACAAGGCAGAAACCAACCCAAGATGGGATTCCAGCTTCCCACACTGAAAATAAATACAGAAAAACAGAAAAAGGGTTGAGGTTCCAGAGGAGACCCCGTTTAATTTCCAGAATGGAAAAAAGGTAGCATCTTAAATTAGAGGGGGTTTTCAGCACCCTCTACTGGTGAAAAAGCTCAAGATCAAAGACTTTCTGTCCTATCCTGAAGCTGGTCCATCAAAGAACACTGACGTTCGGTTTGGCTGCTGTTTAAAAGGACACCTATGGTGAATGAGGTGGGGTTAACAGGAGTAGAAGCAGAAGTAATGTCAGTTGTCCTTCAGGAAATTCTCATCCAGTCTAAGAGAAATGGAAACTGGGTTAGCAGTTGTCCCTCATCTCTCATCTTCTGAAACCGTTTTTCCTACTGAGGGTCGCAGAGAAAGCAGGCCAAGCAGGTCAGGTCAAACGATCCTGTCTCCGGCTACAGATTCCTACTCTTTCTCGGGAATTCCCAGGGGTCCCCAATTCAAAAGAGACATGTAATCCCTCTAGCATTTATGCTGGGTATGCCACATGGTCTTTGCTCAGTAGGAGATGCCCTGAACAGCTTCAGGTGGGGCCACCAAGGGGGTCATACTTACAACATGCCCAAAGTACTTCAACTGGCTCCTCTTGATCCAGAGGAGCAGCGACTCAACTCTGAGGCTTTCCCAAACTGAGGAATTTCTCACCCTATGATGGAGTGTCAGCCCAGTAGTACTGTGAAGAAACCTCATTACTGCTTCTTGTACCTGGAATCTTATTCTTTCCATCATTACCCACAGCTCATGACCATAAGTGAGGGTATGATGTTGATCAACTGGTCAACTGAGAGCTTTATCTTTAAATTCATCTCCCGCTTCATCACCACAGACCAGTACAGTGCCCGTAGAACAGCTGCCACAGTTCCAATCCACTTGTCACGTTCCCTTTTTCCATCATTCATAAACAAGACCTGAAAATATCTGAATTCCTCCACTAAGGGCAGCTGTTCCCACCTCCCTTGGAGAGAACAGCCCACACTTTTCTGAGAGAGAATCATGACCTCAGACCTGGAAGTGCTGACCCTCATCCCTGCCTGCAGCGCATTGCTCGAGCACACGCCAAAGGTAACAGTCAGATCAGGAAAAGAGGACAACATCATCTGCGTAAAGCATTGATACTTCCCCTGACCTCTTCAATTAGATATTCTGTCCATGAAAAGCACACACAGGAGTGGTGACGAGACACAGCCTTGATGGAGTCTGACACCCACAGTAAACAAATTCGACTTACTGCCGAGTATTCAATCAGGCACAACTCTCATTACATTCATATGGGGAGCAGATAGCACCCAAGAGCGGCCGTTACCTCAGATTCCTGCAGCAGGTCTCACGGCACATGCCAAGGGACACCATCGTATGCATTTTCCAAGACAACGTGGGTTAGTGGTTGTGTCACAGAAAATATCTCTCCTCCTCTGCCCCCACCCCATTTTTCTTCATGCCATACACCCTGAAACACACCTGAAGCTGGCATGTGAGACAGTAGCCAAGCAGCGCAGCTACCTTCCTTCATGTTAGGAGAGCTTGTGTTTACTATGTGGAGAGAGAAGCAAATCCACACATGCAGGTGGAGAACATGCAAACTCCACTGACCTGGCAGGGATTTCATCCCAGACGCCTTTGCACTTCCTAAGGATTCACTGATCAATTTTCTTAGGCTTAGTCCCACGTGCATATTTCTTTGATAGTCTGTTAACTGCTCCTGTTTGTTCACCTTTTGTTTGCTGTTTCTATTCTTTCATTATGTTACATTTCAATTGTTTTCCTTGCTTACACCTTTCCATAATGCCCTTCTTATACCATTGTGTCTTATTTCATTTCACTAACTGTTGCCCGCTTCTTTTGTTCTGTCATGCTTGACCAAAATCTGACCACTCACAGACAGATTGTGAGGGTCAATGTGGAGAATTAAGCAGGAGTATAAAAATGTTTATTTGTATAGTTAGTGAAATGAAATGCGCTGCAATGGTATAAAAAGGACAATCTCTGACCAAGGCCCTTCTTGCCCAGTTATTCAATTTGAATGGATGGCCAACTTTAAGGAGACTCTTGGTGATTTCAGTCTTTTTCCATTTCACAATTGTTGACGCCACTGTGCTCTTGGGAATGTTCAAAAGTTTTAAAAATGGTCTTATCTCCTTGCCATCATCTCTGCCTAACCACAATTTGATCATGGAGGTCTACAGAGAGATCCTTGGACTTCATGGTTTGGTTTTTGCCCTGGCATGCAGTGTGAATTGAGGACCTTATATACACCAGTGAACTGATGTCTAATCAGTTCAGTTTGCCACAGATGATCACCAGTGAAGGGATTTAAAGAAAATGGGATACACCTGATCACAATTTGGAGCGCCACAGCAAAGGGGTCTGAGTACTTACAGAAATGAGAGATTTCCATTTTTGTTTTTAAGAAATTTCCAAACCTTTCTGAAAACATGTTTTCACTTTGTCACTATGGGTTAATGTATCCATTTAAAATGAAATCTACAACAGCTTAAAGTGCGCAGAGAGTGAAGGGGTCTAAATGCTTTCTAAACCCCCTGTAAATAATGGGAGAATGTGCTGTGGCAGACAGCCAGGTAAGAGCCCAGCTGGGATGCCTTCATTATGGAAGGACTGGTGGAGAGTGTATGCACAGAACATTATCTCCCCCAGCTTGCTAAATGGTAGTCCGCCTGGGTTGCAACTGTGCCTTGGATTCCCAAAGAGCATGTTGGGAGTTTGCAGACTCAGATCTGTTGGGTTCTGTGGTGCTGACACGGAGTGCTATGGCAACTGCAGAGTCCCCAGTTGCAACATAAAAGAGGCCCGCTGCTTTCATTTGGTGAGCCAGAGTTGGGAGGAAAGAGGACAAAGCTTTCCAGGAGGAGCGGAGGAGGCAGAGAGATGCTGCAGAGAGAGGGAGAAGAAGTAGAAGTCAGACTTGTGTGCTTGCTATACTTTGCTTCTGCTACATTATTTGTACTTGCGGCTGTGGTGGGAAACACTTACAAAGGAAACGTTTCCCACAAATTAAAACTATCTGTTCATTTTATACTGGTGTCTGAGCCTGTCTGTGTCAGGTTTGGGGAACTGAAGCACCCCCTACAGTCCACAGTGCAGATTCAGTTCAGACAGAACCAGGGCTAGCAGTCAAACCCACACACTGGGAACTGTGGCAGCTGTGCCACGCTGAATAGATCTGTTGACTTTCACTGGTGCCTTTGTGCCAGGCTTGGTTCCAGCTTTTGCAATATTAAAGTGGATTAAGTGGGCTTGATATTGGATGGACCTTTGCTTTTTTATTACACATGCTGTATGTTGTGCTGAGAGTTGGTGGATGGTAACAGTGCTGATGCAGAGCCAGTGAGCATTTTGTTTAGCCTCCAGATATATTGCTGTGTCCAAAATGTCATTTCTTGTTTTATAGTTACAATAAGACATGGAGGAACAAAAACAACAACAACAAAAAAAAAGTGCACGAAAAGCTGTGAAGTTTGCAAAAAAATTGAATTTTAAGTTTCATGGAAATAAATATGTGAATTTAGCAGCATAGAATCCCTTAGAGAAATATCTGTGCTGAAGGTCTGCATCTGTTAACAAGGTGGACACGGCTTTACTTGGAACTCAAAGGTAATAAACAGATGTGCAGAGGGAATGAAATTATTTATCTGTCTGAGTATAGCATTCCAACTGGTACTTGTATATTGTTTTCAGATGGCATTACCAGAGACTTCTATATACTGCCACATGAATATTCAGGTATAGATGTGAATAAATGTGATACTAGATCTCATATTGTAACTCAAGGCAGTGGATTATTGTGCCAGTCCCTGTGTGTTTCAGCTGATGCTCTGTCTTGAACTGTTTTTTTCTGCTGTTCGACAATGTATAGTGTACTACACCATTTGTGTGATGAAGATCACTAATAAGTCATCAAGGTGGTAACTGAACCATATTGGCACGTCATGTCATTTTCTAACCAGCTTAATCCAGACCAGGGTCACTTGTGCTGGAGCCTTTCCCAGCAAGCATAGGGCTCAAGGCAGGACCAAACCCAGGACAGGTCGCCAGTCCATCACAGGGTAAACCAAATTGCTTACACTATACTGTAGTAGATGGTGGTCCTGTCGCAGGACTACACCTACCTGGTTTAATGCCTGGTTTTATTTTTATCCAAAGTATGTGTAGCTCTCAGTTTCTTACATCTTATCAAGACAAACCAAGTGGGTTTTTTTCAATGCCATCTATACACAAACATTGGTACATTATACAGTGGTATGAAATTACATTTTCCAGGGTCACATTGATATATTTAGACAGTAAATGTGATAATATAACAATACATTGTTACATTTCAGCCAGAATCCCATGAAAGTCCCCTAATATCCACTGAAATCCCCTGGCTGGGTTTCAAATAATTGTTTTATGTTATTTTTGCAAATGTTTCAATCCTTTAGTTATGTTAACATTTCTTTTGTTTATTATCTGCACTGTGTACCGTGCCTTAGATATATTCCATGTGTTTTGTGGGCGGGTCCTCTCACCTTTCATGGAAGGTAGAGCCACCTGCCAATCACTGCCAAATGGGGAGCTGAATCACCCCCTGCAGTCCACAGTGCAGACTCCATTCAGACAGAATCAGGGCTAGAAGTGAAACCCACATGCCGGGAACTGCCAGGTACTGGTACTGCTCTCCATAAATCTGGAGGGTCTCCCACAGTTCCTGGTGGTTCATTGTGAATGCGCTTCAGAGTGGGTGATATATTGTGTTTTGTTTTTGCTGTTTTTTGTGCTTTCTTAGTGATTTTTCTGGACTTTTGAACCTTTGCACTGTTTTTTGAACTTCTCCATTGGATTGTGTGTAGAACTTTGTTTGCTTTTGGGATTGTCTTTATTGGAATTGTCTGTCCTTTGTGTTCTTTGGTGCTTTACAGTTTTGTTTAAAGTGTTTTTTGTTAAAAATAAATACAGTGGTGCCTTGAACTTCGCACTTAATTCATTTCAGGAGGCCATTTGAACTCTGAATTGTTCATAGTCCAAATAAATTTCACTCATTAGAAACAATGGAAAGTGAATTAATCTGTTCCCAGACCCTAAACAATACCCATTTTGATAAATTTAAACATGCATAATTTAAGGTAAAAATAACACAATTAGATGCCATAAAAAATTAAACATGAAAATAATAAAATGAAAATTACATTTAATGTACATTCATACTTCACGATAAGTTCCTTTTCCACCTCCATCGTCAATACCTCCTCTTAGGCTTCATTGCTTCCACATTCTTCCTAATGCCATGGTTAATAAATAGAGGTTATATCTCTCTATTATAAAAAAAAATCTTGGAAGGAGACGAGACGTGATTTTCTCAGAGAGACACTTTCACATCCAGCAAGATGAGACTTTGTGCTAAGAGATTTAACCATGCCTGGGGCCGGAAATAAAAGACAAAGAGTAGATGACAAAGTAGAACATTGTAAAGAATTCAAAAATGTTGGCGTGGTACACATGCACAACAGGTTAGAGATAATGGAAGTACAAAAATTCAAAAGTCTCAAAAAAAGGATAGTAAAGATCACATAACGCAAACAAACGGAAATTATTATTCGGTGAAATAACAGAACAGCGAAAAGAGATTGGATATCTTGTTTGGATTTAAACTTTAAGTCAGAGACTTGTAGATCATCTAATTTGTGTTGCCATCAGGGAAAAAAAATGGTAGTGTTCTTCCAAATGAAGAGGCGTATCCGCTCTAATTAAAAGATTTGTTGTTTGGTGAAAGTGAAATCCCGCGAGAAAAAATTTCAAGCCCCAAGAGACAAGAGCTTATCCAAAGAGATTTGGAAAAGTCCTGCCCACATAACCACTCACACGGTTCAATCATTTCTCATTTGTGTGAATGCTATTGTCAGACATATTTCTTGTAGACAGAAAGAAGCGATATTCACTCACGGGCAGTTATATGTTGTCACGATGTAATTCCAAACACGGAATCAAAATTCTATGCGATACTGACGAAAAGGTAAAAGCGATAAGAAATTGAATATATGGATATAGGTGATATGACAGAAATATGTAGATATTGTTTAGCTTTAAACTTTGAGTCGGAGACTTGTAGAGCGTCTAATTTATGTTGCCATCAGGGAAAAGTAGTGTTTCTTCCCAATGAAGAAGCCTATCCTTGAGAATTAAAAGTTTTATTGTTTGGTGAAAGTGAAATCCACGTACGTGAGCGGCAGAGATGTGAAGTTGCTGGCGCATAGTGCAAGCGGGGGGTTTGTCGAGCGAAGCGAGCGGGGGAGAAACCCCCTATTATACATATAAAACCAAACACACCAAAAATAAAGCAAGAAAAGCTATGAAAACACACAAGTGAAACACAAGAGCGCACAGCTGATGACGTTTATTCTCACTGTGTAAGTGCCATCAGTTGCTGCATTTTTTCACTGTACCCAAAGTTCAAACGTGGAAGCATCATTTAAACTCTGGTTCAAATTTCTCTTGAATTTAGCATTCAAACTGTGGAACATTCAAAGTTCTTCTAGGCCCTTTTTGTGTCTATCCAGGGACTCTTGATGCTGTTTTCACCTCCTAGTTGGCATTATTGAAAAGACTTTTGGGACATACTGTATGTGTTTTGGAACTCCTAGTTCTCAACATACAGGAGGTGAGAAATTTTACATAAGGGAATGCAGAACAAGGAACAACATCTGTACAAATCGGCATCCCATTGACATGTCAACAGCAACCAGTGATGATAAGAGATGTACAATGGACAAGGAATATAGAACGGAAGAGTAATTAGATAAGGGTGCGCACACAGGGCAGGGGGTGACATTGAGTTCAATGGCTTAACTGCCTGTTAGAAGAAGCTGTTGTTCATTCTCACACTGTTGGGCCACAGACTATGATACCTTCTTCTGAATAGAAGCAGGGAAAAAAGATTGTCACCCCACAATTTTAGTGGCCTTACGGATTCAGTGCTTTGTGAACATGCCCTTGATGGAAGGAAGTGAAGTCCCAATTGATGGTCTCAGTAGTGCACATTGTTTGGACATTGCAGATCCCACAACAGACAGTGATGCAGCTGGTCAGGACACGTTCAGTGGTGCCCCTGCAGAATGTGGTGGGCTTGTTGTGTAGGGGGCTTGTCCTCCTCAGCTGGTGCAGAAAATGTAGTTGTTGCTGTGCTTTCTTAGTCAAGGATGAGATATTGCTAGACCACGTCAGGTCCTCCGCCAGGTGCACATCAAGAAATGTGTTGCTTTTCACTCTCTCTGCCACAGAACCCTTGATGTAAAGTGGGGTGTCGGCAGATGGGGACTTCCTGAAGTTCACAATCATCTCTTTAGCTTTATCAACATTGAGAAACAAGCTGTTGCATTTGCAGTAGTCTGCCAGTCGCTCCACTTCCATTTTAAACAGTCCTCATGAATTTTCCAGTTTAAAGGAATGTCCCAAGAATTAACAGCAACCCTAAATTGGCCGGTTGTGAGTGATTTGGGATGATATCCCATTCAGGGTTGTGTCTGGCTGTGCTGTTGTTGCTGCGCCCTGTGATCCTGTAATGGAGGACTGGGTTAGGATAATAGACTGAAGTTTTAAGGGACCAATGAAATGTACTGGCAACATGGAGTAATTATTTTATACTAGCTATTCATTTCAATTTTATTTTGTTTTTCATGGGTTCAAGTCTAACAGGTAGTCATTGACCCACTGAGTGTGGAGTGTGCATGTTCTCCAAGTGTTGGTGTGACTTTTCCCTGGGCACTCCTGTTTTCTTCCCACATCCTCAGAGGAATGGTACCATGCCCAGGGCTGGTTCCTGCCTTGTGCCAGGTGCTACTGAGACAAGGTCCAGGCCCCAACCAACATTGGCTTGTATTAATGTACAGTCATGTGAAGTACACCCCATGAAATATTTTTCATTTCTTCTTTAACATCAAATTTGGATCTTCATTTAAACAATATCTTTAGAGAAAGGTGATGTAACTGAAAAAAAACAAACAAATGAAAATTCGACCATTGCCAAATAACTTACTCTTTGCCTCGTCTTTCCAGAAGACATTGTTCCAGAAGTCCTGGTCCTTACCTAGGAGTTCATGGCTAAAATTTAGTACTGCCCTGAAGTTCTTTCTGCACAGCAAAAGTCTCCTCCTCACACACCTTCCATAAATCTAAGTTCTAATGGTAGACTCATGCACTTTGATATCAGCAGTGGCAAGAACTACCTGTAGTTCTCATGATGAGATACTGCCATTCTTGGAGACTTCTTTTAGCATTTTGTGATCTCCTCTCAGGCTGAGCTTGCTAGGGTGGAGTGGCCTGGAGAAGTTAGCAGTTGTTGGAAATCTTCTCCACTTGTACAGTATATCATTTTCTGGACAGTGGAATGATTGTTTTCCAGTTGTTTGGAGACCTCATTAAATCCCTACCCAGACTCGTAGGCATCTATAACTTTCTTTCTGAAAGCCCCCAAGAGCTCTTTCGATCTAGAGATGGAGGTACTGCACACTTCAACAACAAAGAGCAGACCAAACAAACTGTTAAAGGTCCGCCAAGAGCCTCTCTAATGAAGCATTTGCATCTGATCAGGAACAGATGAGTTTTACTTTACACTACAGTATTTGTGGTAGTGAGAAATGTAGGGTTGGACTTACTTTTCCACATGCAAAATGTGTTTAAATTATGTGCTGGACTATGAAAATGTAAATGTGCCATGATGCTTGTTATATTGTGTCACCTTTATCTATAGACAATGTTTAAATTTACACCAAATCTTAATGTGTCTACATATGTTCAGTGAAAAAGCAGACATTTCAAGGGGTGTACATGACTTTTGGACCTACAGTGGACTGGCGCTCCATCCAGAGTGGAAAACTGCCAAGACAGACTCCGGCTTCCCAAATAGGATGTTACCTTATGTTGTTTTAGTTACAGCAAGAAAATATTTCAGAGAATATTCTCATCTTTTTGTTTTTAATGTAACTGCACACTTGTCACTTCAGATACAGCTGAGTCTTCATACTCAATGATGTCAGGCCATGCTTGCTTCGTTTCATTTTTATCTGGCACATCTTGTCAGTTGAGTTTTTCTTTTGTTTTACTAGAGGGCTTCTCTTGCGGTCGCTCCTCCGAAACTCCTCTTTAACGGTGATGCAATAGGAAACAAATAACAGTTGTTTTTTTTACCTCCTCTTTGCTCAATTAGCTGCTGCCTTGCTGCTGCTGCTGTGCCGTGTGATCTGCATTTAGTGTGGCGCTTCAAACGTTTAAAAGCCTGTAGAGCAGCTGTCCATTTGTTTCACTGCCTTGTCTGTCTTCTCCCCCAGACACCCTCAAACACTATTCGATCGCTTTTCTCTGTTCCGTTATTTCACCGAGTAATATTTTCTGTTTGCTTGCCCTAATGCAATCTTTACTATCATTTTTTTGAGACTTTCGAATTTTCCTACTTCCATTATTTTTAACTTGCTCTTTATGTGTATCACGGGACTTGCTTCCAAAGGTTGTAAGTATGACTTGGGTTGACCGTCTCGTGGGACGTGAAAGTGTCTCTCTGTCTCTCTTCAAAAGATCACTTCTCGTCTCTCTAAAAGTCTTGTCTCATCCCAAGATTTTTTTATAATAGAGAGATATATCATTACACTACAGTTAGATGTGATGATCCATGTGGCCATCTGTTTAACAGAGTTTTTCCATTACAGGGTTGTGGAAAGTTTTAAGTGCAATGCAGAAACCAACCATTATAGTGAAGACACCCCATGAGACACCCCATGTTAAACTTGTAAGTCTTGGAGACATGAGAGGAAACTGGAGCACCCAGTAAAAACATTCGAGCCACATGAGCGGGACATGTAAACCCACCTGGATGATGTCCGCGTTTGAATTCAGCCCCGAGCCAAACACACCAACCACCACTTCAATGTGTTCACCCTTACCCTTTCAGTTCACCCATTCATTTTCTTTTTTTTTTAAATTTTATTTAGTAATTTTACTTCAAAAGAGTAACATAGTATACAATCAAGCAAATACAATTTGCAGAACTTGTACAATAAGTAACTTCAAAGCAAGAATTCAACCACCATCCGAAAGAGAAGAGCGTGGGATAAAATAAACTAAAATAAAATAAAGTAAAATAAAATAAGGGAAAACATCTTTTTCCCTCCTAAATGAATATTTATTTGAATTGTTTTATTTAGGTCTTACTATGTTTTAAGAAAAGTTTTGACCGGATTCTCTAAGTGAGTATTTAAAATAGTACAGAATATCAATTACCCACTGACTTATAAAAGGTGGATTGGGATTCTCCCAGTTGAGTAAGGTAAGTCTACGTGCTCCTCGTGTGCTATGGGTTATTACAATCAAGTTGTCCTTCTCCACTTTAGGCCCATCTGGGAGCCCACCAAACGCAGCTGTTAATGGATTAGGAGTTATTGTGACACAATTCAATTAAACATCCATCGGCTCTCTTTTCTAACCTGCTTACACAGATCAGGATCATGTGGAGCTGGAGCCAGTCCAGGCAGCACTGCACAAAGCCAGAAATGATCCTGGGTGCCAGCCGTTTCCTTTGCAGACTCCCGCAGGTGCCTATGCTTTTTCACATTGGGCTGCTTTAGACTCTCCAGTTAACTTCATACTCACGTCGTTGGGACATGAGAGTACCAGAAGAAAGAATCGAGCAGATCCACCCTACAGAAGATGATGGGGCTGAGATTCATGGCCAGTCTGCTGGAACTGTGATGCTGCAGCACTGACCACTGCACCGCCATACTGCCCACAAGAAAACATTTTCTATTCACATGGCTGGACAAGAATATACAGCACAAAAGATACTCCTGCTTTATACATACTGGAATGTGCAGGGAATGGAAATGGTCTCCATTCCATTCTACGGGTAATAGCTTCTCCTCTTTAAATGAAAGTGAGGGTGAAAGGTGAGTTGGTATTTGATGCTGATTGATGAAGTGCTGGAAGATTAATGGTGTCGCCGGGACTAAGCTACAAGTAATGCACATTTGTACACTCTTCAGCACATGACTTCAGGGCATAATGTTTCTGGTTGTCAGGTTTTAATTGAAACGCTGGAAATGCTGTGCTAGAAGATTGTTCTTTTTTTTTTTTTTTTTTTTTGGTTCAGCACATGCTTTTTAAAGGCCTCCCTGTGCATCCCGATTAGCTTCTCTCTTGGACTGTCTCTAAAGCGTGGTACCTAAATTGGGAGTGCTGGTGGATGTTTTCTGATTAGCTTTGACATGTGTAGTCCAGTGGCATTAGTGGACTGTTGGAAGCTTTGGTTCTTCTTACTAATCATGGGACCTCACTGTCCCATTAAATGTACTTACATTCACCCGCTCTGGCCCAGTTTTTAGTGACTAAATGTGGACTAACGGATCGATACTGGCATAGCATGAGCTGATGTGGTGATTTGACTGCCCTGTATCTCAGAGGTGTTCAAGGAGAAAAACTAAACACTCACTGAGAAAAATAGTAGGATGACTTGTACACCTGCTTAGCCTCTCAATTATCTAATCAGCCAATCATATGGCAGCATGTGCAATGTGCAGATACGGGTCAGGAGCTTCAAACACCAGAATGGGAAAAAATGGGATCTCAGGGATTTGGATTGTTAATGCCATTCAGGCTGCTTTGAGTATCTCTGTAACTTCTGAGTGGTGTGCAGCAAGTGAAGGGGTCTGAATACTTTGTGAGTCCCCTGTAGTTGTGAATAACAAGTGGGGATGTAAATGTCTGTTCAAGAAGGTGAATGGAGCTTTGGACAAGGCAGGTGAAACGCTGATGACATGAAGGTGCAGCGACATGACCCAGAGCTGCACAAACCTAACCGGGTGTAATTTACTTTTGATCATTTGACAGACTAGGGCGTTTTGCCCCCTCCTTGCTTAGCTTGCCAACCCCCAGGCCTGCGCTACGCACTAGCCACTTCACGGATCTGCCGCTTGCGTATGGGAAAGCAGATGTACAATTTAAAGAGATTGTTATTTTCATGGGAATTGTTACATATGCATAATAGACCTAACTATTTTACATTACAGCGAATAATTAATCATAGTAAAAAATAGTAAAACGTAATAATTTGAAAGTAAATTATGTTTCATGTTGCATTATAGTTATTCGTTGTGTAATACGATTTTGTTCTGTTTGGATTTGAAATTAACATGCAAATACTTTTCAAGCTTACACTTTTACCATAAAACTTCAGGAAAAACAATTTTTCAAATGAAATTTTTGTCAATATCGCATTGAATTTTGATTCGTGACAACACAACGTATAACTGTTCATGAGTGAATTTCGTCTCTTTCTCTCTAATAAATAAACCACCATTTTTATATGTTTGTCCCTGTGATTTGTTAATTGTCATAGTAAAAGCTATTCTAACGGGAAACCGTAAACATTTTCATATGAATGGCATATCAAGATCTCCTTTGTTGTCTAATGTTATCCCCTGAAGATGTACTACATTACCTTTCTTGGATACATCCTTCTTTCAACAGTAATTCGGCCGGTCTAAGTCCAGATGGTGTTAACGGTTGTAGATATTCTACAGGATATTGTAAGTTGATGTTTTCATCTGCTGCACCATCACCACCAACTGTTTCAGCATAGTCTATTGATATGCATTTAATCAATTTGCCATGTAACCGATCGACATTTTTGGCGTTAATTCGTTTGACTTCCTCATTTCTTTGTGCTAGGATTGCCCGTGTACTCATTTCTTCTGTTGATAACCCTTCAGGATAAAAATCTTCAATAAGGTTTGGACATAATAAGTCTTCTTCTATTGGAAACTTAAAGTGAGGAAAACATAAAAATTTATAAGAGCTGAGGAACTGTGTCTGAAAAAAGCATTCACACAACTGAGAGGTGAGAGGGCTGTGTGTGTGGTTGAATATGGTTGAGAGGAGGGCGGGACTTGAAAAAATCTCATGGCCAAAGTCTTGTCTCACGGGACTTGAAATGATCTCTTTCAAAAAGTCTTGTCTCGGGATTTCCTTTTATAATAGAAATATATATCTTTAATCCCCATGTGATGGGCACTGAGTATGTTGTTCTTCCCTAAATGTAACTGAGCTTAACGGAGTAAAACAGAAGGGTGTAGTCAACAAGTAGAAGTTTCAGATTGTGACTTGTGAAGATGATGGTTCTTAATTTTCTGTCCTCATTTTGAATATGAAGTGATTTCAAATGCAAGAGTACTAAAATGGCTCCGGTTTTAAAGTGAACTTTGCCCAGGAGAAGTCAAATCTGTACTTTATAAACAGAGCCATACGTTATCTTCTTAAAAGGTTTGACTCCTATTAGGACGTAGTACGGTATTTACCGAATGTTGATTTGTTCTATGAAAACTGATCTGCAAACACACCATTTCATTGCTCTGAATTGATAATGAGTATCAAATGCCAACACCCACTTTGCTAATATTTTCTGCCTAAACCCATTTATATTTTTTCTGGTTTTGTCCATCCTTAACTTGCTTATCTCAAGAATGGAATGAGCCAAAGCCACATCTTCAGAAAACTTTAAGCAAATTCTTTAGTAAGAAAGATAATATGAAAGCAGTGAAAACATTAGGAGCACCAAGAAAAGGTCCAGGTGCTCTGAGAAGGGACAAACAAAGCTCCTCCAGGACCCTTAAGAGAACTCACACACATGTTAGAGGTGCCTGACCCATGGAGGACTGGCAGAAGGCCACAGTTAGTCCTGTCTAACAGATGACAGCAGGTGGTCTGTAAATGCGGTGAGAGGAGTCTTCATATGGGTGAAGTCAAAGAAGGTGCCCATGGAGCCATTACTGTTCATCTGTGTTGACAGGTGGTTGGACGTACTACCTGTTTGCAACGTTCTTTTAACTTTAAGAAAGCACAAGCCACCTTGGAGACCCAGCACTTTAAGAGTTGATCACTGGTGCAAAGTGGGAGCTGTAATCTGGTGACCACATAGCTGTAGAGCGCCATTCAGATCCAGGGGGTCATCATTTTTTGCAGCGGGCCCAGCTCAACAAAACTGAAAAATTGGAAAGACTAGAAAAATGTAGCCTGGTCTGGTGGATCTTGACATCTGCTGAGATACACAGATGGAAGTGTCAGAATTTGGTGTCAACAGCATGCATCCATACCTGTGTCAAAAGTCCAGGCTGCTCGTGGTGATGTAATGGTGAGGGAATGTTTTCTTCGCACACTTTGAGCCCCTTTAATGCCAATCAATCATTGCTTGAATGCCGTGGCGTATTTGACTTTTGTCACTGACCATGTGCATCCCTTCGTTGACACAGTTTTCCTATCTTCTAATTGCTACTTCCAGGATGATAATCCACCATGTCACAAAACAGAAGTCATCTCAAACTATTTTTTGGTGGCCTTCCTGGTCACCAGATCTGAATTCAATAGAACACCTTTGGGATGTGATGGAATGGGAGATTCACAACATGAATGTGGTAGGGGGAAAATTGGGCTGCTAGCCTCAGTGTTGGACTCACAGCTGAAGGCTGACCAAGGAAAGCGGTTGATGTTTCTGTAAACCATCACAAGGATGACTCTCGGGCCAGATTTGGTCTTAACATCTGACCAGTCTAAGCTAGTGAGCATGATGGAACTCAGTGTTCCCTGGGAAGACCGGATAGAGGAGGCCCACGAGCGCAAGAAGGCAAAACACTTCGAGGTGGTAGAGGAATGTAGAAGGAATGGGTGTAAGGCCCAATGCAAGCCCGTCAAGGTGGGCTGCAGGAGTTTTGGAGGGCGATCTCTACATCAGGCACTCAGTCTCCTTGGCATTAGAAGGTTGCAGGAATGAAGAGCCACCAAGAACATCACAGACGCTGCAGAAAAAGCATCAAGGTGGGTGTGGATCAAGATGGGTGGTGAATGGTGTAGCACACTACTTGGACACAACCTCAGGACCAATCACCCCTAGCTGGGGTGTCCGATGATCAAAGACCTGAAACACCTTATGACCCTGGGATCATCACTGATGATGTGTCTACCAGTTGCACCACTTGTTTGTTGTATGAAGAAACTGTACCTGGCCAGCCTCAGAAAATTGTGTGATGCAGTCGTGTCAATGTGGACCAGAATCTCAAAGGATCCTGTGGAATGTATGCCATGAAGAACTGAGGCTGTTTTGAGGGCAAAAAGGAGACCCTTCTCAGTGTTAGCAAAGTGGTCCTAAGAGTTTGCTCAGTGAGTGTATGTATTTTCATCATTAAGATATATGCATTACAGTATATAAAAATGTAGATATAAAGCAGCTCAAGTCACTTGTAAAGCAATCCTTTTCTCACATGTGTGATCCACGTTGGTGTTTTGTGGACCTTTAAGCTGCTGAAATGACTCAAGATATATGAGTCCTGTTTCATTCAGTAAAGCATGAAAAGCATGATGACTGTAATTGTTCTGCCATAAGTGCTGTTGGTGTGTCGGCTCACATATTTGGTTTTGCTGCACTTGATGAACAAAATGTAATTACTGTGTGTTTTGTCCCTGGGTGCAGCACTGCCTTAAGGACGCACCTTTTTTGAAAGAAAGACCAAAGAGTCTTGTGCTTAACACCCCGTTATGTACACATGCAGTAAATTCTGGATAATTGGGTTTAATTTCTACTTTCAGTCTAATCATTGTTGTAGTATATAATTAGTTATTAACAAGTGTTAAACAGCCACACTGTATTTCAACATGTCCATTGGGGTGCCATATGGAATGTACCAGCTTCAGTCGGCCAATTTTAAATGTTCATAAATGCAATTATTAAAAAGCAGCAAGGCGGAGCACCGGTTTGTGCTGCCCCCTCATAGCTCCAGGCATGAGGTCTTCATTCCTGACTCCATGCAGAGCCTGAATGTTTTCCCTGTGTCCTCCTGAACTTTCTCTGAGGACTCCATAGTCGCATACATGTTAGGTAAACTCTAAATATTCCTAGTGTGAGTGAGCGTGTGACAGCGCCCTGACCTGAAGCTGCTCCGGTAGGCCCAAACTCCTTGTAGCCATCTTGTGGTTTTTGGTCCTGATGAAAACTGGTCCTCATTCAGATATACTTGTTCAAATAAAAGCCTAAAAACAAGCTATTGTTTAAATAATGATGCACACTTTATTTGCAACAGTGAAATGTACAGTATCATATATTGGATAAATAACAGCTGTTGAAGTATAAACATTAATAAAATCTAAAATCTGCCTCATTTAGAAGGAAAATAGGGAATATATGAAGTGAAATACAAAGCAATGTGTTTAAAAAAATACATACAGGTAGCCAAACCTTTATCTGCTTCTTGAATCCACTTAAGGTAATTTCAGGATCGTACGGGTACGAAGTCGATCGGTGAGAAGAGCTCAAGTGCTGTACATTTCAAAAATCAACAACATTTTATAGCTTTGACTAATGAAAAGGGACGAATACACATCGTCTGATAAACGATTTTTACTTCAGAATATAATAAAGAGTATGTATTTAAAATGCTTGGCATTTATTCTCTACTTTGTCCTGTTGATATGTTTGCATAGTTACTTATTGAGCCGATCAGAGTCCGTCAACTGCCAGGACTGCTCAGACTGCAGGAAGTGTTGCACATGCGCAGTACCTCCACTCGGCTAACCAATGGCGTCAGCTTTATGGCCCTCAACACACCTGCGCGCCGTATTTAAAATGAACGCCACGGTCCTAACCTGCTAATGCTACTTTATTTTGGTGATGTTGTCTTGCATGTGGCGTCTATAATTTGCAACGTTTTATTCCTTTTGCTGGTGTTGTTAAGTTGAATTGGTGAGTGACGGACTGACTCCTTGCCTTTTTAACGTTCTTTTATAAAAGTCAAATTAAACCGGCACTATGTTCTGTGTGGCTTTAGTGTATACGACAAGGCTGAACGAAGCGTGAAGACTCGCACGTTGACAAGACTGACGTTTGCGCTATGAAGCTCAATGATTACTTTCTTCTTTTAACCTTTCACTGTTGTAGTTTTTACATAAATGTAGTTTAGATAAACTGCATAAGATTCCAAGGTTAGAAGCCATTGTGTCGTTTGACGGGCAATAAGCGCGGTGCTGCAGGCGCACGGAGAGAGTTTTTATAAAGAGCTTGATTATCCTGAATCTCGTGTACCTAAATTGTGTGTTACTTTTACCTAACCGGTTCTTGTAGGTACTCAAGTAGGAATATTAAAACAGCTTTCCATAAATGCAGGATGATAATATAAATGACGATGCAATGCTTATTTCCATGGCTCGGAGTTAATATACAGTAAAAGCAATATGGTGTGTTGAATCTGAACGTGGATGTTACGTAGATGTGATTTATTGTCTGTCAAGATATGACGTATGATTTTTTTTTTTTTTTTTTTTTTTTTTCTGATATGTAAATAGACTGTGTGAGCCCCTCCAGCCCACTGTGACTTGAAGTGTACTTCGATGTTCGTGTTTGGCCAACTTTCCGCTACGGTGCCACTCAGCCAGCTTAATGCTTTATGCTTTTGAAAAAAGGAAAAACAAAGTTGACCGAATCTTTTTAAGAATGACATTTTAAAATTTAAGTTCGAAGACTTTTATTCTGAAGTAACGTGTAATTGCATTTCTTGTGGGTGTTGTTTGTTGTGTGTTTTTTTTTTTTTTTTTTTTTTTTTTTAAAACTTATTTCAGGTTGAGGTTTGGGTAAATTGCTATCACCTCCGATAATACAGATACGTATTGTAATCCTGACATGATCCAAAAATCCGTTTCCCCGTGTACTGTTGTTCTCGTGCTTTGGATCTGCTTAAGTAGAGTTTTGAAGTCTTTTGTATGAAACACTTTTTGGGGGTTGACAAACACACCAAAAATTCATTTATTGGTTAATCATTATTGCTATTTGTTTAAGCCATAAATAAACCAGATGCAAATACTTTAGGCATGCATTTACATTTATTGCAACCTGCTCTCATTTTTGTTGTTGACTACAAGTTGCCCCATCAAATCTACTACAGAATGTGCTGTTTTTATGAAGTACATGAACCAAGTTTAGCAGTGTTTGAAGGAACTAATTATGATATATAATATCTCTCTATATCCATATCTATCTCTACAAAGTGGATTCACAGTATTGATTGTTTGGTTAGAGCATTGATCTTTAATACCTTTTTTGCAGATCACAGTTCTTTGTTTACTACGGTTTTATTTTATGTTCTAACTGAACTCTTACTCTTTCAGGTAAAATCATGCCGACCAAAAATGAATCGGTTGAAAGGATTAAGAAGTTCAAGAATAAAGGCAAAGACCCATCTGTAAGAAACATTTTGAAACTTCTTTCCTTTATGAAACACTTTTTGCTTTTGTTTAGCATGTTTATATAGTATTCATTTTGTGTGTATTATTCAGCTTGACATCAAGTTCTTTTAAAATCATTTTAATATAAAAGTGCTATGTCTCTGTGGTTCTAAAAGAATGGTGCATTACAAACACCTGTAGCAATAAAATACATTGCATTTGTAATTTTAAACAGATGCACATCACAAACATTTTGTAATCTATCATCACAAATGTTTGTATCCTGTTATTGCATGCATTACAAATTGCATTCCAACAGATGGTACACAATCTTAACACTGGGGTCTATGTTGATTACTTGTACTTCAACCTGTAATAGCACAACAATCACTACCAGAAATATTTTGAATTGTAAAGTTATTTTACTTTGGTTTGTAGTACTGTGTTTTTTTTTTTTGTTTTTTTTGTTTTTGTTTATATGAACACAAATGTAAAATGGTAACATTAAAACATACAATGATGTTTAAGTTGTACACATGAGCACATCCTCTTAAATAAACTTCAATTCACTTTGTCTTTTCATCATTTGAGTGCAGGTTGTACTGTACAGAGTACATGAGCACAAAGTGTGTTTTAAACGGCTCTGTAATACAAAGCAGCTACAAACTGAGAACCTAATAGCGGTCCTTTTTAATGCTCTCTTTAGGCCATGGTCAGCTGACAATGGGAGAGGGCAAAGCAAAAACTGCAATCGAGTGATCCGTAAACATTTAGCAATATTTTGATTATATTTTAAATCAAAGGATCTGGCTAGTTGACAAAACAGAACAGGGGAGAAATTCAACTCCAGTTAGTGTCCATGGAGAAAAATATATATGTGTGTACTTGGTTTGCTGAAATATTCAAAGACAGTCTGGCCTGGGCCTTCAGAGTGCCTTTTTCTGTGCCTCAGAATTGTGCAGTCTATGCAGCAGGTTCCAACTACTGTCTCCACTTTGTTTGGTGTGCCTCCACTGTAGCCATATTTGGTTTGTAGTCTGGAGTACCTGACTGTTTGGACTTCCCCGATTTTCAAAGAAGTCGTTCTCGGAGACTGAATAAAAATGCAGAACGTTTGCACAAATGTCTCCGTCCATGGAGTGAGCAATCAATTAAACAATTCATTCCTTTTTATACTTTCCTATTAGCATTGCATTATCTAATACATCACGTCCTCTGACTCTTAATATGCAGAGTTCTCGCGTCTTAACCAATCTACAGCCACCGGTAACTTTGCATACGTGTTGATTCTTCCATTATTCGAAACATCGCTTCGTTAATAGGGGTGTCCTATGGGTTTTCCCCATTCATCTTTATTGCTGCGTCCTAATAGGGGTGTTTGGGATTTCCCACTAGTTTGTCCTCTCTTTTTAAGTGGGTGGGTGTTACACATCTACTTTATTTTAACTTTGGCAATAATCTTGGTGGCTCCTCTAGATGAGGCAAAAGCCTCGCATGCCCATTTTTAATCTGCGTTAAGTGAACCCTTTTGCTTTCAGTTCTTTTCCTTATGCTTTTAATAATCCATTGTTACAACTTCATTTAAGAGTATGCTTGTACTGTAAATTCCAATATATTAAATATTTGATTAAAATTCTATAGTTTACATTATCCATGGCAACAAAGGCTAGAACAAGGACTAAATTGTGTAAATGGTATCAAATAGCCCGTAATTGCCCTTTTTAAAGGGTTTTATCAGCATGTGCAAGCTAATGAGTCTTTAGCCTGTTTTTATAAATACATAGACCAATGGGGTGTTCCTTATCCTAGCATGTAGATTGTTAAAGTGTGGTACATCCACAGCTGAAGGCTTTACCTCATAACTTATAGATTGTGTTTGTTTAGATAGCCTGCACCTTACAACCCCCTGAATTTTCTATTTAAAGACATTAAGAGACTTTATACTATTATAAGTGGTCCTAAACTTGCATGGAAGACTATGTACAGCCTTAAGAATAGGAGATGGTAGTATTCCTACTTGATGTAGCTTTGTGAATTGAATGCACAGTGCAAATGAAATATTGTACTTGCAGGTGCATTGCATTCATGAACTTGCTTTCCCTTCATGAACAGAGGTTGCAGAATTCACATCAACTGAGTTATTTATACATTTAGTTTATACAATAGTTGTAATTTTTTGCAATCATCTTTTTAATTCCTGTAAAACAATGAATATATTTGTATGTAAATGTTCTAAACCTTTCTAATCATGGTGTTTGTGTTCCCTATAATGATGCTAATATGGAGTCCTGAGGGGCATCAGATCTAACATGGGACAAGGATGTGGTGTACCTTCTTAAACATGAAGTAAATTGGTGTCTGATGCATAATTCTCAAACCTATGTAGCCGAATGTCTTGTGATATCCAATGTAGTGCTCCCCGTCGGAAAATATAATTGAATGCATTTTCTGTGGTGTAACAGAATAGACACAGCAAAACTTTTACAGTGGGTTGAAAGGCACCCTGTCGACCTTAAAGAAAACTAATTTAATTTAAAAGTGGTCTACATGTGTTGAATCTGAGGTCTGGTGCAAAGGCCCCTATAAAGCATTTAGAAATATTACCTGTCAATGATGTATTAATGTGTGCCACATTTACAGTAATTGGTTTTCTGTTTGGGTTATCAAAGTATTAAGACAAAATGGAAAAACCCTAAAGAGTGGTCCAGGGACAATGGAAGTTTACTGTAAATAAGTGGTGTGTGTGGTGGTGGTGGTGGTGTGTGTGGTTTTTTTTTTTTTTTTTTTTTTTTTTCTCTCTCTCTCTCTTCCCTTCTGTGGGGTGAACTATTGTGCAGCAGCCACTAATGGGCATTATTGCCACACCAAGTCCAATTACATGTGTTTTATATTGTATTTGCAAGCCATTGAAGAACATAATTTAAACATTTCTGTGTATGCATTAATAGCTCTGCTCTGTCTGCTGCATGTGATTTGATTAAAGCAAAGCCCAGTTATAACCTCTCAAATCTTTGACACTGGTAATGAGGATAGTTGGGAGGTATCCACTAGCCAAAATTAGCTTCTGTGTGTTTTTTTACTTTCTTTATGTGGTTGCTTCACTAACATGATTACACTTTTTATACAGTTATTGCTTGCATTTAATTTTTTTAGGAGCTTCGGAAGCAGAGGATTGAAGTGAGTGTTGAACTTCGTAAGTCACAGAAGAATGACCAGATGATGAAGAGAAGGAATATGTCCTCCCTTCCAGATGATGAACCACTCTCTCCTGAGCAAAAAAAACAAGAAAACGAAAAGGTTAATCAATTTGCTTATCTTCCCCTAGGGGAATCCTTCACTGTTCCATGTAATGACAAAAGCAGACTCTTGTCAGTTGAAGCAGATCACTTTGTTTTTTAGACCTTCTCTGGCAAGATACCCATATTCACTCCACACAAGTCGCCCAAAACTTGCTTCCTACTTGCATAAGTCTGCTGTAAAAATTACAAGCCATTCAGATTATACTGTTTAAGTGTGAAAAATCGGCATGTCTAAAACGAAACCCTCTAATTGTAAGTGAATATTGAGCAGTGCTGGTTGGCACTACTCCTTCACAGCTTCAGGAGACATACAGTAGTTCAAATTTAGGCGCATGTAATTTCTGTATGGAGTTTACAGCATATTATGTATAATGAGTTGTATTTGTTTTGTATGTAGCAAGACCACCAGTTAGGCTAATGGGTGACGATCTAATATGGCCACATTTGACTTTGTGCGAGTGGGCCTGTTGATGTACAGGTATGCATTCCAGGTTTGGTTCCTGCATTGCACCCACTGATCTGCTAAAGCCACCAGAGGCTCTACATGGGGAGTAAGTGGATTTAAAGGATTTATTTGGGTATTTTTAAATCATTTGAAATTACTGAGAATTCTAAAATTGCAAGCTGCTAACAAAATTTGGATAAATTCAGAGAATATAAGGTTTATAAAAACATTTCCAAAATTCCTGAAACAGCTGCCAAACTGTGTCCCTATAGAAAAGCTGGAATCAGGAGTTTCTGTGTTTTCCACTTGTACTGAGGAAGTTGTGACCTAAGCATTCCAGACTGAAATGGCTCACTTGCCTTCTGCTTCTGGAGGGCTATGCATTCCAGCAGAGAATCCCTTTTGTTCCATCCCAGTAGATGATGAAGATTACTGTTTATGGGGCGGCACATGTCCAAACCACTTTGATTGGTCCTCCACTGTTTTGCAAGAACACCATCTACTCCATGTTGGTGCCTGGAAATAAAAATGCCTTGCCATACTGCAGTGGCTGATACCAGCAGAAAAATCATTTGGACTCTTTATAGCCGTAATCCTTTTTTTGCCTCTACTTGCAGCATATGACCATTGTTGGAGATGTACATTGATCTTGGTCACACTTCATTCCCATCTCTGCTGTAAAGCACCATGCTCATGTTGTATATCTGTACTTGGGTCCAGGAAATACCATCCACAGAGAGGGTTGTGATGAAGTACCTGCCATGGCTGTTCTTTCCCCATTTAAAGTTGAACCTGTCTTACATATTCTACTAAACCTAGGGCTACTCAGTCTAATTTTTCTTACAATTAAATGCTGAACAGTTGATGGCTGTACTCTTCTCTACTGGCATGACTAAGAAATCGGATATGGATGTGATATGCCTTTCCTGTTGGACTTTGACTAAGGTTCTGTTGCACCAACTGTATTTACTAGTTGCATTTTGCTTGAATATGGTCATTGTGGACCATCCATAACTACCACAAAAATCTTAATCACTATAGTGAGTGTGTGACTGGTTCAGCCAAGGGGTCTCCAAAAGCAGGTGGGGCAGCTCAAAAAACCCACCCTAGATTGCAGTCAGTGTTTGAATGTTGTGCTTAAAGGAAGGTTGCAGTATTTACCTAATACTTTTCAACTTCCAATACAAGTTAGCAAATCAAATGTGTCCCAAGAGCTGACTTCTGACTAAAAGGTCTATTTTGTGGATCTGTCCCAACTGACCCTGATGGTTATTGTACCTGATCCTTGGCACCCTTTTTTTCTTCTGGAAGTTGTGGGCACCCAAAACAGCTTCATTGTAGTGAGCTACACTGTCCTAGTGTTACTTGAACAAGTATTGATCGGTTTAGCTACCCTGTTTACTTTCAGGTGCAAGTCATGGTGTCCTTTCCAGGGTGAACTTTTACATTTCCATTTTTGAGCTGCATGTGGCTCATTGAGTTATGTTGTCTAATGTCAATTGGTCAAGGATAACTGGTCAATTAATCCTTGACCAGCTGACCTTAAGGGTGCCAGAGATGTTGTGTAGTGAATCGCTGAGGCTGAATTGGGATGTAGATGGTGTAAACAGGAATTGTTTTTATATATAAGGAGATCGATTTTAAATTTGTCATTTTTGAATGTAGGAAACTTGTGGCTAACTTGGTATTGCATGTGGACAGAATAAGAGGGAGAATAGTTGGCTCATAGGGCTGTGAAGAATATCGACTTAGAGTTCAGTTGTTAGCTAAGCAGTGGTCCTTGTTGGGTTATTGTCATGTTGTCATTTCTATTTATACACTTTCTTCCTCATCCCAAAATTGTGCATGCTGCAATGGGTAGCACTTTGTAAAACGTGTGGTGTGCTGCTTTTTTCTAGCATGAGTTCTACTATTCAGCTGCAGCTTCCTTTAACAGTGGGACAGTTTTCAAAAAAGGATGGAAATCTTTATTTCACACAGGTTCAGCCTTTTAAATTGGTGGCCTCTGCAAGAAGAATGAGTGAGTGGCTTGCTAAGGAGCTAGATTTAAAGCAGAAAGGTTGCAGGTTCATAATCCAATGTGGTGTACTTGTGCAAAAATACTTTTTTTTTTTTTTTTGTTGAAAGTAAACATGGTGGTTTCTCATACTTCTGACTCTGCTTTTTAGGTTTCTGAAACGACAATTGAAGAAATTGTAAGGAATGTGAATGGCAAAAGCACAGAGGAGCAAATTAGGGGGACTCAAGCTGCCAGGTATCGTATATTAATTACAATTTGTCTGTTTGGTTTAGGCTGATTTAAAACTAATGTATTCAGTGCAATAATTTGGCTGCAAGTGGTAAATTCTATAATGAAGTAAGTTTGCTTCCCCAACACAAGCATTAAAATGCCAGAATAGTGTTGTCCTGACTTTGGATTTAAAATAGGGTTATTCAAACTAGATGTAGTCTGCTCTAACAGGTATCCAAATTCCCTCAAGCCATGATTTACTTGGGTGGCAAACTTCTATTTCAATACATTTATGTATTTAAACACTTTCAGGTGTATATAAAATCAAAAGGATATAAATCAAAAAGTAAAGGCAGTGTCTGAATTGCATGATAACGGCAACTGAGAAGCTGATGCGATGCAATACATTCACAAGGCTTATGGGTAGTTCAAACACACAGCTCCGTGCTCTGCCTTCTAGATGAAGCCAAAATCCAATTAACATGGACGTTCTGCTCTGGGATTGCACCATTGTTTAACATGCCATAGTGAGATTTCTTTGGGCATGTGCAGTGAAATCTGCTGAAATTCACTGAAGGATATTGGTTTGTGTAGATCAGTAAGCTGTCTGGGTTCTCGTCTTGCACAGACTTTACAGTACTCAAGTCATCACGTGATATGGCAGGTACAGATCCATAGCTCATATCCAAATCTGTAACAGCAGATGAGGTAACCCGTCGGCCTTCTCTGAAGGCATTTGCCATGTGGGCTTCTGTGCGTGATGATTGTTAACCAGATTGTGCTTCATCAGTTACGCTTGGTTTTTCACACTTTAAACCTTTCTACCCATTCATAAATTTTTCATTGAGTCATTTTGGTTTCATTTCCATACTGAACCAACATCCTTTGCATTTCAGCAGGTTTCACTCCCTCTGGCCAAAAATCTCTATGGCATTCAACAATGGTGTAATCTCACAGTGTATTTGACTTTGGTTTCAACTAGACTAAAGGTGGGGAGCTGTACTGTGTGTGTGTTTAAACTACAAATCACTGAACATATTGTATTGTCAGCTTTTATCCTTGGTCATCACAATTTTCAAAATACCTTTTTACGGTTTTATTTACCCTCGTACATATCTGTGTATACAGTATGTGTGTTTATGTTGCTTCCCAAAATTAGTAGTAGTTTCTGTCACGGTGCAAGTGGTGGGTGTGCGTTGTGGTTGGGGTGTTTTTTGTTTTGTTTTTTTTTTTTTAGTAAGGGTTGTCACTAACTTGTGATTTGTTTTTCTGGTGCATTTTCTAGGAAGTTGCTGTCCAGAGAGCGGTACCCTCCCCTAAATGAAATCATTAACGCTGGGCTGATCCCAAAATTTGTTGAGTTCTTAGGCAGAGATGACGAAAGTGTTCTGCAGTTTGAAGCTGCCTGGGCTCTCACCAACATCGCCTCTGGAACATCGGCACACACTCTGAAGGTTGTGGAAGGAGGGGCTGTTCCAGCTTTCATATCCCTGCTGTCATCCCCTCATATGCACATCAGTGAGCAAGCTGTGTGGGCTTTGGGGAACATTGCAGGTAAATCTTCTAAAGCAACCAAAAGCACACTTACTGAAATATGAAAATGTTTGCCAGTGTAATAAGCTTGTATGCATTTTCCTCTTGCATAGCACCCCTGAACCCCAAAAGCATGTTAAGGGTGTAAAGTCCAAGTCCTATCTTTATTTTAGGCTGCTAAAGGGGTAGTTTCAGCAACACTTACTGTGTACTGTGTTCAATGGCATATTTTGATGAACTCTCAAAACTCACTCACTGAAATGTTCACTTTTATATATTTTCTTCTAGGTGATGGCCCAGTGTATCGTGATGCTCTTATTGATTGTAATGTAGTGCCAGCACTCCTAGCAAAAGTCACACCAGAAACACCAGTAAGGGGTTTTAAGTTTGTATTGTGTGATGTGTCCTAAACCTAACACATAAATGAGGTATTTGTCAAGATAATGTAAGCCTTTTACTTAACCTTCTCCCATTTATATCTTTAGTGTTTTTGAGTCCAGAGCCATTGATTACATTTTTTTGTTCCATGGTTTTTTGAGAGCTCCTTCTGGAAAAGCACTCATTTTAAATGAAGCTTCTGATCATTAAGCCTAACATGGTTATCTGTAGAATGTATCCTTGGGTTGGCCACCTTTTGATTCCCACTAACTTGGATGAAAATGGTGTTAAAGTGAACTCTTAGGTTGACTTGCATAATGGAAATATTCTCCTTTTGGTAGTTAGTGTTTCTATAAGCAATCAGTTTGGTTCTTGCTATGACATAATTGGGACCTTTTTTTTTTTTTTTTTTTTTTTTAAGGTTGGTTTTCTCCGTAATCTCACGTGGACTTTATCCAATTTGTGTCGTAATAAGAACCCTTATCCACCTCTGTCTGCTGTGCAACAAATTTTGCCCACCCTTATTCAACTCTTGCATCATGCGGATAAAGACATCCTCTCGGATGCTTGCTGGGCTGTTTCTTACTTAACCGATGGGTCAAATGATCGCATTGATGTTGTGGTGAAAATTGGTGTTGTACCTCGCCTTGTCCAACTCATGGCACATCCTGACCTTTCAGTTTTGGTGAGAATGTTGGCTTGTAATGCTTTTGAGAAGAATAAGAAATATCCTGTCTTGTGATGGTGGACAATTGTGAAATTTTAATAGATCTGTAGCAAAAATTAATGGGTGCTTCCTTGTCAGTTGTAATGTTAAACAAAATGTTGGTGGTCAGCATTCTGTCTTGATGTCTAAAACTTCAAATATACAAGGCTTGTGAAAATTTGAATGATTGGTGGTTACCCTTTCAGTGTCTTCATATAGCTTGCATGAATTTTTTGTTGACTGACCTGACCTCTTTCATATCCATCCTGTACAGACTCCAGCTCTCAGAGCCATTGGAAATATTGTGACTGGGACGGACTATCAGACTCAGATGGCTATTGATGCAGGAGTGCTTTCTGTCCTACCTCAGTTGTTACGCCACTCAAAAGCAAGTATACAGAAAGAAGCTGCTTGGACAGTATCAAACATCGCTGCAGGGCCGTCCCCACAGATCCAGCAATTGATCACTTGTGGACTCCTTCCCCCACTGATTGAAGTGCTCAAAAATGTAAGCCTCCAAGATCTATACCAAGGTTTGAATGAATTGCTCCAATTGGACAGCTGGAATATCCCATTGCAGTGATCTGCTCTATTGTAAAGCTCAATTCAAGGTCTTTTTTTTTTTTTGAATTTGCGGTTACTGTATATCTGGAACTTGCCTTGTGTTTAAATCCACCAGAGATGGGGAATGTATCCTCTAAGTTGGTTATATTGCTGAAATCCCAACCAAAAATCAGATTAACCCTCATCTTGAAGCTGCATCACTGGAGTGTGTTTTGACACTACATTCATGGTTGATGCAGTTTTGAGAAGTCCGCATTTGGCAAATTTTAAATAAATACAATTTTGTAATGCCCAATACAGAAAAGGTCATTTTGTGCTAATGTAGCAATTTAAAACTGTTTTGTGGTGTAAAGTTGAAGTAACCTCTCCATGCTGCTGTATAAATGGTTTCAGTTCAGTGTGTGTTCTTGCAGTGATTTTTATAAATCTGTGTAGAAGGGTTTTTGTTTCTTTAAATGATTACATTTGCTGTGTGTGGGTTAAGAAAAAAACTACTAATTGCCAAGTGCCCTTTATAAGGATTCATTCTTCGTGCCATACCTTTTGAATGTCTTGTATAATTTCCTTTTTCTTTAGGGAGATTTCAAATCCCAAAGGGAAGCGATATGGGCCGTGACCAATTACACCAGTGGTGGCACAGTTGACCAGGTGGTATATCTTGTCCAGTGTGGGGGACTGGAACCACTGCTTAATCTTCTCTCTGTTAAAGACAGCCGAACCATCCTAGTAACTATAGATGCCATTACAAATATATTCTTGGTGAGTAGCAGTAAGAAGAAATTGGTGTCAGATTCTCTCCAAACAAGTTTTTTCATTTCCTAATGAAATGTTGAATTTCAAACCTGCACTGTTACAATCTGTTCAAATGCAAGTGTACTGAAGCATAAACTTGCTTGGAGTAGAAAATGTTTCACTATTCTGTTTGTATTCTGAACTCCTGCAGGCAGCAGAAAAGATTGGTGAAACTGAAAAGCTGTGCTTGCTTGTTGAAGAGCTAGGAGGTCTGGAAAAAATTGAACATTTGCAATCCCATGGCAATGATACTGTGTATCAAGCTGCACAGACCCTGATTGACAAGTATTTTGGGGAGGTGAGGGTCTTTTAAATATTGGTCAGACAGACTCTCTAAATATGAAACTTATTTGCCACCAAAACATGTTACACTTAACCATTTGTATGCTGCTCTTAATTGTGCTAAGCCTTGAAGCATTCAATTACCACAAATTTAAAAAAAAATTTTAAATAAATCTCTAATTTTTTTTTTCTCTCCCACCCCCCCTTTCCCTTTTCAAGGAAAATGAAGTGCCAGTATATCCTATGGACCCAGATGCTCCTGAGATGCAATCGCAGTTCAATTTTTAAATAGACCTTCACCTATGCTATACCAGAATCTGACAAAGTAAATGGCATTTAATAATTTTTTTGTAATTTATTTATTTATAATACAAGAGTTTTGCAAGTCTTTTGGCTCTTGTCTTATTTGTTCTTCCTTGGAACTCCAGTTGGATGTAATGGAAACTGTAGCAATGTATATTGTAGTGTTGTCAATGTTGGAGCTGTCCCACCAAGATCTAAGCAAGTTTTATCTGGCACCCTGTTATAAAGAAACTATGCCTGATCTGGTGCCAGATTGATAATACTTTTGATAAGAGTACATTCCTGTGGCATACCCTGGTGCAGCTGACGACATTGGAATAACATGTAGGTTCCCTCATTACTTCCTTACTAGGTAGTTGATAATATCCCCCTAAACTGAATTTTATGGCCTTGAAAGAAATGTATACTGGGGTGGGGAAAAAGTAGGTTTACAGTTTTTTTAGAGGAAAAGACCTGCAGGTTATGATTATTACAATAGCTTTATTAACTTAAAAGAATGTCACAATGGCATTGTGCTCTTGGGTACAATCTTGTAAGTGCCTAAACTGCCGGACTTTGTTTATACATTCTTGTAGTCTAATTGCTAATAGACTTAATTTATTGCATTTGTATTATACAAGAATAAACTGTGTACTTGCAACTGTAAACCTACTCTTGCCCACCATGTGTGTGCATGCACATTGAATATAAAGTCTACACATCCCTGACAAAATCATATTGGAATTACACAAAATCTAATGCCTGTCAAGACTTATTCCACCATTTTATTACAAAATTGCAGCCTATCCAAAAAGGTGAAAACAAATCAACTGTTTAGTAAAAAAGGGGGGGGGGGGGGGCCAGAATCCTACACCAACCCTTGTTACATTAGTGTGCACACACCCTTTAATAATCAGGGATGTGGCTGGGTTCAGAATCCACCAATCGCAATTAGTCTCCTCTCTAATTTGTCAAGTCTATACTAAGATTTAAGTGGCTCTAACTGAGCTTGGATAAAGCTTGGCTGTTACTGTAAGATTACTCGATATCCTCTTGGTTGCAGCATACTCTAAAAGCCATGGTCTGCAAAGGGCTTTTAAAATGTGAATGGGATCTCATTGAAAGGTATCAATCAGGTTTTACAAAAGTATCCAAAGAATTAACATTCCAAGAAGCACAGTGAAGACTGTCATCCGGTGGAGAAAATTTCTGCTCAATAGTAACTCTACAAACCTCAGGATGTCCCTCCAAGATTGAGAAGAAAAGGAGAAAACTGGTCGGAGAACATCAAGAGGCCTACAGCAACACTGACTGAGCTGCAGGATTTCCTCGTGAGTACTGGCTGTTTTCCTATGTGTGACAACAATCAGTCATAATGTCTGGGTGGAGAGGTAGGGTAGCAAGATGAAAGCCTTTTCACACAAAGAAAAACCACCACGCCTGGCTAAACTTTGCAAAAAGGTATATCCAGTCTCCCTCCACAATGAAGTAAAATTGGCGATAATTCCAAAAGATGTGTTTGATGCAAAAATAACATCACACATCATCAAAAGAGAACCTCCTAGCCACAGAAGCATGGTGGAGGCAGCATCATGCTATCATGCTTTGGGGTTGGTGGTTTGTTTTTTTTTTCGGCTGGAAGGGGGGGCTTTAGCTAAGGTGGATGGAATCATGAAGAGCTCCACATTTTGGGCTATGTTGGCACAAAACCTTCAAGCATCTGCTAGGCAGCTGAAGAGGAACTTTACCTTTCAGCATGATGTCCAAAGCATACATCAAAATCAACAAAGCACAATGGCTTAATCAAGGGAGGCTCCATGTTTTGGAATGGCCCAGACCTGTGGGGTGACTTGAAGAGAGCTGTGCACAGGAGGAGATACCTTTGCAATTTGATAGATCTGGAATTATTTTATTTGGCAAAAATTGCCAAGTCCAGATGTGCCAAACTAATGGATTCTTAACTCGGATGGAGTGCTGTAATATCAAAAGGTACTTCCACTAGGTATTAGTTTAAGGGGTGTGCACACTAAGGTGTTTGTAGGAGTTTTATTTTTTTCTTTCAGCAAACCGTATCTGGTTTGTTTTCACTTTTCTCTTGCAGTATAGACTGCAATTTTGCAATAAAGAGAGAATAAGTTCTGACAGGATTTCTCAGTTTTATTTATTTTAAATTGCACACACTGATTTTTACCAGGAATGTGTAGACTTTATATCCACTGTATGAGCACTGGATAAAAAATCAAGCAATTTAAAGGCAATTCAGTTTAGCTTATGTAGAATGTAAAGGAATTTATAAACCCACCTGTAGATACTTTATTAATCCCAAGGGGAAATTCACATAATCCAGCAGCAGTATACTGATACAAAGAAACTTGACACTTTTTTTTATTTTTTATGTTTTTTTAATGATGACACTGTTCAGTGGATTATTCATGATTGACAGG
>JANRMT010062861.1:21526791-21553503 GCA_026402145.1 Polypterus bichir lapradei
TATATATATATATATATATATATAATATATATATATATATAATATATATGCCACAGTGTTTAGTTCATCTGTCTGAAAGATCCCATTCCTGGTAGTTCTCTGTGTGGAGGTTGCACATTCATACCCTCCAACATCCTCAAAGGTGGACGTTTTAGTGTGACTAGAGAGACTGTAAGTGATCCAGGTGTTAGAGTGGACATACTGTATGTATGTATGTTTGCCCTTTACTGGTTTCTGGCTTCTGCTTCATGTTGCCTGGATAGGCTCCAGGACCCTGCAACCATAAGTTAATAATGAGTGAGTTTGAGAGTAATATATATATATATGTGCACACACGGTATTGTGTGTTCTGTGTGTGTGATATACACCTGACAGTAGCTTGGTTTCTTTGTCCATCTAATGTATGGTATACAGAATATATATCTAAAATAATTTTTCTGTATATGAGAGAGTCAAAAATAATTTGTACTTCAAGCTTTATAGATTTGCAGCAATATGTACAGCATTGTAATGTAAAATCAGTATTTGCAATATACTTGCAATATGCTTATATATAACTTGTAGCTGCATTTTCTGATTAAAGGTAATGGGAGTCTCATGTACCTATTTTTGTGAAATGCTTGTCCTGTACTAAATTAACAGTATCTGTAATTTGTGTGTTTGACCACTTTTAGTAGATGTACTTAAACTGCATTTCCTTAGTTTATCCAGCAGTGTCATTTATGAATCTTTTTTGAATGCTTTTCATTTGTCCTTCATGACTGCCCCCCCACCCTCCATCTATCTGAACAATTATTGGTCTTATGTTACACCTGCAGTCGACCATTTCTTTTTTAGCATAGCTTGAGCAACCTGGGTAGCTTTTGATGAACATGAAATTTGGAGCAATAATTAAAACAAGTGATCAATAATTAGCCAAAGGTAAAATAACCTGATTGATTAGGTTTCTGTTTTACTGCTTTAAATTGCAGTGTACATATTGTTTGCATAAAATAAATGGCACTTTATTCTTGCAAGAATTACTCGCTTTTTGAAATTCTGTGCAGTTGATGTTAAGTCATATTTTTCTGTATTAATTGATGCTATTTTCATTGTGGCTGCATATGACAAGAAATTGTGGTGCATATGTTATGCCTGAGTTTTTTACTTTTTTTTTTTTTTATCCATTTCAATTAATTTTTTTTTCCTCTCCCAGTGTGCTTGTATTAAATATGTTTCTGTATATGCTGCTAATATTTCTATCTACCATGCATAATCAAATAAGTATTTTGCTAATTGAGACCTTTTAAAATGTACTGCAGGTTTGACCGCCACACATTATCAAATGATAAAGGTCTTGACTAGCAAAATATCTGAAACATATGTGAGGACCAATCCAACAGAACTAAAGTTGTTTACGTATATCTTTGTAGGTATAAATAATTTGAAGAGCCAAGTTTGCTTGCTTTTCATTTGACAACACTTAGGTTTTTGGTTTATGTCGCAGTTCTTACCCACCCCCAGACTGTTGTGTTCGCATACAGTATCCACTCCTTAAATTGAATGAGATGCATGTCTGGCTTTTGACACGATTCTTTTAATGGGCATTTGTGAGGTTGTTTGGATCAACTTGTCAGAGCTGAAACTTGTGCCGTTGGCAGCAGTAACTGATGACAAATGATTGATAATACAGAGGTCTAAGCCACAGTGAAATTACACTGGATGGGGTCGGGTCGGAGGGGTGCTACTGAGCAGGAAAAATTAGATGGATATAATGAAAGTTGAACTCTGTTTGTAGAGATACAGTATATACTGGCCCATAAGGGCCTTTAATCATTCGTATCTAAAGGGGAAATGAAATATTAACAGCCTCAAGGGCAGGCATAATTTTTTCGTTTGCTTTCACATTGTCATCTTTGTATAGATCATTAATTTTGGCATGAAGATGTTGGCTGCCTAAGCTGACATTCATTTTTGTAAACCGGTTATTTCAGGGTGTTGTGCATATTGGCTGTAGGTTTTGAACAATCACACAATTGCATCTAGAAGGTAAATCAGAATTCGGTTTACTACTGAGGCTGTAAGCTGAGAGGCGCTTGGTTCAGGCCTTGGATATTTTATTGCAGCGGTTGTAGGTTTTCATTGTAACTGATATCTCAGTCAGAGGCTGGTTTGTTTCATTCACTGAGCTGCATGTTTTTTGCACTACCAAGGTGGATTTAAGTGCAACCCCATAGGGGTCAGAGTGGGTCAGACATCTCAGTCAGAGAGGGGTCTGTGCTAGTAGGTGGTGAAATGGTTCACTGCAGTGACTCACTCGCCTTTTACTTGTGTAAACTTTGAGTTACCCAAGTGTGTGTTATTTTCAGATGGTGAAATTTTACAAATGAATTGGAAGACTCTGCCTTGGTAAATATTAATTTAGCATTAGCAATTAAAATATTAATTTCATAACTGTGCAGAGCTATAAAGAATAAGTGTATAACCAATTCTGGAAAACGAAATGACTCGGGCATCACCGGTGCTCCCTGGATGGACATGTGAGGAACACCAAAGTTGTGCTTGTCCTCCCTGCAAACTTCGCAAAGCTCTGAAAATTGGCATCATTTTGGCACACTTGCATATTGTGGTGCTGCCTCCAGTTAGTGGTGTTAGCTTTAAAAAAAAAAAAAAAAAAAAAAAAAAAAAAGTGACACTGAAAGTTTAGCTTGTGTAATTCACTCATTTTGGTATCTGCTAAACAGTGAGAGACAGTAAACTTGAGAGGCTTTTGCTTGGGTCATCGTTTAATAATTCTTCAAAATGAGCAACACGTGGAGCACACTTCAGACTCGCGGGCACTAATGCATTTGCCCAATTGATGCCCCCCATTTTTGAATGCTGGCTTTGCCATCCACATGTTTTGCATGATGCTGATGTCACATTTATCTTAAGCTGTCACAACTTATAGCCAGTTATTTGTTTGTTACATGTTCCTTCCATTAGCAATGAAGTTTTTGTCTTGATTTAAATTTGCACTGTTTTGTTTATATAAAAAACAAAAAAGCAAAGTTGCACCATCAAAGTGGCGAAAAATACCTTCTGCTTCTGCATCTTCTACGGGCTAGTGTTTGTAGTCAAGTGATTTGCACTTATGCTGTATAAATTGGGGGGGGGGGGGTGCGGTTAACTGCAGCAGTAAATTGGAACTCCCAGTCAACGCTGGTGTAACTGTCTGTGGATGGTATTTCATGTTAGTTTTTTTTTTTTCTGAGGAATTAATTTATTTTTTTTTTTTTTATTAAATGTTCATTGTTCTGTTGGGCCATTTTTCTTTCATCCAGTTGCTTGCTTTTTTTTAAAATTTTTTTAAATGTTCATTGTTCTGTTGGGCCGTTTTTCTTTCATCCAGTTGCTTGCTTTTGGCGCACCTTGGTAGCTCATTAATAACTTTAATTTACAGACTAGAAATTGGCATGAGTGGTAGCGTCTGCCTGTTTTGACTAAAAGCGCATCCACATATTACATCTTGATTGTTCACATATTCTACACCTGGATGATTTTTTTAAGTTGTGGCTGACACTCCATTTTATCTTGTAACCCTGGCTTAATGTAAGTTGGTCAGCTATGCTGGGCTGAATGGCCATTTTTTTTTTTTTTCTTTTTTCATGAAATTTGTTCTTATGTGCACAGTACAGAAGGCCCCGACAAGCTGCCTAAGTAGACATATAAAAGTGGAGTCGCTGAACCTGCTCTTCTATGTTTTGTCAGTCGTCTATAACCTTTTTCCCCCTAAAACGTACAGCTTTGATGCAGGTAAAAGGAAGAATTTGAGAACAACAAATATTGCAGCTCCGCAAAGTAATTCTATCCGACTTCCATAACACATTCAAATACACCAAACTGTCCGTATCAAAGAGTCTTTGTCCCGGATAAACAATGATAATCTATCAAACTCCATCTTGTTCCCTTTCTTCGTTAATGAGTAATGGCTGTACACCAGTCCCATTCCAGAAAATTGTCTCATTACAGAGGCTGGTGACCTGGGCAAGCAGATATGATGATGTGGGGGGTCTTAGCACTTCTACTTGACCTTGTACAGTAAGTATGCTTTGTAATTTTCTGTGCAGTACAATGACATACAAATTCCTCTTTGAACAATCTAAGTGAGAAAATATCTTGTCAGTGGCCATTGACCTCGATGACACAAAATTCTCAAATTCACTAACCCTCAAAGCTCCCACCTTTCTCCACTACTTCTGCTGGAGATTTAATTATATGGCACTTGTAGTAAGAAGATAAGAGCCAAGGTGGGGGAATTAATATAAAGTTCTCAAAACATGTCCCCATTTTGCATACAATATCTTTTATGTATTCTCTCTAATAATGCATGTAGCCTTCTTAGAAAATCCCCACCACAATGGCTTTGTCCACCTGCTCAGCAAAGTAGGCATCCGTGTTCACTACAGCAATATGCGATGAAATGTCTGCCCCCTTCCCCAGTCTGACCGTGTATGTGATTGGGCCCAGCCTTTATTCCAACTGATCTCCACTTGGACACTAGTTGGGCAGAAACCTGTTTTTTGATTTAGAAAGTTGGGCCTTAGTGCGCCCATGCTGGTTTTAATAATATCTCTCAAAAAATGTTTGAGTGATGCCATGCGAAACGCACACAATGATCTTTAGTCAAGTGTACATACTGTAGTACAATTGAATTCTTACCTCCATATCTGATCCGAATATTGAAAAAAAAAATCATGATACAAAAAATATGTAGCATGCAACATGTGTATATGTGCAGTTATGTAAGTAACAAGCTGGTTAAGTTTACAGATGATACCAAGCTAGGAGGACTGGCAAATAATCTCCACTCCATTGAATCATTACAGAGGGACTTGGGCATATATGTTGCACATTTAAATTTAATGTAAGTAAATGTCAAGTGTTACACGTAGGAAGTAAAAATGTTGGGTTTAAATACAGAATGGGAGGTTTGAAAATCAAAAGTACAACTTATGAGAAGGATTTAGGAGTCGTAGAGGACTGCCAGATAATGTTCAGAAGTCATTAAGATGGTTAACAGAATGTCTGGTTATATAGTGCCCTGATGTGTGGAGTACAAGTCCAAGGAGGTTCTGCTCAAGCTTTATAGCACACTGGCGAGGCCTCATCTGGAGGTTTGGTCTCCAGGCTACAAAAAGGACATAAAATCGCTGGAAAGAGTCCAGAGAAGAGCGCCAGGACTACAGGGAATGAATTATGAGGAAAGATTAATAGAGCTGAGCCTTTTCAGTTTAAGCAAAAGAAGATTATAAGGTGACATGGTGGAAGTGTTTAAAATACTGAAGGGAATTAGTATAGTGGGTCATCTATAAATTTTAAATGAGTTCAATTAGGACACAGTTGCAAACTTAAGGGTAAATTTCACACATACTTTGTAAAAGTTTTTTTCTTCCTACTGAGAACCATACATAGAAGGAATAAGTGACCAAGTAGTTTGGTAGACAGTAAGACTTTGGGAACTTTCAAAAATCAATTTGATATTATTATGGAAGAATTAAGTGAATAGGACTGGCAAGCTTTGTTGGGGTAAATGGCCTGTTATCTTTCAGATTGTTCTAATGTTCAGTTATATGTGTAATATAATAATAATAAATCAGAGTATCATTTCTGATGGTATCTGCTTCACTTTGATTAACAGCATGTTTTAATATCCAAGGCAGCTGAAGGACATGTCACATTACAAGGCTTTCCCAGTTTTTTCAGGTGTAGGCTTCATTTACATAATCTCAGTGAGTGTTACATACTTAGCAGCTTAGAGGAAGTAGTCTACAAGTCACCCTGATAAAATCAAACCAGTCTGCTTTTTTTCTTGCGTCATAGGGGTGCGCTGATGACCAGTGACCACACAGCCTGAAGTACAATGGTTATAATACAGCATTGTGGAACAAAGAACACGTGTGTTTTGGACCTTGCAGACATAAGAGAGGCTCGGTTGTCTGATGTTGTGTATTTTATGCGCTGCAATACTATGGTGGGAGGGAAAAAAAAAAAGGAGCAGAGATTGCATCTGAACTCGCTGTACATGTAAACCACTGCATAGTCACTGGCTCTGTCATGCAGCACATTATTGGCTGCCAGAAGAAGAGGAAAGTTTGTGATGCTTTGTAAATGGGGAAACTGCTGGAATTTCATGCCCAGCGATTTGTAGTCGTTTTAATTTGTTATACTGAGATGACATGATCAGTGACTGCAGTTGTCAAGTTTCACACCCCCTACTGACTAGAAGTCATGTAATGTGACATCAGCTTTAGAGACCACATGAGTCTGCACATTCTGCATTATTTTAACCAAAGTGTTTAGCAGTGGCCAGCGGTCTTTGCTTAAACGCAGCCAGCTTATACATTCTTCTCCTTGGCCGCTCAGTTTAATTGGCATTGTCTTTACTCCCATGTGTATTTTTATAGATGTAGGCAGCTGCTGAAAGCCTTAGTCGAGCCTATAGATCAGACAGGGAATGTGCACCTTTAAAATCCATGATTGCTAGTATAGAGCAGGGGGTTGTGGGTGTCTGTTTCTGAAATATTAAAAATGAAAAGACGCAGTGTTCAGTCCTACTGCAAATGCATCTTACGATCAGAGGACACGTGTTGATGTAGACCAGTCAATCTAATTCATCTCTGGCTGACCCCCTCCTGTCTGCTCAGATGAAAGGAGTCCTAATTGGCCGAAGAATGTCTGTAGTGCCTTGTATAATGGCTTCACGCTCATTGTTACCGGCTGCCAGTGCAGTGTTTAGTCTTTTTATCTGTGTTAACTCCTCAATGCAGACCTTGTACCGACTGGGAAAGTGCAGCCAAGGAATGTTGGTTTAGTCTAAATGAGCCCATTCTGCATTGTTACTCATCACAAAGGAAGCTGTAGTCCGGTTGTTACCGAAAAAGTGGCTTCCTCTCCACAATAAAACAGTGTTTTGCAGTGGATGTTGTAACTGACAGTTCAAGTTTCTACACGGTGTGTGTTTTTTGAATATGTGTATATATGTGTATTTGCTTATTACAGGGTCATGGGGTTCCTTCATGGAAGCATTGAGTGCAGGTCGAACTCCTTTGTCCGCTCGTTCTTACTTACACTGGGACAATTTTCAATTGCCAGTCCAATCTAACCTGCATGTCTTTGAGCTATGGTGGAGAGAAGATGCACTGAGACAGGAGAATAATATACTAATTGGCCAGAATGGGTCAGGCTGAGATTTGAACCCTGGACCCTGGATTTGAAGGCAACAGTGTTAACTGTAATATCAATTTAGACTAACAATTAATACACTTCATCTGTATTCTTTGATCCTGCTGAGCCTTATTCTCATGATTACAGGTTTGGGGTCTTCTTTTTTTATTGAAAACATTGTCAAACCCACTTTTTCCGGACTAGAGCTGCAGGAGCCTGGAGTCGTTCCTCACTGGACTGTGTTCAAGGAAGGAAATTGTACTGGATGGGGTTCCAGTCCATTTCAGAGCTCCATCTAACCTGATTTTCATGTCTTTAGTCATATGGAGGAAAGCTGCATAGATATGTGGAGAATGTGCAGAGTAGACAAAGATAATAACCACATGGTGTTAGACCCCAGGACGCTGGATATGTAAGGCAGCAGCATTAACCACTGTGCTCCCCACATCTTCTATAGCTCTGTTTAAAACAACCTTGATTAGAAGAGTAGGTGGGATATTCCTCCCTTGGTCAATTTTGGGGTATGGGGGGGTGGGGTGGGAATCATCCTCTCGGGTAAAAAAAAAAAAGGAAAATAATGTCCAGTGATGCTGTTCATTGTTTCAACAGAGGAGGTGTTGGTGGTTTGGGTTGCGATCCATCAACGGCAACCCGTGTCGTGAACCAGTGGTTGAGAAACACTGAGCTAGACTAAAACAAAGCTGTTTCTGTGTCCCTGTTTGTCACAGTCTTTGCTGTAGCTAAATGTACAATAATCAATGACTGCCATGTCCTTCTTGTAGTAGTTATTGAGGCTTTTTCTATGTGCAGTCCTGTTTTCAACTCCATAACATTTTAAGATTATTCTCTCAAACATTTTTTTTTTTTTTTTCTGCCACAGAGTTTCTATAGTGTTGAAGTCTGGATGTTGACTTAACCATCTAAACACATTACACTTCTTTTTTAGACCTTCTCTTGTTGTTTTGCTTATGCACTCTTGTTGTGATGGACTGATGGTCTGACGTTCATTTCAGAATTCTCTAACAAAGAAGTCCAATTTCCTTTAGTCATTCAAAGTCAGAGGACTGCACTGATCAACCCTAATCTGTGACAGTTCCTTCAAAGACACGTTGGATGTTTAAATGGAGGTGTTACAATTGACAAAATTCAAACGGAAACCCATGTAGGCTGTATCCCACTGTTGATGTACCAGTTTATATGGAGCTGTCTGATCATGTTGGTTCTTTTTTTTTTTTAACTTGAGGGAAACACAAAGGCATTCTTTAGTGATGCAGGAACATAACATCTTACTGCTCTTGGAAGGATTCCATTTGTGGTTTTTCTAATGAATTATTTTTTATTTTTATTTTTTTTTTGGGTCATACTAAGATAGAAAAATGTAGCATGAGAAGCAGACAGAGATTGAACCTTGTCTCACAGTTTTATTTTTGATCTCCCAGTTACAAAGATACACTTGAAAAGAGTGACAAAGTTTTGTTACCAAAGCACAAAGTAAACTTACCAAATACACAGCAATAATCAAATGTTGTTATCTACAATTTTAGATAGAGGCGCAATCTACAAGACAATATTCTGTCCCATTTCCTCAATGACGTTGCAGGTTGTGTACCTCTGCGTCGATACCAAGGAAATCCCGAGCACCAGTAAATAAAATGGCAATAAATTAATAAAGATAAAAGTCTGCATAAGTGTCAAAACCGAAAGCCAGCTTGAGAAAAATTATTTGGCTGATGCCTTTATCCAAGGCGACTTATAACATTTGAGAGATACAGTTGGTCTCATTTGTTTTTCCAGTTGTAGCTCAAGCAAGTGAAGTGACTTGCTCATGGTCACACAGCGTCAGTCATGAGATTTAAACCCATATATCCTGAGGTTTTAAAGTCCAAAGCCTAAACCACTATGCCACACTGCCTGACAGCAGTAATTAGAATCCTTCTATTCAAAAACCTAATGAAGGAGAGAAGAGTTCTGGGAAATCTGTGTGAGAAGAGCAGAATAAATGAAAATTAAATTCCAATATGATATCTAATCAGGTGCACATCTTGGGTTGGTGTTCTTGTGGTTCTTTGTGTGCCTCTGAGTGATGTAATGTTTTGCTTCCTCATGTATTTGACAGATTGGCCACTGATGAGGGTGGGCAGGGGATAAACAGTTCTTCTGGATCTCAGTCATTTGAGTGCTGTATCTTGGACTGTGCTTTAGTGTTGTGGCATCATTAACTGACAGAGGGTGACAATAATGATGCTGTTTTACAAAGTACATTATTCCCTGGCACATATTGGTAGAAAACAAAGTCTTCATTTATTTTAAAAAGTGAGATTGACTCGAAAGCAGCAAGATTTTTATTTTTAGTGCCTTACCTGCAACCGCCCCCCCAAACCCCCCCGTTACAAAAACCGCATATCAGTTGCATCTGGAAGAAACCTTATTTTTTGACTTATTTTAGACTTTGTGTCCTTTAATAACGACATGACATGCTGTCTTTGAGACTTATTTGTGAATTCCTTGGTTTATTGCTGCATGTAATTTACAACTAGAATCCTTTTGCGTTTACTGCATCACGTGAAATTCCTTACTTTGTTCTCATTATGCCACAGCATCCTGAATGTGGAAACATTTTGGCCCATAATTAGTAGAGCTGATGTAGGTGGAGGAAAGCAGGCTGGTAGCAAATGTTTTTATTTGTGCTGCACCCCTGCAAGTATTCCTCCGCTGGCAGCTCTCAGGCTTTTATTTTGCTGTCACTAACTCTTTTTCAATTACTTTGTACTCTGCCTATTCAAAAGGTTAAAAAAAAAAAAAGTGTGATTTTTGGACTTCATTCATTGAAGTGACTATCCCATCAGCACTGCAGCAAAGAAAGAATTGGGTGTTGTTGGGTAGCCAGCTTTTCATAACCCAAACTCGCACACCAGCACTTTTTCACATTGAGGCAGTTTAGATAAACCATTTACCTTAACCTCTGTGACTTTGGCATATTTTGTATGCAGCTATCAGATGATATATAGTATCTATCATTATCGACTGTCATATGATAACTGGTAATCATATGGTGTCTTTCGTTGACTGTTACTTTAGCCATCAAATGTTATTTGTTTAGATTGTTATTAGAGTGCATGTATAGTTTTGAGTCTTGCAGTTTTTTTATCTCTGTAACTAATGTTTTTTTAAGTCATGGACTTGATTTACATAATTTTGGCAAGTCGCAGATAGTCTCAGCATGTACCTGTGACTGGTAGTTATATAGTAAGACATATGCAGTGACTCAGTCCAGCCAGTCTGAGGAATGAGTACTGTTGTCTTGGATCTTAAAAACAAAAGAGAGGCTTGTCTTTCTGATTAAATGTGTCGTACCTGTAGACATTTCGCATGGGAACTGATGCTGCCAGGCAAAACATCACTGGCTGTTTTTTATATATAAATTGGGGGGGGGGGGGGGTTAAACTGTGCTGGAAAATCATCTCATAGTCATGTAATTTGGCATGCCGAGTGATTTCTAGTTATGCAGTCTGACGTTGTGCAATGATGAAAGCAACAGTCATCAAGCCTGACACCCCCTCCAAGTAGAAATTGTGTAATGTGACATAAACTTAACTAGGTACATACAGGAGTAACCAAAGAAAAGCTGTGTGGACTCATGAGGTGGTGCGGGGTTATGGGGGCGTGCAGCCCGCAGGTTCAGTAGCTGGTGTAATAATCATACCAGCATATGTTAAGCAGCACTAGTCACTGATAACTTATTTTGCCTCTGCAGATGAAACCATGTTAAAATAAATCAAGATGTTGTTCTCTCTTTGTGGCATCCTTTGAGAGGTTTCCTCTGCCTCAAGTAATGGGACTCGTCACCCGCTGGTTGAGAGAACTCGGAGAGATGAAAACTCTAATTAAAATCACCTTATTTGTAAATTTAATTATATTTGTTAATTGAATTCCACCTCCTTTATCAGTTTAGTTCTCAGTGCACAGGCTGATTAGGGTGTTTTGATTGGATGGGCTGGATAGCTAGTGCTGTTTTTCTTTTTTTCTCTCGCTCAGCTATTACAGTTTGTAGAGGTGTTTTTTTTTTTTTTTTATATGTATAAAAGTTACGTCTCTATGTTTTGATGTCTGGCTGCTTTCACAACTCTCATATTAGTAAAAGTGTTATAATTGAATTTGTCAAGATATTTGCTTTTATTCTGACACTCGCCACAGCTGCACTTCCTAGATTAGATCTAGTTTCTCGCTGCAGACAGAGTTCACTTGCATCCAGTGAAACACCAGTGCTCCCTTATCACTAAATTCAGACACCCTGGAAGCAAGGCCTTCCAGCGCTACTCAGACTCAGTGTTGAATGTCATTTGAAAAGCATCCTGAATTATGAAAACCTGCACGAAAATTATGCAAGCCACATGCTTAGTGGTTAGTATGTGTTAACACCCCAGGAGTGCATATGTGTAAGAAAGACCTGGAAAACTGCAAGGAAGTGAGTGGACCACAATTCTTATTTGGTATTTCTTTTTTATAACCATAAATGTGGTATAATAATGGGTTAATAATACAACTTGAGACAGTTTGTTTTCAGAATACTGAAAGAAAGGAGTTGATACGTGTGGAAAGAGCGCAATCAAACTGTCTAGCCGTGAAGTGTTACCGGGAAGCCACAGAAGTGCAGCAAGATACCACTTGCAGCCCGAGATAAGTTGATCAGCCATCTTTCTAGTTTCTGCACAGTTGCCACACTGATTCAGTGATTAATCTGCAAAGTCCTGACTAGATAAGACTGAATAAAGGAAATGAATAACTTTTTCCAATTCACTGGAGACTGTCTTCTGGTTTGTCTTTATTTCTTCTGGAGATGGTGATAGTTTTAATTGCAAAATGCCTTTTTGAGGAACAGGAATAATTGTTTAAATTGGATGGTATTTAAGTATTTCTTTTTAAATGTGTTTTTATTATAGTACTAGCGACTGGGAGCCCGATCGAATCGGGCTACAAATTCTACGTTTGTGAAATCCATACTTTCTCTGCAAAGAATTATTTGTTTTTTAAAGTCCTTGATATGATTTTGTTATCATGGCACTGATTTGTGCTTAAAATAGACCTTTTTGGCCGATGTAATGAAGGGGCTGCGAGACGTGAACTCAGCTCTTTGGCGCATCTCATTTGATCTTTCCGGCAAACAAATTTTCAAAACAAACTGTATTTTACGACTCTAATCAGAGTCGGAGTAATAATTATGTTGGCATGGTCATTTTAGATCTGAGATCGGCTAAAATTTAAACAATGACCATTGTTAATACCCAGCAGTCATTGCTCAGTTTGTCAATAGATGTCAGAAGGACAGATGCCAAAACCGAACTGCCCAAAGATAGATTTCGACGTACCAAGCAAATGGCGATATGTTCTAAATTACTTACGGTTCTGGTGCTGTCGAAGGGTTTAAGTCAGTTGACGATGTTAGTCCTGGAAAGTACGCCCCACCAAACCAATGTTACAAAAACCAACCGAACTTGCTGTTATTTGCTCGAGCCAACGGTGACTTACTATACTCGGCTGTCCAGCGGCGTCACTGAAGCATTCGAACATTCTTAGCCAATCATGCAATATTGTGTCTGTGTTTGCCACGTTATGTTCTAACTGCAGAGGCAGAGTCCCTTTGCATGGTTCTGACTTGTATTGACGCGAACACCATACATACAGATAGTATCAAATTATATATAAGGATAGTGGTGGAATGCAATACAGTGATTTTAAGCCTATGCTCTATATCCATCCATCATTTTGTCTAAAGATTGATTGAAGTTGAAACCTATCCCAGCAGCACTGAAGGGGTAAGATGAGAACTAATCAGTCCACTGCAGCACTTTCTACTAAAATTATGAAATATCAATATTATAGAACATGATGTCATTTTGGAATATTTACCCCACAAACACTTGTAGTATATAACATTGTTATATAAATTGCTTATGTGTTGCCTTAATTGCATTTTTTAAATATTACTAACAAATTCCTAATGAGCCAAGTATTGGTATACCGTGCCTAGAATATAGTCCGCATATCCAATTCATGGATCCCATTATGCGTAACATGGCATAAGCTCTTAGTTGAAACCAAGATGAAGGTTTAAGGCCTACTGGTTCGCAGGTGTTGTCATGACAGACCAACGTCTCTTGGCATTTTTTTCATATATGTGTATAATATGCAACAGTAATCGGCAGAAAGAGTCTTTAATGACAAAGTGAAAATTGGTTTCTGCAAAGTGGTCTAAATGAATTAGAAATATAAAACACAAAGTAGTTAATAGCATAATTATTCACCCCCCCTTCAAGTCAGTGTTTAGTAGATACACCTTTGGCAGGCTCTGACCTGGTTGTGCTGTATTATATTGACCCCCTTCTTTTTGACACCCACTGCACGCCAAACCTGCCTAGAAAGGGGTCCCTCTTTGAACTGCCTTTCCCAAGGTTTCTTCCATTTTTTCCCTTCAAGGGTTTTTTGGGAGTTTGTTCTTGTCTTCTTAGAGCAGGGGTCGGGAACCTTTTTGGCTGAGAGAGCCATGAATGCCATATATTTTAAAATGTAATTCTGTGAGAGCCATACAATATGTTTAAAACTAAATACAAGTAAATGTGTGCATTTTATGTAAGACCAACACTTTTAAAGTACAATAAGTCTCTGAATTCTTTTTACTAACATTGTTATGCTGTTGCTAACCAATGATGAATAAAGTACTTCTTACCATTAATGCGACTTCTGGTGCTGCATGGTTTTGCTGATGGCTTTGTAGTCTGGTTGATACGTGGTGAGGTTAAGCTTCATGCAGGCGTTGAGACTTATATCCGTTAAACGTGATCGTAGGTTGGTCTTAATGTTCTTTAGATGTGAGAAAGACTGCTCGCATGCATACGTAGAGCCAAACATTGTCAGTACAGCAATACTCACACGCTGCAGTGTGTGGTATGTGACGGGAAGCGCGTTCCAAGTTTTGACAATCAGCTGGTCCGCGGGATGAAGTTTTTTCGTTTCTCCCCACTTGTGTTTGCTCGCCAACTCTACTTGCTGTCGTGCAAGTCTTTCCAAATCTTCATTCAGTGACTTGAACTTATTCACCTACATGTCTGAGGCCTTCAGGTCAGCAGCTTGTAGCTCAAAATCTCTGATGGAGACACCGGGGATGTAACTCAGGTTGGCGCTGTCCACTGCACACTCGTGTGGATGGGTGATGAACTTAAAAAGGCGAGTGCGGTCATGAAATTCTCCAAAGCGCACTTTGAATGACTGCAGGAGATTAGATGTGAAGCCCGCTAGCTGCTGAAGATCAAGATGTTGAGCAGGGTCACTTGCTGTGCATGCATCTTTAAACTCTCCCAGTTTTTCAAAGTGTAGTCAACGACCTGTTTCAATGTCGGCGATGAAGAGTTCTAGCTTGTTTTCAAATGCAAACACTGCTTGTTGAAGGGATAAGACTGTATTTCCAACGCCTTGCATTTTGACATTGAGCTGGTTCAGATGTTCAGTCATGTCCACGAGATAGTAGAACTTCAGGAGCCACTCAGTGTTGGCTAACTCAGGATGCTCGACGTTTTTAATTTCAAGAAAAGTCCGGATTTCGCTCAGAGAAGCCGCGAAACGGCTGAGCACCTTCCCTCTTGACAACCAACGCACATTGCTGTGCAGAAGCAGACCAGGATAATTATTCCCAACTTCATCCAGCAGTGTTTTAAACTGGCGATCATTTAAAGCTCGGGCAACAATACAGTTGACCACCCGAATGACCAGCGACATCACCTCACCAAGCTGCTCGCCACACATCTGAGCAGAAAGTGCCTCCTGATGTAGGATGCAGTGAAAACTTAGGATGGGTCTCTTTTCATGTTTACGAAGAAGCGCTACTCTGTTTTTTCCCACCATGCACGGAGTACCATCAGTACACACCGAAATAAGTTTATCCATCGCTAGATTTTTTTTCTTTAGCGAGCTCAGTGAAAGACTTGAATAAATCCTCCCCTCTTGTTGTCCCTTTCATAGGCAAAACAGCAAGATTTTCCTCACGTAGTGTATCACCGACAGCATACCTTGCAATCACGCTGAACTGGGATAAATGGCTTACGTCTGCTGACTCATCCAAAGCGAGAGAAAAGAATGGTGCTGTATTTATGTCCTTCACTTGTGTTGCCTCAATTTGATTTGCCATCATGATGGTACGATCGTGAACAGTTCTTGCCGACAGAGGCATGTCTTTTATTCGTTTGATTATCTTATCTTTATCCGAAAAGTCGTCAAAAAGTTCATTGGCAGCATCAAGCATGAATGTTTTGGCATACTCCCCATCTGTGAATGGTTTTCCGTTTCTCACAATTGCTAAAGCACCAGCAAAGCTAGCCGAATTCCAGTCACCTTGTTGGGTCCAAACACGGAGTTGCTGCTGACTAGCTTGCACTCTGCACAGTAACTCTTGACATGCTTTCTTCCTGCTGTCCCCTGCAGGATATTTTGATGCAAATGTAGTATGGTGTGTGTCGGAGTGCTGCTTTATATTTGACCGTTTCATCGATGCAATTTTATCATTGCATATTAGACACACTGCAAAACCTGCTGTCTCCACAAAGGCGAATTCCTCTGTCCATTCCTGCTGAAAAGTACGATACCCCTCATCTTTTTTTCTTTTAGCCATGTTCTTCGATAAAAGGGTTTCTGCAATTAGCTAGCTGACTACTTGATTAAAAGGAGGGAAGTTTACTTCCTGACCTCACAACGACCCGTGTACGTTACGCATTATCCAGTAAAAATTTGGTGTTGTCCCGGAGGACAGCTGTGATTGGCTCCAGCCACCCGCAACCATGAACATGAGCGGTAGGAAATGAATGGACTGAAATACATGAGAATGTTTTATATTTTTAACGTTATTTTTTTTTTATTAAAGATTTGTCTGCGAGCCAGATGCAGCCATCAAAAGAGCCACATCTGGCTCGCGAGCCATAGGTTCCCAAACCCCTGTCTTAGAGAGTCAAGGCTGGGGGGCTGTCAAGAGGCAGGGCCTGTTAAAGCCCATTGCGGCACTTCTTGTGTGATTTTTAAGCTATAAAAAAAAATAAATTGTATTGTCACTCCAGGACATTTAAGTTGTTGTTTTGAAGCAATTTCTGTGTAGCTTTGGCTTTATGGTTGGAGTTGTTTTATTGCTGATAAACCAGTCATCTCCCAAGGTGTGGATTTCTTGCAAACTGCATCAAATTTTCCTCCAGGATTTCCCCAAAGTGGGGCTTGAGATTGTAGCTGTGCACCATACCTGGAAAGCATTTGTACAACACCATCTCGATTAGTCTTTCGACATTATTGGCTTTCAGAAAAAGGGACGAGCTTGCGATACTTTAAATGTGAAATGGTGCTGATATGTCAACCTTTTCAGTAACTAGTTATTTAATATGACCTCTGTAGTTAATGAGGCCGGAAACTCCGTTGTCACGGCTGATAGCCCCCTCTGCCTAGAAGATGTGTCCATAAACAAAACTGAATTAGAGGAAAACGACAGAGGTGTGTAAAATAAAAACCCAACAGCAGTGTAAAAACCTAAAGTACCTTCTGTAAAATAATGTACTTTTTGGAACATTTCAGAAAAATGAATAAACAAAATCTGCTAGTTAAACAGCGTAATGATTTAAAAGTAAAAATGGCCCTCTGAATGTGACACTGGATGGAGCAAAAACCTTGCAGGCCTTGGGTGCCCTCAGGACTGAAACTGAGACCCAGTGCTCTACACAACTGTGGGTACCGTTTTATTGTAATCATTTTGTTATGAGTACACTCTATTGGCGTTGAGAGAGTTTATTTGCTAAATTAGAGAAAATATGCAGTATCTTAATTTGATTAAAATTTCTGCAGTGCAAATATAGGCACACATCTTGTTTCCATAAAGTGTTTTTATGTAACTAATTTTTGGTACTTTAACATAAGTTAATGCTTTGTCATCTTTATTTGCTTGGCCCCAGTCATGTTTGCTTACAGGTTCCTAGTTCTTTGTTTTATCTTTGAGCAGAATTTATCTGTCCTTTGATTGTTCACTGGAAAGCTTTAGAAATGTGAAATAAATAGGATCTGGTGGAAAAATAGGAATGTAGTCATTATTTTGAAAGCTCTGTAGGAACCAAAAAGACATGAAATGTGGATGGGTTTGTAGTCTTCTTCAGCTTAATTGCTTTGCTTTGTGGTGGTAAATAAAACCTTTGGCTTAATGTGCTTGTTTTCTTCAGCTGTTTACTGACTGTGACGATTGTTCGTTTAGTAGGAGGAATGACCTGCTTCAGGAAGACAGTGTTTACCAAGAGCTTTATCATTAATCGCCTCTGATACATTTGGAAGTATTGATCAGATCTGAATGGCGACAAAATTCAATCGCCTCTGTTCCATATCAACAGCAGTGCTGATCACTAAAATCAGTGGCAGATGAATTTGTTATTGATGAATGGCATTTAAATGTGTCCTTTGGTCTGAACATACATTCTATTTTGCAAGTCTAATATGGTTATTTTTTTAATCATCTTTTGCGTATCCCTATGAACTTGTAATTGGTTTATGTTTAGTTTGTTTAATCATTTAGATCATTTCTAAAACATTGTAAGGATTCCAGTGTGAAAATGTGCTTATGGTAAAAAACAGGAAAATGTGTGTGCCAACATGAGTCCAATTTATAAAACCCAACATACACGTATTTCTATTCCATTTACTTTTATATATTACAGTCATCTTGTAAATGGATGTACATGAACGTGTCTCTGGCTGCGCCCGGTTGCCACCCTGAAACGTCCATTCATGGACTATGCAAATCAACCTTGTACATATATTATCATGTAACTGCAGGCCTTCATTGGCTGGGAGAGCAACCTGTGTCCTGACGCATCGTGCTGCACCAACTGAGTGAGCCAAGAGCGTGTGTGGCATTGTAGCACCTCTCCTCTGTGCTCTGGGGGTCAGAAAGGCGTAAGGTGCCAACATCTGAGTAGGTACCCAGTATCACCTGACACCATTGCTGTTTCAGTGAATACTAAAGCCAAGTAAAAGATTTAGCAAGTGACCTGAATAACAAGCCAGCTGCCATAACCATCACATCCTCCATAGCTACTTTGCCTCAGAATAAATGAATCATGGGTTGACCCAGGCCACAGAGCCCATGAGGTTTGTCAGTCTCATCTTGGCATCACGGTTGACTTGTGTGTTAATAGAATGTCCGTGCTAACGGTTAGCAAAAGCAGCTTCATTCTTGCTAGGTGTCCTTATTACAATATGTGTCTAGTAAATTGCTCTGATTGTTCTTGTTCTTTATCTTTTTCCCCACTCCTATGCTCTGATTTGAGTTAGGAAAATTGAACACTGCTGCAAATTGCCCTTTTATGCTACCAAAAACATGTTAAGTTAGTAGTGCCTTGTCAGTTGCTTCATGTCTTCCAGCACAGCAAGTGTGATGGAGTAAAGCTTGGTTGAGATATTCCATTAAAAGTGATGATAAGCAGGCTTAATTAATTGATGAAATCCAAAAAAGTTCCTTAGTGCAAATATGCAGAATTGGCCCTCTTAAATGGGAAGTAAAATACAGTCTGTGTATCATAATTATCACTTTTGAGATGTAATATTTTGTCACATCAAAGCACGTTCTAATAATGGCTCAGTGATATGATTTTATTATGAATGCGAGTCGTCATTTGGCTGGTTTGGCTGCATTGCTCTTCCTTATCGAGGGTGTCATTTTCCATTTTCTCTGAAATGTTGCTTATAGATGGGTCAGAGTTGCTGTAAATATGAACATATTCCAGAGTCAATTTTTTGTTTATAAATCCCAACAACTGGAAAGCTACTCATGTATATTTCAAGCCTCTTTATGTCTGTATGCAAATTTTATAAATTTGACCCCGTTGTAGCATGAGCCACTCTGACAGTTGGTTCCATTGGGTGTTTTGCAAGTCCATCACTAAAATATAAAAAATAAATTACAAAATTATTCACCTGCAGGATAAATCATTGAAATGTACAGTATTGGTTTCCTTTTTTGTGCTCCTTTTAAAAAGGGGTGGTATATCACTTACTACTGCCCCACTTTTCCATGAATGTGGCTTCACATTCTGCCTTCGGCTCTGTTTTCATACTTGGCTTTGCCAAGCATCTGTTAAAGATACAGTATGTAAGCTGGTTAACTCTGGAGGTTTAAATTTTGCCTGACTGCAGTGAGTGTGCTGGATGAGCTTATTGATCTTGCTTTACATTTGGAGTCCCATCGGGAGACTCCTGCTCTCCATGGCACTAAAGTCAAGCAATTTGTTCAAGATATACTCCACCCAAATTTTTTTTTGAAGTGTTTTCCTTATCTCATGTAATGAAAAATTGTAATAATGTTTTCATGCAGAACAAGAGAACAAAATTTGAATATTTCAGTTACATGCTACAGTGGTCGGGACTACTGCTTCATGGACCCAGCATCCAGGATTCAAATCCTGCATTTGACTGTTGAATCTGTGGATTTTTCATGCTCTCCCTTTGTCCAGGTGGGTTAGGTGAATTGGCAAATCCAAAACTGAGAGAATGTGAGTGTGCGTGCGCATGAGTGTGGCCTGGTGCCCATTCCAGGGCTGTCTCCTGCCTTGTGCCATTGCTGCTGGAATATGCTCTGAACTCCTGCAAAACTGAATAGCATTAAAGGAATACACCACCCAAAAAATGTTTTTTTAAATGTTACTTATCCCAAGTAGTTTGTAGTGATGACTGAGAAAAAAATTAATCGTGTTTTCATGCAGATCAAGAAAAAACAGTTGGTGGCCCATTCTGTCCAATAGCAAAAAACTATGTGAAAAATGTCCATAGGAAAAAGAAAAAGAAAAACTTGCATTACTAGTGTTGCATAATCCACATGTCCATTACTCGCTTGAATGTGTGAAACGTATGCATTATTATTACTTCTGGAAAAATCTGTGTATAATGTTAACAGAAAAGGTACATTCCCATAGTTCTGTTCTTTTGGAATTTGAAGACTGGACTATTGCCCAGTGAATGTGGGAGATAAGCATGTCTTTCATTCAAGAAAAATACAAGTTTAGCTATACTTGTTACTGACCAAATGTTTGCACTCTATTACAGTGTAGAAAAAAATCCTAAAGAAGGAAAATTAATATTTTGTTCATTGATTAAATTGTAAGAATAATTTAGAATAATTAGGTTTATACTTTTGTTTAATATTTATTACATATAGGAAATAAAGCAGGAATGTACATGACATATTTGACCCCCAGGTGCCACAATGATATATAAACAAATGTTTGTGTGTGTTACTTTAAGGTAATAGCCCAACAGTTCTAATGTTAAAGTTTGCATAGGCTTTGCATATCATGTTTTATTAAATTGCCTAAAAATATTGAGATATTTATTTTATCCATATCACCCAGCCTAATAATAATGTTTTGCATTAGTGGAAGCTTAGTCTATCAGAGATGTGCATTTACTGGGTTGTCTAAAAATAGCCCGTTTTGCTGCCAAGAAACATATTAGCTAACACTGCTTTTGTGGCGCTTGATGGATTTTTGAAGACAACTGAGTGTCCATCATTACAATGACTAAAATGTGACAAAGCAGTGAAAGCATATAACATATATAGTATATATAGCATGCATTTAAATTTTGTCAGAGCCACAGAGATGCAGCCTGCAATTCTGAGTATGTTGATGGATGGCTTAATTACTGCAATGAAGGCCTCCCTGTTTTAGGGCTAATTCTGGATGATCGAACAGGCATAACAACTAATACTGTCTGATCAGTGTTTGTGTTTTCAAGGTATCTCACATATACAGTACGTGCAAAGCTTTTATTACAAGAATTCTAAAGTAATTGAAGGGAAGGCTGAGCTCTTTTTTCACTAAAGTTGTTAATCCTGTACGGTTTCTTGAATGTATAAATGCAAACATTAACCCCACATCAGCCAGTGTCCGGTACCTGATTAAAGAGAGTTGGTGACAAATTTGATTTTGAAGGAATTGATAACCTAAGGAACATTAAAGAGCTCCTGTAAATGAAAGTGTTCTGAGTAGTCTCATGCCTTACTGATTCATGTGGTGTTTGGATTTTGATAGCATTGTGTAAGCATTGCTGATTTTTGCAGTCAAAAAATTGATGATTTTTGGCAGATGTTCAGTAAGCTCTTGTTGTCTTAGAAAAGCAAACATAATAAAGAGATTAAAACTGTGTCTGGTCCAAACTTTTTAGCTTTACCAAACAAAATAAAATGCAGATAAGGTGCTGATAAAGTTCAAACTTTATTAACTTTATAGGTCAACCCTTGTGTGCAGACTGCCATGAAGCAGCACACTCCCCCTTTCCATCTTTGGTATTTTATCATTGAGTTCTTGTGAATCTGCTTTACAGAACTCAATGCTGACTCCCGTTTCAATAAACCATTTCTCCTTATTTATCAGCAGGTGATCATGTGGTGATGCGGCCTGACTGACTGCAGTCTGTCCTGATGTCATGGGGGCATTTGTGTGCTGCTCTTCCAAATCGAATGGGGCATTGTTTCAGACCTGGAATAGAGCAAGCCTTGTCTCTAGTTATATTGCACATAATATGAAATATTAGGGAAACATTTGCTTTTTATTTAATTCTTTTGCAGTTTTTACTTTTTTCTTTTCATCTCAAATTATTTTTCTTATGTTTAACAAGCTGATGATTCAATATCCATGCAACCTCCATTAACTGACAAACTGATGACTGTGTTGCAGCTCTGCTCCCACATAATGGTAGAGTTTATTTATTATTTAATGCATTTCACTGTACTGTAAGTTATATTGACAGTAAAATGAATTGAAACTAAGGAGCTGGCTTGTTTCCTAAATGCCAGCATAGTGAGCTTTCTAAAAGGGAATACTGATCTGTGTCTCATGTTCATATCTTCAGCACACAACACTCAAGAAGGTTGTCTCGCTTTCTGCTGCAGGTTCTGCTTGATTGTCAACTGTGCACTTCAACATTGCTTTGTTCAAATGTCTGTCTAATATTTAGTTTGCTTTTTCATCCCAACTCTGTCTTGTGGTTCTTACTCACAATAATATTGCATTAGCACGGATGCACCCAAAGGTAGTTGAGTGGACTTACTGGCTGTTTTAGATAAGTGAATCCTAGTGCGTCCAGCTACAATGCCTTTAAAAAGTATTCACTCTGAATGTGACACTGGATGGAGCAAAAACCTTGCAGGCCTTGGGTGCCCTCAGGACTGAAACTGAGACCCAGTGCTCTACACAACTGTGGGTACCGTTTTATTGTAATCATTTTGTTATGAGTACACTCTATTGGTATTGAGAGAGTTTATTTGCTAAATTAGAGAAAATATGCAGTATCTTAATTTGATTAAAGTTTCTGCAGTGCAAATATAGGCACACTTTGGACATTTTCACATTTTGTTGTTATACACAGTGGATGTAATTGGGCTTTTTTGACACTGGTAAACAGAAAAAGACTTCAATGTCAAACTGAAAACTGATCTCAGCAGCATGCTGTATATTAATTGCAAATCTAAAATGCAAAACAGTTGATCACATCAATAGGTCAGTATTTAGTAGAAGCATTTGAAGTTTGGCAGCCATATCAGCCTTGGATCTTTGTGTTCAGGTGACTCGCTGTATCACTTTGCACAACTGGGTATTGCAATTTTCCCCCCACTCCTGATTACAGAATTGCTCATACTCTGACCAGTTGCATGAAGATTGTGATTAGCAAATGTGTAGCCTTTTTACCTTGTGTCCTTTGTCAGTTTATAATGTTTAATTTTGAATCACTTTGTCTTGTATTCCTGCTGGTTTTAGGAGGCACCTTGTAGTTCTGTCTATGGAAGGTGCTGTGCCAAATCATTCTCTTGAAGGGCCACTGATGTTTGGTAAATTTGTGACAATTTGGTGGTGTTGTGGACAAGTTTATTGCTGTGGGGGATTTGCATTTTGACATTTAAACCATTGTTGGTTTAAAATCAGCTTCGTCATGTACAGTAACTGGTACTTTTTTTGTTAGTCGCCACCACTGAAATCCATATAACATGTTCTTGTTTAGCTGTTACACTGTCAAGCGTCTGGGACTCTCTGGTGTGTTTTGCAGGTTAATCATTCACTCAGCCCCCTGGCTTTTCGATTTGTTTTTTTTTTTTTTTTCCTCTGTTGCTTTAATGTGTTTTCCCATCCCAGTCTGTGGGGAGTTTGCATATTCACTCTTTGTTTGCTAGTATTTCTTTACTATCACATTCCAAAAAATGAGGATGTTTACCTACTGAGACCAATTTAAAACTGTGTGAGAATTTGTGAGGGGTTGTGAGTGAATGAGGCCTGTGGTGGGCTACCTTGTGGCTGGTTCTGCTCTGATAAGCTCCAACCTATCTAAACACTGAATTCGATTAAGAGAGTTCAGTGATGGATGTGTGTATGATTGTGTTTATGTGCTGGATATACAGCACCAGTTAACGCTAGCTCTTGATTCAGCTAACCAGCTATGCTTTGCTTTTGGTGAGACAAAAGGGCATTAATGTTCATAAACGGGGACATCTTGATCGTCTAAGGGAACCTTTTTACTGATATTTGTGTTATTGTATGCTGAAGGCCAAGAAATGTGTTCTGTGCAAAGGTATACCGTATATCGTCCTCCCTTGAAAGCATATGGGGTGGAGAGAAATTTTTATTACTGTTAATTCATTCCAGCAGCACCCTTACTAAATTATCACTTATTAGTTGTGAGTTAAGACCAAGAACTAGATTTTTTTTTTTTCTCCCGCTTTATATAGGCTGGCTAATGCTACTTTTAGTGTTAAAAGCTCCTTTCACAAACACAACAGGGGCATTTGCAGATTAGACATCCCAGATAGTTAGCAGGTTTTGCCCATTCACACATTATCATCCCACAGTTTATCGGCTCACTGACATTCACATGGCACGCAGGGTATTTGAAAAGTTTTACAGGAGATCCCTGTCTCTACAGAAACATTATCTTATTCTTAAAGAAAGTGTGTTGAACAGCAGAGGTTGAGTACTTTTGTTTTTGTTTTTTTTTTTTTTGTTTTTTTTTTCTTTCTTTTTAATAGTAAAGTTGCACAATGTATTTGAATGCAGATGATTCAAAATGCAGCAGCATTTATGGGCACATCTCACTCCTCTGTGCTGGCTCCCTGCAGAAGTACACATTAAGTTCAAATTCTTTTTGCTTACCTTTAGAGCATTGATGAGTTAGCACTCATGAGATCCTATACTCCTCCTTCTTGCCCACTCGGGTCTTCTAATGAATGGCATCTGGTGATGCCACCTCTATGTGACATCAAATCTCAATCTGGACTCTTTTTACATGTACTCATAACTTGTGGAACAAGCTGCCCACCTCCATCCAAACAGCTGACTCCCTCACTCTGTTTAAGAAGTGTTTGACTCTCTTGTTCTGTAAAGATCTGTCTAATTTGTAATGGCTTTGGTAGTAGGTTCTTGTAACCAAGGAAAGAGTCGCTTGTCTTGTTTTGTTCTGTTTGTTTTAAAGTTTTTTTATCTGTGATGTTCAGTTTTGTAACCTTGTCCTGTAGTACTTGTTTCAAAACAGCCTCACAGACTGCTGTTTACTCGGTTTTGTTGACCACATTGGATAAAAGTGTCTGCTAAGTAAATAGGACAACACCAACAATGGTGTCCTGTGAAATTCAGCAGCATTTGTGACTCTGCAAGCTTTCAAACATGTATGCATTGTTTTTTGTTTTGTTAAGATAGAAACCCCTGTCATCACAGTGTCACAACTTATTTGAAGATTAGAGTATGCCAGTGTATTTGTTGGTATCAAAATAAACCAAATACCATCTGTGAAGCAGGGAGTTCATGGCTGCCTCTAATAATTGAGCCCATTTGGTTCATTCGTGGCTTTATTGAAAAGCAGCCCGCTTATTTCACAATCAATCCTGTTTGCTTTCCAAATAGCTAGACTTGTAAAATGGCTCAAGTCTCACGTAGCAATCAAGCCATTCACTCAAGTCTCTGTTATGATTGGTCCATTCACATAAATGTCATTTTTATCTACATTGAGACACTGATGATTTGTGTGCTTTATCTAGCAGTTTTCTGCCTTTCTTCATACATGTGTCAATTAGGGAAATTCCTTGTGAATTCTGTCTAGCAGGTTTTGTTTTGGGAAGTGTTTGTGCCATTTTTCATTAGATTCTGGAGTTGGATCATGTGCATGTGTGAACAAAGTCAAGAATTTTTGACTGGAACAATTTCTGGGACAGCCTTCATGTTCTAAAAATGTCAAAGATTTGGTTTCTGATAAAAGTTTCAATGGAATTTCGGAAAGAATCTTCACAGGGAGTAAAGTAGCAAGTAATCTGAAAATTATTTTCAGTTTTAAAATGCATCACCTTGAGCCCAAATGTTAGGCTAACCAGTAGGGTCACCTGGGATTTACTTTTTGTTTTGTTTTTTTCCCCCTTTTTGAACTTTACACTGTGTTGCTGCAATTTGCATTTTCATGCCAGGAAAGATTTGATAGGAATGCACACGTTCTCTGTAAAATTGGAATTGCCCATTAATCCTATACTCCCCTTTGCATGTGGGCAGTGACACAAAATGAAGTTTGCAATTTAGTTTTGGGCAGTATTGATTAAAATTATGAAGAACTCCATTAGTCTGATGATTTTCTTTCTGCATCTTGGTTTTACATTTGTGGTGTTTTCTTCTTACAGTTTAAGCCATATGTTGCTAAATTGTAAGGCAGTAAAAGATTATTCAAATAAAAATCTACCACCTTGACTCCATTCTGACACAGTGTCTAAGTGAAGGGCATAAACTGCACAATCGAATGCAAAATTCTCATCAAGACTGCATATTTGTCCACTTTAATAAAAGGGTGAGAGTCTGTGTCTGTCTCTCTGTCATTTTAACAAATGGTGCATCACAAGCATAAACCCTGCTTTTACTAATCCCATACCAAATGGCATGTAACAGAGACATACTACAAATGTATGTGATGCACTAGCATTTTATTACTACAGATGTTTGACGTGCTATCTGGAATGAAAAATGCAATGTATTTTATTACTACATCCATTAAAAAATACATTCCAATAAATGGCGCAAACATTAACCTGAGGTCTATGTTGAGTTAGATTTCAACCCTTCTGGACGGGTAGCATGGCTAGTTATGTAATAAATTATAATTGTTAACTATAATATACAAAAGTCCAAGTAATGCAACTTTTGGCAGTCAAATTAAGTCATTACTCCAAAGTTACAGATAAGATATGCAGAAAAATACACATTTTGTTTTGTAAGAGATGCTTATCTTAACTGGATTATCATAATTTCACATAATCAATAAACATCATCTGCAGGTCAGAACCCAAAACTGGGCACAGACAAATTTAAACTGGCAAATCTACATGGCACAATTCATTTTCCAGTTCATCCCAGTTAATGTTTTAGTGTTGTACATGAGTTCATGAATAAGAACTTGTGATGCTTAATTGAACAGCGACACTGATCTTTATATATCTTTATTTAT
>JANRMT010062861.1:21553903-21670673 GCA_026402145.1 Polypterus bichir lapradei
ATATAAAAAATAAAACATTATGTATTTATTTACTTTACTTTTTTCACCCATTTTGCAGGGTTTCATAGCCTATTTTGGTACCTTCATTTACAAGAACAATCCATTGCAGTGTACTCTTGCTCATTTTAAGTTTGCCCACAGTCATTACTTAACCAAACATGCCAATCTTGGGCAGTGTGTGCTGAAATCTGGTTACCTAGAAATAACCCATGCAGACTTCAGCATCCAGGCCAGACTTTGAACTGTGGTCCCTGGGGGTGTAAGGCAGCTTCACAGAACCATCTGTGCCAAACTGTAACCATAGTAACTAGCTATAGCAAATGCACCAGGACACACGCAAGACTGCAGAATGTTGGGAAGTATCACCATGTTGATTCACCTAATTAAATTTACACCTTGTAATTGCACTGTCTGCTTTCTTACAGCTATGTGGGTAATTTTGTTTTGGAAGCTAATTGCTACCCAGCATTTTGAAAAGTAATGTTAAAAGGAAATTTTACAGAATGAACTGACCAGACGCATGCAGTCGGTAAAGAGCAGCATTAAATCTAAAGACATATTTTGAACAAGTGCATGTATATCTGTTATAAGAGGGTTATGTGTGTTCTGTTTTGTGTGTTGTATTTACCCCATTTATTGACACTGTTGCACCCCCAATTTCCATGTAAGGGGCCTCTCTCTGAATTGCCTTTCCCAAGATTTACATTGTTTGTGGTTTTTTTTTCTTTTTCTTTCCCTTTCTCTCAGAGGGGGGCTGTCAAAAAAACAAGGTCTTTTAAAGCCCTTTTTTTGACATTCTTTGTGTGATTCCGGGCTTTACAATTAATAAATTGCTGCTGTTCAAGAAATGTTTTACATTATACCATATTAACGTAATAACCTGTCCAACAACAAGACCTAGTTTTTGTTCTAGGCGGATATTTAACACAATTCATTCAGACAATGGACAACTATTACTTTCTGTATATATAAATAATGCACACACACACCCACACATTTCCTACTTTCCTGTACATCAGTGGTGTCAAATTATAATTTTTGATTGCCAAAAATAACACTTTATATAGCCAAAATTGGACAGAATATATCAACAAACAACTCGCACAAGCAAGAATTTGTAGACCTGCATTAATGTGCACTGGTATTGGATGGCACTTGATCACAATAAAACGATCTAAAATAAAGTGTAAAAGCACTGGTGATGGATCACACATACTACATTTGGAGCTGATCAAAAATGTATAGTGATAAGAGAGTTTAACATGGGAGGAAATGCAAATGCATTTTATATACACATAAAGTAATCGACTCAACGGAAAAGACAACAGAATCTTGTAGATAGGGGTTGGCAGCTGTTAGGTAAGCCGCAATAGGATGGCCAGTCCTGACATCTGTGTAGCTTTAAAAAAGCAAGTGGATTTTGTGATGTTGTGCTGCTTCTTTGTAAGACTGTCATGTTTTACTGTAATGCTGAAACTCTAAATTTATTTATGGCTCTGTGGCATGGCATCTTCTTTTCACTTTTTTTTTCTTGGTTCACCACGAGCTGCCAGTTTCCTTTCTAATAACAAGCAGGTTAGTATCTGTGGTGAAGAGGTAAATGTGAGCAGATATTGAAGATGCATTTTAAAGCCATGTGTAAATGTAAACTATACAAATCTAAATATCAAACAAACTTTAATGATGTCCCTTGAGGAAACCAATGGTTATCCTGGGCCACATGAAAACTGTTTTGAAAATTAATGAAGCAGCCAATTTAAAAAGGTCCAAGGGCCTGCAGTAGATGATCTGACCATTTGTGTGTGTGTGTGTGTGTGTATACATGTTCGCTCATCTTTGAAAGATATAATTCATTAATAATATTAACCAGTTAGTCTACATTGCTACTCTTAACCACAATCCCAGACACTATCTGTTCATGGGCGCTTTATGGAATTCAATTTGTGTGTTTTATAACGTTTAAAGGTTTCATTTGAAGCCCTTTTTAGAGTTTCTAGCCTCTGGCATCTTTCTGCGTTTAGAGCTTAACAGAAATCTCTTAGCAGCGGAAGCCCTGCTCCGACTTCATTCTCCATTTCTGAAGATTCAAGTGACATGGCATTCTGACTTCTTGTGATGCTAAATCTGTGTGATGTGGTAAAATCTTTTTAACAGTAAGAAGATTAAAGTAGAAAAGGCCATTTGAGAGCAGTTTACTATATTTTTTTTTTTCCTTTCCTTCACCCCTACCTCTCATCAGCCAGAACACCAGGTTGCCCTTCTGCAGTAATCAAGGTATAGCAGGTTTGAAAAGACATAATAATCGTGTGATCTGTACAGTTTGCTAACTTCACCCAGTGCATCGCAGAGAACAGGATTAAAGGATTTGTCTGAACTGACTATAAGTGAAGGTAGCAAATTCAGAAACACAAAGCTACTCAAGCAGTTAGAGTTCAGAATGCTGAAATGTGGCTTCTGCTTATGAAGCAGGCTTGCTCGCTGCATGGTCTCTAGCCATGGATGCAGATGTCAAGAGATTACAGATGGCCAAGCTTAAACCCTATTAGAATTAACGTATGTGGATAACCAATAGTTTAATAAAAGTCCCAGGTTTATTTTAAAACAATATTTTGAACTTATAATTTGTTGTTGTCCTCGGCAACCATGTTTAGATATGCATTTGAGGGGGAAATGGTGTACTTGAATAAATCAGCTTCATACAGAGGTGCCATGAGAGTCTCCACTCCAACCAACAACCATAGATTAAATTTAGTTAGTCAGTGGTGAAACCCATCAAAGAATGAGAGCGGCTGTCTCTGTACTGTACAAATATACTCGAGTCCATCATCTGAGCCTTCTGTGTCTTTTTAAATCTAAACGGCTTTAGGAACATTCATGGTTTAAATTGCAAAGTGTGAAAGTTTAGCTATCCAGGTAGATGGTGCAAACTTACTATGAGGAGCCAAACCTGCCATAAATCTGTATATTTTTGTGTGGTTTACGTGTGAACACTGTTGGTTCATAGCCTAATAGCACAGACCTCAACCAGTAATGTACAAGTGCAAATAAATTAATATATTTTATGTGTTTAAATATAAACTACAGTTTTTATAATTCAGTAGACATAAACCACTACCATTCATACGAATTGAACCAGTGTTGTACTCATGCAAACCAGTACTAAATCATAAACCAATAGTGTTCACATGAAAACCAATAGATTGTACATAAAATATCATTTATGGCTTGTTTGACCTCTCGTAAATGAAAGGGTTTTTACATTTTTGAGCTACATCCATACCCAGAGTCACACAAGAGTTAACATGAACTGTATTGCAAAAATAGTTGAAAATAAAAATATTTGTTAGGTAAACCTTCTCACATATCCCATGTGTGTGCTTCTTATTAAAAACTACATGAAACAGGATTGAAAATCCTATTTTTACAGATTTGGTTTATAACCTGCATGCCCCCCTCGTGCATTTTGAGCTGTATGCAGTGGTGGAAATCACAAGTGGTGTATAAGCAATGAATAACTTTGAAGCATTATTATATACAGTACCTGCAATCCATGACTGTAGCTAATGGCTTGTTTGAGAGATGCTCACGCCATGCAGTACTGCTGGTTGACAAAATTTACCTGAGGGGACCTGAGGAAGTTCCTTATGAAACTTTTGAGTGAGGTAACTAAGTCATTTTGGGCTCTTTATTAGCACAACAGTGATCATTTACAGCGAGCCCAGCTTGTATGTCATTAAGGATATACCAGTCTTAAGAACAGCACATAAGGACACACCAGCTATTCATTTTTGTGGTGTTCTTTTTTTTTTTTTGTTTGTTTTTTTTTTGAATAGTGGAAAGCAAAGCATTCCATTATGAAAATGTTTCATTTGATGCACTTAAAATGCGTTTATAAGATATTGAAGAGCCCTCAATGCTGATGAATAAATTATTCAGTAGCAGGTGTTAGAGAAACATAGCTTCTTATTATTTATTTTTATTATTACTACTACTTTCTGATATCTCACACAAACAGGATATGTTATTTTCAGAAATCAATTTTTTGTCAGTAAATCCATTAAATCAAGCACCAGGTTTTCTGTAAAAAATTCTTAGACAAAAAGGAGCTTTTAGTTGTTGGTAAGCACATAGCTGGCTTGTTTGAAAATACTTGAAGTGCCTGATGGAACGTGGAAAGGCAGGGAGTTTGTGTGAGGACACAATATACAGGCTTGGTTTAATCAGACTGGGAAATTGGGGGGTGCAGAGGGGTTTGGGAATATCATACTTGGCATTTTTGTAGCTGTTTACAGTTGTAACAAACAGCACATGCATAGGCAAGGGAATGCTTTTAAATAGAAAATACACACAAATTATCTGACTTTTGGGTTTAAATATAAAGGATTGATTATCACGTTATGACTCATTTAACTACCCTTAATGCATGCACCTACCTGATAACAAATTCATCATGTGTCCTCCCTGCAGAAAACCATTAGTTCTTTAGTGCTTAGAATTCAAGTATCAAATTCAGAGCAAGTTTTGATGACTCCAAAAACTTGATTCTGTATCTTTCAGCAGATGAATAATTTGCTTGAGAGTCGTCAAGTCGATAGACCGTTGTGTGAATGTGAATTTGTTATCAGGTTCCTCAGCCCTTTTCAGGACTTTGTTAAACTCGTATCATGGAGTGTTGCCCTGCTCATAAAGCCATTCACAGATTGTTATACTGCTATCACGAATGAATTTACCTGATTGTTTGCAATTTTTACATATCCTATGGTATTCAAATGATTTCCATGAAAATACAGCTGTTGCCTTTACTGCTAATGGTTGATGCCTCCATCCCAGCCCCCTGCAACTGCACCTTTTTAGTTTTTTTTGAAAAATGTGAAACTAGCCAGTGTCTTCCACTTCCAACCTTAGTAACTGAATCAAGTCTTACATTCTAGGAGTTGTTCAGGACCACGGTTAAACCCAGTTACTAGTCGACTGATTGTCTGTATGTATACCGAATATTAGGAATAAGTTTGAATTTTTTGCACTTGCTTCATTTAATTTAAGCATTTTAGATCAATTTTTCATTTGAGTTAAAAAAAAAAAAACAGGATAACAAAGTAAAAAACATGTTCTTATATAATTTTTAAATAAATCTAATAAAATCCACTATAAGATGTTTGAACGTAGCCGTCTTTCACTTGTCCCATTCAGCCAATTGAAATTTTAAATCAATAATTGACATTTTCTTTGCAGATTAATGCATATTCACAGTAAAATAAGGTTGATTTTTCAAGACTCCTCCTGCACTGTGAAAGCAGACAAAGGAAGCCTACTTCCTCTGACTGCCTTTTTTTTTTTTTTTTTTAACTTGCAAATTAAGGTCTCTTCTCAAAAAAATGAATGTTTCCCTATCTTAAGCAAAGCCCCCAATCAACTTTAAAATTTCTGCTAACACTCTTGAGACCAGGGCCATATCTGTATGTTTGTCTTTGCAAGTTTTCATATCGGCCTTTAGTAATTCTCTGTGTTTGGCAGCAGGACCCTCCCTCAGTGCTACTCATTTCTTGATAATCTATTTTTACTCCTATTTTTATATTAATCTAAGTACCCCAATCTTCAAAGCATTCTGTTGAGGATCATTCACTGCAATTGTTTTACTCCCCGAAAGGTTTTTACCATGGCTCTGTCCGTTGATCCCTGTTGTCCTTTTGCCAAGCGAGAATTCCAGGTACTTTTTTACATATGTTTTGGGAGTGAAATTGTTGTAGTAGCCATAGATCTGTTTATTGATAACTCAGTCATCCCTCAAGAGGGTCTGCTTCTTTTTTAACATTTTTCAATGTTAAATAGTTTTGGTCATTGACATTTTCATAGTGGAGAGATTTTTGAACTTGTTAAATTGGGTCTTGCATTTTATTTGTACTGTTGTGGTCTAATGAATGAGAGAATTTTAAAATGAATTTGGAAAATTCCTAACAGAAAAATGTTCAGTGTAGGTAGTGACATCCATCACATGTTCTGCAACTCTGCGATGGCCAGTACGGTTTTCTGTGTGTTGTGCTGATCTGGAAACCTCATTTCAAGAGTGGCCCATTAAATTAGTAAGCTGAATCAGTAAGCTCAGCTGTGATGGCACACACTCAACATGAAGAAGGTAGTGATGGAGGAGAGGATGAAGACAAAAATGGTCCCTGTGACCAGTGCTACACATCCTCTCTGTGACACATTAGCAGTGAGGACATTTAGTTGACAGTTTATTCAACAGAAACGCAACTGAGTCTCCTTCATACTATTGAACCTTTTATAATGTGACTGGTACCTTATGTTTAGCCAAGTCTTTAGTAATGCTTGTGTGTATTTCATTGAGCTTCTGGAAAAAGCTAAATTTCCCTCTTGGGCCAGATAAAGTACTTTCTGTTTCTCTTTCTATCCTCTTTTATCTTGCCATATCTATTAAGATCATTAAACTGTTATTTGTTGATTTGAATGCTGGGCATCTGGATGACATACAGGTGATTGAATTGTTCACGGCCACACTTTGTCATGTTGGCATTTAACCAACCCTGTTCTTTACCCTGTGTTTGGTGGCTTAGACATTAGGCAGCCACAATGGTTGACCATTTGAAAATAATTTATTATTATATAGTAAATGCTAACATTACTCAAAGTTATTGTCTGCTTTTACATGCATTTTTATTACTATTTAATTTAATATTGTTTTTTGTATCAGTATACTGCTGCTGGATTATGTGAATTTCCCCTTGGGATTAATAAAGTATCTATCTATCTATCCAGTGCTCAATTGAAAATTCTAAATTTGTAGCACTGTACAGTGTATGAAATAGATCAAAATATTTCATAGTAAAAGAAAGATGGGCAGTGTTAAGCACTGTTGCATCATGGGTCCAGTGTCCTAGATACTTAAACTTTGTGGAGTTTGCATATTTGACTCTTATTTCTGCATATTTTTTTTTCCTCCCACTTTTCCCCCAAATTGTGCAGCTTAGATTAACTGGTGACACTAGACTGGCCCTATGTGGGTGAGTTCGAGAGTGGACTGAGCCCTCCATACAGGGTTGATTTCTGCTTTGGGCTCAGCGCTGCAGGTATAGATTCCAAGCCTCTTCCCAACTCCCTGGTGTCCCTGAGTTGGATTACGCAGACCTGGGAATGTTGTCATGTCTTGTGAAGCCTAAATAAGCTCTTCTTGCATTCCTTATAGCCCCTGCCCATGTAAATGTTGATTTAGGAATTCACCTGCTTTCTCTGGGTCACAACAGCAAGCAGCCAGTACCTACTATGCACATAAGACGAGAATCTCTGTCTCTTGGTGTGCAGGGTTTTTTTTTTTTTTTTTTTTTTTAACACTGATGTGAGAAGTTTGCTGACATGTTTGAGATGCCTGTCACTGGAACTAGAGTTTCTTCATTCCACATCATAACATCTGCTGCTAGCATGAACATCACAATAGCCAAGAAACAGAAGGAGAGCTTTGTTTTAACACCTGCTTCCCTTTTACTGTGTAAACCTGTTTACACAAAGCATACAATACCTGGACACACCCTCGGGGGGGGGGGGGCCTCCGGCGGGCGGATGGATGTCATTCTTAGATCACATGGTCATCTCAGAGTGTGACCAAAACCTGGTGGTTTCTTCTAAGGTTGCTTTGGTCTTGTAGAAAGCAAAAAGGAAATATACTTTTTAGTTTACCAAAAAGTGAAAGTGAGCCATTGCTATAGAAAGGAACCTTAACTACGGAGGAGAAGCTACCATCTGTATCTTTTTAAATTACCTTGCTGACTGACAGTAACATACTAGAGAAATTCCCACCTTTATATATTGGAAGAAGCTCATCCTGCTTCCTTGTTTTGGCCATTACTGCCAAAATAATGTGACATTATTTAAAGTACTTGAGCAGTTTTGCTCTACTTGTGTCTTGGAGTATCTGTGAGTGGGACATTAATCCCATAATTACTGTAGGCCAAAGTGAGTGACACCTAGAGAAAAACAGAAATATAATGGACAGAAAAGGATGCCTTTATTAGTGTGCACCGTTGCAAAGTTCACCATGGTACAAAGTATCACACTGAGTTGAGGAAAAATTGAAACTCTAATCTAAAGGCCATGTCACACTGCATCACTTCTTCAGCAATTTTTAGTCACAGACTTCATTTAAATAATCTTATCAAGGTGGGGGCAGTCGCAGTGTGCTCCCGTGACCCCCAGCTGCTTAGTGGGAAACATACCCTGCATCTCAGTCCCAGTAGTCTCTGACTGACTCGCTCTGACTAAATTAAATTGGGTTTGTTTCTGTCTCAAGCTGTAGGAGTGGCCTATGTGTGTAAGAACCAATGAGCACTCAGCTGGAATGCTATGCATATAATGCAGTGGCAAGGAATAAGGAAGAGTGCGTGTTTTGGACCTCACAAATGGAAGAGAGGCTCGTCTGTTTGATGATCTGTATTTTATGTACCACTACAGAATGTGGAATAAGGGTGGGAAAGTCTGACATCACAGCTGAACTCTTCATACGTGTAAAGCTTTTGCATAAGTGCTGGCACCATCAGGCAGCATGTTATTGGCTATCAGTTAAAAGGGTAGTGCTAGCTTTGTAATGCATTTGTTTAATTTATTATGCCCTGTGGTTTCTTGTCATGTAATATGACATACTCTGGGAAACAACATGAGCAACTACAGTCAACAGGTTTGTCATCCTCTCTGAGTGGAAGTCATGGAATGTGACATTTAGTGTTTTTGCAGTGAATGTGCTGTGTTCACTAGAGACCTTGCTTGTTGAATAGTTTCCTGGAAAATTGCTGTGCAACTGGCTTGGATTGGACAGAACCCACACCAAGTGTATAACACCAATCCAAGAAATGGGCTAAAAATTAGTGTACAACTGGTTATCACAGCAAGTGTTGGTGTATTTGTCTCTTAAAAGTAACGTCTTTAAGTATGGACATGTATGTGACCTGTGTGTAATACGTGGGACTACCCTTATAATAATATTACAGAGAGTGCTGTGTAGCTGATGCAGACAGGAAGGAGTGAGGAATCCATGTGCTTTAGTGTTGAGCTTATTTGGTAGCAGTGGCAGTAAACTAGCAAAAGCATCTGGGGGTAGGCTGGGCTGGGCTGTGCTGTATTTTTTGGTACGAGGGAGGAGAGCACCTGTCGATTCTGGGGGTTGAAGGCCTTAGTGAGCTGATGCTTTCTGTCTGTAAGAAAATTTAATGTGCTGATATTTAAATTAATTACATTTATCTTGGGGAGACACATTGGCACAGTGGTTAGCATTGCTGCCTCACAGTCCATGTTACATTTATGGCCACAATAGTCAGTCCAGCATTGTTAAATGATGCTTCTGTAGTGATCAGGGGTACTTGAAGGGCCACTGCACCATAATAATCCACTCAAAACTATTTTTCTTTCTTCTTTTCCATTCTCCATTTGTTCCCAAACATTCTCGCTGTTTTCGGCAAACTTGAGGCAAAACGAATTCAGCAGGTTTTACTCACTAATAACATTAGATTAAGCTTGACTGGGAGGTTTGCCATTTGAGATTTTGTTTGTTATTGCTTCAACTTTGAATGAAGGTTAAACCTTTCGTTTTCATTTAAATATGATTTTTTTTGTTTACTTCATTACCTACACAAGAAAAATTTTAAGTAAAATCAAAATGTATTTTTTACTTAAATCTAATTACACACTAAATATTCCTCAATACCTTTGTCAATTTAATGAACTGATAACATTTTTTGATTAAGTTTCTTTACAAAGGTCCATTTAGATTTAGGGAAATCATAATTACTGTCATTCGCAGGGCAAGCAAAGAAAAGCCAAAAGAGCAAGTACGAAGACCTTTTTCTACCATGAGGAGCACACATTGTTTAATGCCATATTTCTGATCTCGAGCAGTAAAAAAGATGGAAAAAGCATAAACCATGGCCTCATATTAACACTGGCGCTGCATCCTGGGAGATGCTGGGTTATTTCTGCAGAAGCTTTCTAAAAGTGGTCCTTCAGTGGTTTTACCTCCCAGCACATTTTTTGCAGGTTTTTTCCAATCGCCCAGCTCCCTTTTAGATCCTTCTGCTGCTAGTAAATCAGTGCTGATCTTCCCTGGCAGTTTTTATCGTCCACCTTACATCTCATTATTTTGGTCTGCTAACAGGAGATGAGTCAGTCGGCTTGACACAATCGGCTCATGGAACAGGAAATTTCTTTTACAGTTTTACTCAATTTATGCAAGTCAGCCCATTTAAGGGATACACAATGGGAATAAAAGCTGCTGTGTGTATTGATTTAATTGGATTTCCATTGAGGAGATCAAATTTAAGGATGCCTTGTTGGAAAGACACATGATCAGAGCAACAGGCAGTCCTAGAAATTAAAGATAATGCATTCTGGCAGAAGAGAATTCAAAACTTTTTACACATTTTCAGAGCCACATCATCAAATTCAAGGTTAAGAGGTCAGAGGTAATCCTGGCAGCACGAGGCACAAAGCGGAAACCAGCCATTGACGGCATACCACTCCATTGCAGCGCCTATTCGTGCATACTAACTGTATACTAACCGTCCTGCTGTCCATGAAAAGAAGGCTGTTGTATTGGAAGAGTGCACGGCATGTAAGGCAGTAAGTGTGTTTGTATTAAATGACATTTAAGGCGAACATGCCAAAGTGTAGTAGGAAAGTGAATGCAATAATATAGTTATACAGTAAGTGCACACATCTAGATCTGTAATTTTTACACTTGTCAAAATTGAATTTTCTGGTGTGTGTTTATTACTATCTCCAGATTCACAGCATTCTTTTCCAGATGTTGCATAGCTTTATGCAGTACACTGTTTGGGAATATATGTACGAGAATCAAATATGTGAAATGTAAAGTGTCATCTGTAAGCCACACATAGGCATAAGCATACCCACAGGGCCAATTTAAAATCGCCAGTTAACCTACTTGTGCATTTTTGAAGTGTAAGGAGAGAGATTTTTGTGACATTAATGTTGGTACTTCGAACAAATTCAAAATGAAAGACTATCAACGCTAATGCATGCAGAATTGAAACCAGTTCTTTAGACTGAATCCGTTTCTACCTAGAAATAATACTGATTTATATCAATTTAAGAAAGAGGTCATCTTAAGAGAGGTTTTACCACCTTGTGTGGTGCAGGATAGCAAGACATTCTCTGACATTCATTTGGAGGCAAGCAGTGATGCATTTCAATTAAGGTAAACCTATATAGTTTTTTTTTTTTATTTTTTTTATTTTAAATGTTCAGTTAAGGTAATCATTCCCGTTCATCATTTGAAATGATTAAAAAGTCACCTCTTGGTTTCCCAAATACATTTTTATTATGAGAATATCGTTAAGGACCGTTTCCTGCTTGAATCCAATGCAGCTATAATACGGTCCAAGCCACCCTGTGACCCTGAACTGAGAATGTAATGTTACATAAGTACACTTTTGATAGAAGTTAAAGGTGTTGAAAGTGTCTGTTCAGAAGTGGAAAGTGAAGATGAAGATTGGGATATTGCAGTGCACACCTCAGGTTTTCTTAACATTTTTTTGTGTAGCACATTTTAATACAAACGATATAGCTCAGTGATTGCAAGATGTCAAAGAAGTAGTCACATGGAAAGATAAACAAAATAACATAAAAATAACTTATAAATAGTACACAAAAATAATGTACACTTACATAAGATATATTATTACGAGAAATAGTCTTTAAATATTGAATTTTTTCCTGCCAAAATTAAGATTTCAGCCATTTTGTTGTATTATGACTTATACACAGCAGCAGCTGGTTCTTCTGATCACAAGTTGCACATGCTACAGTCTACTGCTTGGTAGACTGAACTGATTTTTGCAGTGTGCATCTTCAAGTTCTTGAGTGATTGCTTCCTTAGTGAAGACGTTTCAGTGTGTCCATCTGTTAAGTTAGTGCTACTTTGCGTTATTTAAATATACAGTATGTGGTGACTGTGCTTTAAGATACGACATTGCTCAGTTTTCTTTTATGTGGTTACTAGGCTAAGATTTCCATGGCAGAAATGCCGGAGATTCTTTGTAATTTTAATCAAACTGATAATTCTTGCCGTTGCTAGTGTTTTCAGATTTAGTTTCTAGCCTTATAAAGTTTTTAACTCTGTTTTAAAATTAGTTAATTGTGAAATGTATTTATGTTGTAGGTAGTAGCCAAGGCAGTAAGTAGCATTACCTTAGTGACACAACAGTTTAACGATAGTTGTCCAAGGTGCAGATTACTGGATAGTTGGTTGCATGGTGGTATTTCAACAGCACTATTATGTCTGTCTGTTTTTTTTTTGTGTCTGACTTATTTTAAATCAAGAAAGTGTAGACTTGAAGCCAGTACTTGGAGCATCAGGCATTTTTGAATGAATGGAAGCCATTCAGAACATCAAGCAAGCTTGTTTGCTTACTTAAATCTGATGATATGTTGCTTGACCTCTAGTCAAACAACTACAGTTGCTGATCTCTTCAACTGAGCATGTCAGATTACATGACTAGAAATCACAAGGTATGACAAATTAAACAACATTGTGATGCTTTTCCAGGACTATTTCATATTCCGCGTGCCTTTTTGTTTTTGACAGCCATTAACATCCTGCCTGCATAAGTTGCTGCTGTATGAATGCTTTCCAGGACATTGAGCTGTGCTACAATCGCTACACTTTATTCTTTTTTTCCCATTCTGTCATGCTACGTGTAACACAAAACATTAGAGAAATAAGCCTCTCTTCTGTTTGCGTGGTTCAAACACCCGTGTTTCTTATTCCTTGTTAAATGCGTTGTACTTTTGCTAGAGCTATCATTGGGTCTCCGCTTACATACGCAGATCCCACCCTTATGATTTAAATCTCTAGAAGAAAGTTGTAATTTGACAGAGCATCTGTCCATCTGTAATCTATCCAGTCACATACCCTCACTTACAGATTTGCCTGTTTATTTACTGCACACGTAATTGAGATATAGCAGGAAAGCAGCTTTTTTTTTTTTTCTTTTTTTTCTGAATAAAGCTGTAGTCTTTATGTTAATAATTGTAATACTGCTTAGTGTTTTGTATGTGGCATTGAGATCCCCCCCCCCCCAAAATCCTTTTCAATCAAGAATGACAAATGGCAAGTTCTGAATGCCGATTAGATTTCGGGATGCCTTCTGAATTGCTTCTCCTCAAATCACTTGTGTGCCAGCTCTCTCCCAATTTATCGGTGTCCACAATGGTAGCTTGTTGAGACTCCACAGTGCTGGCAACATCTTAACAGATTTTCCAGATCACAGTGTGCCAGGGTACATTTCCTTTGTCTATTCTTTAGAGACACTGGCAGTCTGTCAGTGCTATTGGAGGTCACTTGGTCACCAGAGGTGCAATCTGACTTTCATATACTGTATGCCATTGTCCTTGAAGATAGTTAACTACTGTAGCTGGATTTGATATAAACAAACAGTGGTTTGTTATTTTTATATATAAAAATTTCCTATTGTTGATGCTAAATAAAAATCACATTTTTTGGGTTGGAACAACTTGTTGTAATTACTGCTTTTTACTCTCAGTATATTACAAGTGAGCAGGATCTTAAACAGAAACAATGTCTTTAATTTCAGCAAGCATCAGACTATTAGTTAAATGAGGGTTTAGATTCCGTAATTAAGGTTTTCTGCTGTTTAACTTATGGCATCAAATTTGATAGCACTAAAGTGCTAATGTAGTAGCCTGTAGTGGCTGTGTTAGCACATGTAGCAGTGGAAGGCTGAGAGGGCAGTGGCCGAGGCAGAACTGCTGTTTTGGTCCAGTTTGCTGCAATGTTCACTTGCCACTTGAAAGCGAAACTTCTCGTGCTTTTAGCTGTTAAAAGTGTGATACGATGTCATGAACTGGGGGTTTTATATGCCACCAACATCGCAATTAAAACCCTTTTGAGTCTGAATCCAGCTTAACACTTTAAGGCCACTGCTAAAAATTAACATAGTCTACAAGGGAGATGTTAGGGAGCATTTTCCAGAGGTGGTTTGTTTAACAGCATATCAGTTAAAATGTATTTGGGACATTTTTAGCATGCAACTGTACGTATGATACGGCTGCATAATGCCTTACTGTGACTTGTGGCTGCTAAGTCTGTTTTGTCATTCTGGTGTTTATTCAGACCATAGTCTATGTATATATGAAGCATTTATCTGTCCATTTATTTGTTGACTAGCAGAATACCCGCGCTTCGCAGCGGAGAAGTACTGTGTTAAAGAAGTTATGAAAAAGAAAAGGAAAAATTTAAAAAATAACGTAACTTGATTGTTAATGTAATTGTTTTGTCATTGATATGAGTGTTGTTGTCATATCTATCTATATATCTATATATATCTATATATATATATATATCTATATATATATATATATCTATATATATATATCTATATATATATATCTATATATATATATCTATATATATATATATATATATATATAGCAAAATACCCGCGCTTGGCAGCGGAGAAGTAAAAAGAAAAGGAAACATTTTAATAATAACGTAACATGATTGACAATGTAATTGTTTTGTCATTGTCTTCTTATATGTCGTTCGATTTTAAAACAGTACAGAAGCTGTGAGAAAGCTGCTTCCTTGGCGAAGCTCGGAGAACCCGTGAATTAAATAAAAAGGTTGCTTCGTTGTTGAAGCAAGCAAAAAGGACTTTCTTATATGTCGTTCGTTTTTAAAACAGTGCAGAAGCTGTGAGAAAGCTGCTTCCTTCGCAAAGTAACGACTGAAGAGACTGCGGGGACGCTGTAAGTGTTTGGCAAGGCAGCTGAAGCGCTGCATTATGGGATCTGTAGTTTATTGTGTTACCAGCGCTTCATATCCCCGGGCCATTAATAACAATAATACAGTATATAAAATGATCTCGCGGGCCGGATATAATTACACGCCGGGCCGGATGTGGCCCGCGGCCCTTGAGTTTGACACATATGGACTAAATAGAACTTGAAAAGATATATTTTTTCAAATGTGATCGCGCAATTCAGATAGAGTTGACGCGCACTACAGCCTGCATGCCTCAATAAGTCATCCTCCCCTCGCTCTTACTTTTTTACCGTTCATCTAATAAATACACTGAGTATGGCTTTACCAAAACAATCATTGATTGCGAATAAAGTATCCATTATACGAGTATGTAGATCGGGGTATATATATACATATATATATATACCCGCGTATTGCAGCGGAGACGTAGTGTGTTAAAGAAGCTATGAAAAAGAAAAGGGAACATTTTAAAAATAACGTAACATGACTGTCAATATACATTAATTGTTTTGTGAGTTTTACTGAGTGTTGCTGTCATCAAGGATTTGATTATCATTATTTCTTTCAATCAGGTTCGTATTTGTAGGATGTGTTGTGTTCAAGTTACATTCCGTGTTTGTCAATCGTTGTAAAGATGACAGGTTTCATTCATCGATTCGTTTCTTACTGCATCAATAAACAGCTCGTCTTCTTCTTTATCTGAGACCTGACACACTGCATGCACGGGTTTTTTTTTTTTTTACACTGTCTTCCTTTAGCGGGACATTGACTTTTTCCACCGTGTGCTTTGTTTCCGCAGTAGCTGCATTTATGAATATGCTTGTATGTATGAGACGCTTCATATTTTTTTGCTGCCTTTTCAATTGTGTAATTCGGTTTTTGTTCAGCGCTCTTTGGAACTGTTGTTTTTTGTCTGTGCACTGCGTCAGTTCACGTGAGCCGCTCGGTGTACATGCATCAAAGGTTCCCAGCTGTGCTGGTGCCATGTCGTGCTATGTCCATGGCTCGAAGTCCCGGCACTTAAAACTTTCTCTCGCAGTTTCGCTGAGTTTGTGCCAAACACCACCCTGACCATGTCATCTTCCTCTGCATAAGCACAGTCCTTCACCCGTGAATATTTACCCGTGGCAGTTTGCTATTGGATTGCCGCTGACGGACGGCCTTATATGGGCAGGCACTAAATTACAAACGCCAGCGGCAGCCTGTCTATGAACATAATTTAAAGTTTAGGTTTACATCGTGCTTTGTTTCCGAAGTAGCTGAACTCATGAATATGGCTGTATATGTCACTCGCTCGCTTCTTATTGTTTCGCTGTCTTCTCAATTATATAATGCATGTTTTCTTCAGCACTTTTTGGGCCTCTTCCTGGTTTTCTACGTACTGCGTGATTACGTGGGAGGCGTGATGATGTCACACGAAACTCCGCCCCCACGGGTTTCAAGCTCATCTCCATTACAGTAAATGGAGAAAAACAACTTCCAGTTATGACCATTACGCGTAGAATTTCGAAATGAAACCTGCCCAACTTTTGTAAGGAAGCTGTAAGGAATAAGCCTGCCAAATTTCAGCCTTCTACCTACACGGGAAGTTGGAGAATTAGTGATGAGTCAGTCAGTCAGTCAGTCAGTGAGGGCTTTGCCGTTTATTAGTATAGATTTAAATTGCTTCTCTTAAAAGCCAAATCTCTTCGTGGGGAGTAATAAAGATCCATCATCATCGATGTGAGTTAAATGTGTGAATTCTGAAGCCTGCCGGTGCATCACAGAACTTTGCATTGCTTATATTAGAAGTAATCATCGGCTGTGTTCTCACACTGAACTACACAACAAGACCAAGACGTTTGACATTACTTTTCACTCAGCTGTGAGATGGTGGTTGGAAGTATAAGTTATGATCCTGTATAGTTCCCAAGATGATTAACAAGAAACATCTGACAGAAGTGGTTATTTTTCTTGGTATGACCACAGGATGCTAACTCTTCTCTGAACCCCTTATGGCATGCTGATACACTTGGTTTCAGTCGAGCATGTTCTCCTTTTGCTTATGTATTTCTTCATCTTTGGCCTCTTGCCTTTATAATTTTAATAACCACCTAGCGAGGTAGCAGTTTCTCAAAAATAGCATTTTTGTTGTCATTTATTTTCTTTGTGCTTCCCTATACCCTTTTTTAATACAAGCAAGTGTAGAAGAGCAGGATGCACTATTTTAAGAAGCTTCATAAATACAATATTTTTTGTTTCTTTAGTTTTCTGTGTTGTCATTTGAAAGCTAGTGATTTATTGATTTGGATTGTTTTTATTCATGCGTGCTATGCCGCCAGCCTTCTGAGAAGTGTAGTGTAACCAACTGCTCAGCTTCCATTTCCGAATTCTATCTGGTGGGTCACACAAAGTCACTGCTTTGAAGGTTATACGGCTTCCAGACAGTATCCACAAGAAGTGTAAAATAATCTATTCTATGTAGTGCCCTTCAGAAATAGAATATATAATAGCTTTGCCCTTGATTTTATCAAGTTGTTTAATTGTGATATTATTTGTTTAAATGCCTTCCTGATTGGTTGTGTATTAATGCTGTGTCTGTTAAACTTGCTTGAGTATAACGGATTTGTGGATGCATTGAAATTTTTTTTCACTGGCTTGGCCCACAATTATGAATTAATTGTAGTCTCTTGTAAGATTTCAGTTTTTTAATTCTGTTTTCATAAATTTAGTTACTGTAAAGGGGAAAGAAGTGAAGTCTGAAACATTCATGTTGCACTGATTGTGCTGGAAGTTGCATGGCATAGCTGAGCAGCTCCTAGTTGCACATTCCCTCCCAGAGCTGGATCAGGGTATCGGTGTGCTCTTGGACAGTCTTTGGTGCTACTTGGCTGCATCTGATGCACAGATAAATTAACGTACAGGGGGTTGTCATTTAGATTCAGGTCTGGATTACGTGCGGGCCAATCAATGGTATCAATGACTTCATCATCCAGGGACTGCCTACACCCTCTGGCCACATGAAGCCGAGCACTGTCCTGCAGCAGGAGGAACCCAGGGCCCACTACACTACCCTAAGGTCTGACAATGGCTCTGAGATTTTCATCCCAATACCTAACAGCAGTCAAGGGTACCTTTGCCTATCAATGGAGGTCTACGTGACCCTCCAAGGATATGACCATAACTGACCCACCTCCTAACCGGTCATGCTGGATGATATTGCAGACTGCATAATGTTCACCACGGCATCTCCAGACTCTCATGTCTGTCACATGTGTTTAGTGTGGACCTGCTCTCATCTGTGAAGAGAACGGGGCACCGATGGCAGAGCTGCCAATTGTGGTATTCTCTGGCAAATGCCAATCGAGCTGCATGGTGATGGGCTGTGCGCACAGGTCCAACTAGAATAATTCTGACCCTCATGCCACCCTCTAGTTTGGTCAGAAACTTGCATACCAGTAACTAGCTGGATGTCCTTTTGTATGGCTCTGGCAGTGCTCCTCCTGTTCTTCCTTGCATTAAACAAAAGCAGATACCAGTCATGCTATTGGGTTGATGTATTTCTACGCCCCTGTTCGGCTCTCCTCATGTAATGACCCTTCTCCTTGTATCTCCTCCTTGCTCTTGAGACTGTGCTGGGAGACACCGCAAACTTTTTTGCGACTGCACGTATGGATGTGCCATCCTGGAGGAGCTGGACTACCTGTGCAACCTGAAACAGCTGCAGGTACTGACGCATGTTACCAATAGTGACAAAGACAATAGCAAAATGCAAAACTAAAGAAGATTCAGTCTAGGAGGATAAGGAGAGACAGCAATTGTCTGTGGCCACCATTTGCAAATTCATTCCCTTTTTGGGGATTGCCTTGCTGTTGCCTCTCCAGTGCACCTGCTGTCACTTTTGCAGCAAAGCAAGTGAAGTTGATTGACAGCTTGTCCTTCCTAACTGGACACATTGATATCCCTGAAGCTTAACTGAATCGGTGTTAGCCTGTGATGATAAAGTGTTACCTTTAATTTTTTTGAGCAGTGTTTTTTTATGAAAATTAATTATTATCTTGAAGTATTAAATTTTTGTAATTAATACGTTTTAATAATTTTTTTTGTGTGGTTGCTTCTTATAGTTTAATTATGAGTAATTGATTCCTACAGAGTTTCAGTCCATCTGTTAAGGTCTCAGTTATTATTGAAGTTATTATTTAGGTTCTTGGCTATCACATCACCCATGTCTCCTGAAGTTCACATTGAATTGTGCAGACGTACATGTCATCTTTATGGTATCACCAGTGTAAATAAAGATTTAAACTGGTTTTTAATTGTCTTTGTGTCCCATTTCACCTGATCTTGGCCATTAAGTGGTAAAAGGTCTTAAAGGAATACTCCACGAAAATTATTTTTTTAATGCTACATATAGTTTGTAATGATAGCTGAGAAATTGTTTTCATGCAGAATGGAGATAAACTTTTTGATAGAGCTGAAGTCTATGGTGACCAAAGTTGGACAACAGCAAACAATATCTAAACACTGGGGTTGGGGGGAATAGTCATGTTACTCTTGTTGTGTCTTGATAGTTTGTTCCAGATTCCTATGACTCTTTGCATGAAGTAGTTCTTCCTGGCTTCAGTTCAAAATGTAAATCTTAATTTCCACGGGTGTCCTAGAGGATGTGATTCACCATTTAGTTAAAGATCGGAATTCGGTCTCAATGCAGTCTTCTCTTACTGAAACTAAACAGATATAACTCCCTGTGCCCCTGTGTTATGCGGAAGAACAACATTTCTAAACCCTGGGATGCACTTGGTTGCTCTCTGCTGCTGCCTTTTTTTTTTTTTTTTTTTTTTGTAGTGTGATCACCAGAACTGCACAATGTACTCCAGATGTGGTCTCACTAGTACATTATGTAGTCTGTACAAAATGCCCCTTGATTTTATATTCAGCAGTTTTTATAATGTAGCCAGACATTTTATTTGCCTTTTTCAATAGCATCTGTATATTGGTTAGATGTTGAAAATGCTTTAGCTCATGAGAGCATTTTCTGGAAGTGACTTATTTAGCAATATTTTTATAAAAATACATGCACTTGGGATGTTGCAGCATATGACTGGGCGATTTCACATGTGGATTGTGCAACACGAATATGTCCATTTTTTTCATGGATGTTTACATATTGTTTGCTTTTGTTCAGTGCTGGCCACTGCTCTGCTCTGTCAAAGTTTTTTTTTTTTTTTTTTTTTTTCTCTGTTCTTCATGAAACAGAAGATTAAAAAATTCTTGATCATCTCTACAAACTACAATAGGTAACTAATATATAAAAAAAGAACATTTTGGGGAGGTGTATTACTTTAAGACTTCTTGTGGATTTACACATGCATGGTTGGAGTAATTGTTTGGTGGGCTATGTTAAGTTTATGATTAGTTTGCTTTCTGTGAAACGTTGACTTGTTTATCTTGGTTTTTTGTGATTTCTGACTACTTCCCATATTTCACACATTTACAGTCAGGTCATATTTTGTACAGTATGTATATGATTTTATTAAATTAACAAAGAGGAGTATGATTTTCTAAAATACATGGAAAAAGATGGGTTTATAGGGTGACATACTGTCGCACGCACAGAGTACACTGAAATTCTTACTTTCATATAATAAAAGTGCAGTATAGAGTGAATGATTAGTGAGTGTAATATCTTTATTTTGAAACTTCTGTTGTATTTTGGAATGCTGTTCAATACTATGTTTTATATAATCTAATAATATGCTGTTATTTTATTGAGTTTCATGAAAGTTCCATTTTAAGATCCTTGGATTAATGGTTTATACTGTAGGTCTTCATATACTTTACGTATTATTTACCCAGTACATTTATGTGCCCGCCTACTCCCACCATAGAAATGAAAAGAATGGTGCTGGCAGAATCACAAACAGGCTGTTGGTTTGGTCGCCATATTATTTAAATTGTCTTTTAACTAGCAGTCCAGCTCACATTGAGTTCCTACCTTGAAGTCAGTGCTGTGGGTATTTTTACTACTATAAGCAGGTTTGAAAGCTAAATATTCAGATTTATACTTTTTTTGTTTTTATCTTGCATAAAGTTTTTCAATAAGTGCAAGTAATGTTACTTTTTAACAGGAGTTGTATTTTTATACACCTAGAATGTGATTGGAGCCTATTTGAAATTCAACCAGTATCAGTCAGGGGTTAATAGAGAAAGCCAGATGCTATTTCCTATTATGTTAAGTTTATGTTGTCACTGGGTAACTACTGTACACAAGTAGCATTTGTGCCTTTGTCTCTTCTGCTTTTTGTTTGTGTACTTTTAAAGTGGAGTGTGTGTATAATTTGAATCAAATAGGCAGACTTTAGGAACAATGTTAAGTCCCAAGTGTTTACAGTGTGTAGGATTTAATGTATGTGATTTAAAGCTTTGACTATAAGAGAGCACGATTTGCTGTAGTAATTTATTGCAAAATGGCATTTTATGTTGAAGAGTAAAAATGAACAGAAATGCAAAATGCAGACTCTGTAGAAGACAGAAATTTAAATGTGTTTTCTCTTATTTATTCATCTTTTTTTCTTTCTTTTTTTTTTTTTTTACAGTTTTATGTGCCAAGAACCTGGCAAAGAAAGATTTCTTTAGTGAGTACATTCCTTTATTTTATTATTGTATTTTAGAATGTGTGTACATTTTGTAATGTAATAATGAAAAAGCATTTTCTTCATTCTCTTTTCACCCACGTTGTTGTTTTTACAGGGTTACCAGATCCTTTTGCCAAAGTAGTAGTTGATGGATCAGGTCAATGCCATTCAACTGATACAGTAAAGAGCACATTAGACCCAAAGTGGAACCAGCACTATGATCTGTAAGTCACGTTAATGTAAACATGGCTGTAAGTAGTGGTAAAGTGTGCTTTATAAAATATGCGATCAAATGTATGCAAACAGTGTTGGAATCAAACGGATCACCAAGGCACGTAGTGGACCCCAGGGGCAGCTCTGTATACCAGGCTTGATAACACCTTAGTGATTGCTAAACAAAAAAGCTTAATAGACTGAATGGCTCATTTGTAAAAATTACTTACGGTTTTAAGTGTCATTGGGCCTCCTTTGTGCACAGCCAGGAGGTCATGTATGCATGTAGGTGTGTGTCTTAAATGATAAGTTTGGTATTTCTTCAAGTCAAAGTTATTCCTTCACAAACATGATATGTATGTATTTGCTATGTGAAATTGTGTTCTAAAATTAAGCGTTTTCTTTAAATTTATTGGTGCTTTACAATGGAGGCCAATAGGGAACCTTTGTAAAATAAAAACTTGCTGAATGCATTCAAGAACGGTTGTTGAGTACTGTTCTGAACAAAAAAACACCAATTCAGCCATTTTAAAAGACCTGCTGTGCACGCCACTTCAGCGTTTGCTTTCTGCAAAAATCTCTCTACCCCTATTCCAATCCCAAAGGGTGTGGTTTCCTCTCAAAAGACCAAATTACAGTAAATTATTTGTGTAACATGGTTTTATTTTGATTTACTTCCATATTTATGTGAGAAGTCGCACAAATGAATAGAAAACATATACCTACCACAAGAAAAATAGTACCAGGAATATGCAATAAAATGATAATTTCCAGATCCATTTTGTTGTCAGAAACACAGAAGGTGTGTTTTCTTATAATGAAGCTGCATCACCTGCAGGTTTTTATGTTTTTATTTTTCCGGTGATGCCCCATGTCCTTTGTAAACAGCAGTGAGGGCAAGATACATTTTTAAATGTATTGAAAACTCTTAACTGTAGAACACAATTTCACATGGCAAATGTGTATTTATACCATGCTTGTGAAGAAGTAACATTGACTTGAAAAAATATCAAACTTACCCTTTAAGCAAAATGAATATGGAGGAAACAGTCAACAGCTGCATCGGCATGTGTTTTCATGTTGCTGAACGTCTTTCTGAAATCTTTACCACAATCTTTACACATTAAAAAAATTCTGCTGTATTAAAGTGTATGTTTCTACTCATAAAGAATTTATTTTAATGGGATGACACACATACCTTTCCTGCGCAACGAGTGGGAGGTTTTGTCTCTCTCAAGTAGTTGAGTGGAAAGCAGAAAGAAAATCATGCAGTGTGATGGCCTAGTGGCCAAGACAAAGGAGCAGAAAGTGTAAGGTGTCTGGTTCTGAATTCACTACAGTACTGTTCAATTTATAAGTAAGGTAGAGATGCATTTGTTGTAGCCTGTAAATTGCTTTGCTTTAGAGTCAGTTTCACAAGTCACACAATTACATGATAAAAGTAGAGGTATAAAATAAAAACTTTACAGTAGCCTTACAAGAGCTTTGCTTCTTTCTAATGAGAAGATACAAATTTAACCTATGATAGGAGACCAGAGCACATGTTTCTGCCTAGTCCATCCCTCGTCCCCTGTGTGCCCTCTGGATATTTAGTGGTTTAGATGTCTTTTTGTGACATGTGTAAACACATGTCCGGAGATGATACTCTACTAATCCCTTAGATTGCCTGGAAGCTAAAAAATTTCAGACAAAGCACAATCTTATCAGAGATGCCTGCTGAACTTCCTGGATACGGCACTTTTAGTATTATATTGCTATTTACCTAAGGTAAGCATTTCAACAATGTGTAAGGAGACTTAATGGGAATACAGGAGGTCCCAGATAAAAACTTGATATGGAGTTGCTGGTCATCATGGGACTAAAGACCTAACCCAGCTGCTGAGAATTTAAGATGGATATTTGTTATTCAAAGACACCACTAACTGCCTAATTATTTCTTTAGCTGTTTTTTTTTTTTTTTTTAAATAATACTCAGTAAGCCCTAGTTATTACCTGTATAAAGGTCTACATGTTAGTCCTAGCACCTAGTTAATAAAGAAAACAAAATTGATTACAAAAGAAAAAGTTTATCTTTAGTGTCTTAAGATTTTCATTTCTTTCAACTGTAGTAGTTATATTTGCTTGCCTTCCTAGTTAAATGTTTATGAAATATTCCATTTTAAAGATGTGAATATCTACTATTCTCTCTGAAACCTATGATTTCATGGTAATGCCATAGTGTGAGCTGTATTGTATGCTTCAGCTGAATTCTTAACAAAAGTCTTGTGCAGGACATGTGAGGAGTAATTTTGTTGAACTAACTGTTTAAAAAAATTTAGCTGCTTAAGAGTCATGAAAGCATCATGTGGGCAGATGGTCTCAGGGTTATTCTGCCACTGTGGCAATTGTATCCACTGAATGGTAGAATTTTTGGTAGGGCCCATGCTGATCCATTAAGGTTGCGGCATACAATATACAGAATCATCTTTTGTTCTGATCTTGATTAATAAGTCATTCCGTCATGGCAAAGACAGTAAACAGTGTACATCTCAACTATGTGAACCAGGTGGCATTATCTCTTATTGACTGAAAGAATTGATAGTTAAATCTGGTTACTATTTTCAAATTTATTCCATCCTTTCGGATGTGGGAACAATGTGCAAATTCAATACAGATACTGTCCAGGAAGATGACTGAACCCCAAGACGCAGCATCCATGCTGCTCCAGTTAAATGCTTATTTTACTTGAAAAAATGTTTACGCCATGAAAGTTTTTTCAATTTTTTGGCGCTTTCATTTCATTGCTTTGTGCAGCACATCAGCATTTTATTGCAGATTGTTGCTTTTTTTGTTAGCTGTCCTTTATAGAATATTTTATTAAGTTAGGAAAAGCAGTCTTTGTTAATATCTTTAATGTACTAGTCTTGCAAACCCTCTAGTAGCATAAATGTGAAATTTATCCCTGAAATAGCATTAGCAGTCTTTTTAATTTCTAATGCTTCTTGGCTAGCACTAGATGGTGAAAGGACATTGAATATCTTACTGTGTGTGTGTGTGTGTGTGAGAGAGAGAGAGAGAGAGAGAGAGAGAGAGAGAGAGAAAATGGGAATTGCATTACAGTAACACAATAGCTTTGCTCTGCAGGCTTTCCACACATATTCTTTGAAGTTCATGGCATCATAGTGTTGGAAAATGGAAGGACACAATTTCCATATGCATTCTTTTTGAAACAGTAATAAAACCCGGCAGAATGTGGGATAGGCTTGGATGTTTCTTTATTTTTTCAGTTTCTTTAAAATATTCGGTGAGTCTGGCAGATATTTCTCAATATAAAACTAAGTATTTAAAGTGCTCCTTGAATAATTAGTATTACCAAGGTAAAAGTCAAGATTAATGTGGCTTATGGTGGTTGAATTGCTGTCATCTTTATATTACAAGGTAAATGAGTTGCTAATCTCAGACAAAAACACCATTTAGTTGTTTATATTGAATTGTAGTCCCTATAGAACAGAGTAATTAGTTAACTTTTTTTTTTTTTTCTCTAAAATGTCCATGCATGTCTAAAATGTCTAAAATGTCTAAAATGTCAGTGCATTCACTGAGCTAAGCTGACAAGTGTTTGTGAGTCCCCTAGATTTCCAAGACTTCGCCATTGTTTTTTTAATGATAGAGTCAGCAGTGATGGATCTTTGGGTACTTTCCGTGAATCATTTTTATTTTTGAGCCAGTTTTGTTTTGATATGTTTTTGTTACACCTATTTATCTGTTGTGGATGATCACTGCTTTGTAAGTAACACTAAAATTACCAGAGCCAACGAAAAAATTTGTAGATCCATCCCACATTAAATCGCTTCGCACCTCTCCATCAGCGTCTTTTGTCCTGTAAATGTGCTGATTGTCTATTGCATCCCCCACCGCTGCACAGTTTTCTCAGCTCAAGTCTGTTTACCTGCGTGTCAGTTGCTTGGAGTTGTATAGAGTGAGAAGTCAAGCAAAATCACACCTTTTATAAATACTGTATCATTATTTGGAACACGTGCATTTTCATGTGTGTTCTGTTTCTACAACAATCTATGTACAGTAAACACATCGTTAAAACAGAAACTTTTTCATGTTTTAGTAATAATTGACAAAATGTAGATATGAAGTGTATAATGTGTTAAGTCTGAATTCCAAATATCAAATAAAGACTTTCACAAAAGGTACAAATATATAACATAACAAGTGCGCTTCTATCCAAGAATATAACTGCAGAAAAAGAACCTGCGTTAGGGTGTGACATTGACACGTATTTACTACGACCGCTTCGGTAACGCAACGGTATTAACTGTTGACTGGTAATCAAAACTTCACGGGTTCGATCCCGGGCGGGTCATTTTTGAAAAGTGAGCTGCTCTTATCCTTACTATTTTAGAGTAAAAACATGCATTTGATTTCAGTCTGCAATAGCCGGCGTAAAGTTTTTTTTTTTTTTTTTATTTTTAATTCAGTTTTATTCTCTCAGTTGCGTTCACGATCCCACCAAAAATGACACTGCTGTTTTCACATAAAGAAGCGCTATAACTCTGCAGTCTACTTGTGACTTTACACTGTAGGAAGTAAGTAAATAAACCATTCGATCTGGCTTTTACATACAAAGTACAGTGACGGCAGCTTCCACCTGCAGCTATGGACTCTTCAGTACGCAAGTGACTCTCCACGCTAGTGTTTAGATCTGGACGATGTATGTGTCCCCAAAAAAAGTAACTGCATTCTCGCACTTTTGCCATTGCTGTACTTTGTATATGTACACTGGAAGCTCTGCAGTCTACTTGTGACTTTACGCTGTAGGAAGTAAGTAGATGAATAATGGTAAATAAGTAAATAACATTTGATCTGGCTGTTATATACAAAGTACAGTGATGGCAGCTTCCACCTTCAGCAATAGACTCTCCACTCTAGTGTTTAGATCTGGACGGTGCATATGCCCAAAACATTAACATTTTTATGTTACTTGCATCTTGCCTGAAGAAGGGGCCTGAGTTGCTTCAAAAGCTTGTATATTGTAATCTTTTTAGTTAGCCAATTTTGCTTGACATTTCACTATGTTATGTGCATAAAAGCCAGATCGAATGTTATTTACCTTAATTTATTTACTTACTTCCTACAGCGTAAAGTCGCAAGTAGACTGCAGAGCTTCCTGTGTTTGATGGACACGGGCATGCTCAAAAAAAAATGTGTAATGCCACGAAAAGTGCCTGCTGACACTTTAGTATGCAAGCAATGGTATGAGAATGCAGTTAAACTTTTTTTGGGGCACATACACCATCCAGATCTAAATGTTATTTGCTTACTTACCTTGGTTTATTTACTTACTTCTACAGCGTAAAGTCACAAGTAGACTGCAGAGCTATAGCGCGTCTTTATGTGAAAACAGCAGTGTCACATGGGATCGTGAACATAAATGAGAGAGTAAAACTTACACTTTACTGTACATAGATTGTTGTAGACACAAAACACACATGAGATGCATGTGTTCCAGATAACGATTTAGTATTTATAAAAGGTGTGATTTTGCTTGACTTCTCACTCTATACAACTCCAAGCAACTGACATGCAGATAAACATACTTGAGCTGAGAAAACTGTGCGGCGGTGGGGGATGTGATAGCAGGCTGCTTGCTGCTTATCGACACATTTACAGGACAAAAGACGCTGATAGAGAGGTGCGAAGCTATTTAAGGTGGGACGGATCTACAAGTTTTTTCGTGAGCTCTGGTAATTCTAGTGTTAAATTCAGGCCGCCATATTGAACTTTCCAACGTCTCTAATTTTCCAACTTCCCGTGTAGGTAGAAGGCTAACCCCATCTTCACGAAATTTGGTAGGTGGCTTCCCTGCGCTAACCAAAACCGATGTACGTACTTATTTCGGTGGTACGACGCCACTGTCAGCCGCCTTATTGAACTTTCCAACGTCACTAATTCTCCAACTTCCTGTGTAGGTAGAAGGATGAAATTTGGCAGGCTCATTCCTTACAGCTTACTTACAAAAGTTAAGCAGGTTTCATTTCGAAATTCTACGCGTAACGGTCATAACGGTTGACAACGTTCACCATATTGAACTTTCTTATTTATGGCCCCATCTTCACGAAATTTGGTAGGTGGCTTCCCTGCGCTAACCAAAACCGATGTACGTACTTATTTCAGTGGTATGATGCCACTGTCGGCCGCCATATTGAAGTTTCCAATGTCACTAATTCTCCAACTTCCCGTGTAGGTAGAAGGCTGAAATTTGGTGCTGATTTCGGTGGTATGATGCCACTGTCGGCCGCCATATTGAACTTTTCAGTGGTCTTTGTTACTTATGGGCCCATCTTCAAGGAATTTGGTATGCGGGTTCCCAACGCTAACTGAATCCTACTTACGTACATATATACGTCCATAGCCTGCAGCTCGGTCACCGTGTGAGGCAGTGTTGGGTCCCCCTTTCCTTCACCTCCCACGTTGTTGGCTGCCTGCCTATATAAGGCCGTCAGTCGCTCCGGTCTCTACATTCCCTTCCTTGCTTCGCCATGGGATTCACGTCTCCCTGCTGATAACTACAGCCTTTTTATTTAATCCACGGCTTCTCCGCTGTTATATTGTTCATTTATTACGATTATAGTTATTGTTTAGGTATTTTAGACTTACTTTACATTGTTCAGGTATCCATTTCCCTTATCATTCCAACCGTACTGCCATTAACATGTCTATCGAGGTGATCACCATCGATCAAAGAACTGTCACTTACCGAGTGGTTTCCATGCCCGGAGATGGCACCTACCTGTTCCATTCTCTTTGTTACATATTGCACGGCCAGATCAGGCTCACTCTTCATATCCGGAAGAACAGTGTGTCTTATGTATTGAATGACTGGGACAGGTTCAAGGTGTGCTTTAATTTTCTTCTTAATAAAAATTTTAAGGCAGTACTTCGCCGCTGCGAAGCGCGGGTATTTTGCTAGTTATAGATATTTAAGAAAATATTTACCATCCTTACCTTAAAATACATGCTATGCCAGTATTTTGCCAATCTGCATGCATAAAAAAATTATTGATCTCTAAAAATCTACATTTTAAAGTTTTTGCAACTCTAAGTTACATGTCAAAAAATGTTCAGTGTTTACTCTAATTTGAAAAGAAGTGTTTTTGTAAGGGGAAGTGTTGATATTTAACAGGTATATGCTTAGTGCTGACAGGGAAATGTTCTCAGTTTTTCTTTTCCTCCCCTCTATTTTTCCTTTATTTTAACACTAGGTACATTGGAAAAACTGACTCCATAACCATCAGCATTTGGAATCACAAAAAGATCCACAAAAAACAGGGAGCTGGCTTCCTCGGTTGCGTGAGACTCTTATCAAATGCTATTAGCAGACTGAAAGACACTGGTTGTAAGTATCCTTTGTACCAATTTATTTTCATTGTCTTTATCAATGTATTGTAAACTGAATTTGTTAAACATAGGAGGCACTTATTATTAAGTGTTTTGTAACTCTTTCTTATGCAGACCAGCGTCTGGATCTATGCAAACTAAATCCAACTGATAATGATACAGTTCGTGGTCAAATTGTAGGTAAGAGCCCAGTCAAATTAATCTGTTATTAACTCTAAATTTAAAAGTCTTGTGTTCTGCAGGCTGCCACAATGTTCACTATAAATGTATGTATTACTTGCTTGTTTTGATTTGAAAGTCAGATGTTTATTATGACATCATATGTTAAAGAAATCTAATGAAACAAAGTGATTCTCTTTTACCTGTTAAAATCTTGTTTAGTTATTTATTTAATCTTATTCTCAATTTCTTTTAGTAAGTTTACAGACTCGTGACAGGATAGGTACTGGTGGACCTGTTGTGGATTGCAGAGGACTTTTAGACAATGAAGGGTAGGTTATGTTCATTTTGCTTTAACGACCATTTCTTTTCTTTTTTTATATACATTTATTTATTTATTTTTATTCTATACCATATGACCAAGTACTTTGAGAGGCCTCTCTCACTACATGTTTTTTTGGATACATTAAAATGGTGCTTCTATGCAAGACAGCCATTAGCACATTTTCTACAAAAAACATGGATGAATTTATTCCACACAGTAATGAAATAGTTATGACAAAAAGGGCAGCTTATTATTATTATAAGCGAGTTGAAGAATATAAGCCTGACTACTTTCAGCAGTGTGTTCCCGAACTCGCTTTAATGAGCTTTCCATCTTTTGAGCTTAAGAGCATTTGTATTTAGTGCTTTCAAAGTAATGGCAACTCCTCTTGAAATTTTGTTTTATTACATGTCAAATACAAATTAGAAATTGCTAATAACTCCGCTTCTGTAGCATATGTTTTGAAAATCAATTTTGTTACATTACAGCTCAGGAGATTGTAAGACGCATAACATATGTGTACAGTTATTTTAAACACCTTGTTAGAGAATCTCTGTTTGCATGTTTACAGTATACTAACTGTTTGGTTAACTATACATAATCTTTACATAAATGAGTCCAAAGTTACAGCAAAATTCTCTTTTCAATATTTTCTCGCTATGTTATCTGCCCTTGCCTTTGGAATTCCTCCTCATGCATTTTAGCAGAACACTTAGTTGGCTGTCGGCACTGGGCAAAAGAAACATGGCTGAGCAACTAGGGCTTCAGTCCTTTCCTGGAAATGTGACATATAGTAATTAATAAAATGGATGAGAATGAATTATTACTCACCAGTTGACTTATTTTTATGTTGATTTACGATAATTAAAATCTTCTAATTATCCTTCTTGGACACCAGCTTTATATAGTATGATTGATTTGACTTGCAAGATTCATAGAAAATGGAAGAACTTGTCTTAGTGTGCAGTGACATTTTTGTGCTGTTGATTGCAGCTGCTTTCTTCTTCTACAGTGTCTTATTAATTGGAAATCATTCTCTCTGCCAGGGGAATTTAGATTGCTTAAATTAAATTGTTCTTTAACCAATCAAAGCGAACAATAATATTTATTCCACCAAATAGTAAGTGTAAATGCAAAATATATACATACATTCTACAGCTATGTCTCCTGACTTAACATTTCTATGTTGAGCTTTGAGTTCTGCAAATGCAAAGAGACATTGAAGTGTCAGGTGCTTAACAAACCATTTTCTTAGCATCCTGAGTAATTTCTATTTTTAAAGGAAGATCCAAAAATATTCATGTGTTTTGTAGTTGTCTAGAAAAAATATTGTTTAATGCCATGTTTTCACAGAGAACAGAGATAAAGTTTATAATAGAAGGGCAGTCGATGGAATGCAGAATTTGACCACAGCAAACAATATCAAAAACTTAACATGGGGGAGAATAAAAAAGCACTCATTGTTACTTGTGTATCATATTATATGCTAATAATGTGCAAAATGCATGCCTTTGTAATATGTTTAATGTGATATGTTATTTCTACTTAAGCTTCAATGATAGCTGTAATTGGTACATTGAGACATACAAAAAATTTTCTTATCTAATCTGCTCTTCAAAAAATCCAGTTTGAATCTTGGCAACGTTGGGGGGCTTAGTAGAGCTTGTTTTTGGTGATACCTGCGTTTCACTGGTATGCCTGTTTGTGATGCCACTGGAAATGTTATGTGGATTGCCTTTTTTCTTGCACCCACAAGACTTAATTTAGGTGTTCAATTTGAGCATAGCTACATAAAAAATAGATTTGACAGATAAGGCAATTGGTAGACAGTCTAATGACATAACAGGAAGCTTGATCACTATAGTTCCTAAGGACTCTGTTATGTAGTCCCAAAACAGGTCCTGCCTTTGTAGTGCATCTGCTCCTTGTTCTCTTTTTATCTGTAGTTTTTTCTCTCTTCTGTGTGTGGTCATTATGTTTGACGAACTGTCTCCGTACAGCACAGTCCTGCACATTGTTCCCCAGTCAGACTGTTTGCTTTATCCATCTTCCTCTACTTTGGCCTCCTTCGTTTTCTCTTGTCTTCTCTTCTATGTTGATTCCTATCACTCTTTTGCTCACATGTTCATTGTCTCAACTCATCACATGTCAATACCACTTCAGCCCATTTTTCTTTAACTTTGTTTAGGTAATCTCTCCTGGTTGTGTCATTTTAAATTCTGTACTTGTGTCATTTAGGCCCTCATGTCTCATCTCAATACATCATTGCCGGTCTTGCCACTGGCTTCAAAAACTTGCCTTTAACCCTTGCATTGATTCTTCGATCACAAAATACTGATACTTTCTTCCAATTGTTCCATCCACACTGCACTCTCTGGGTCATTCCTGCATCCAGATCTCCCTTTTGGGCTTCCACTAATTCTAGATATTTCAGCTTTTCCACGCTTTTCAATAGCTCTCCCTGCAGGATAACTTCTGAATCCTGATAATCATTAAGCCTCTATCAGCCTTAAAGTAAAATAAATAAAATAACACAAGCGCCATATAAAATAAGTAGGTGAGTAAAAAAAGCTTCCCAACTTCATTACACAATTTAATTAGGTGCGAAGGAATACATATTTCTGTTTTATATTAATAAACTTCAGATCTTTCAGTTCTCACTTGAATATGTAGGACCATTTTATTTAATGAATGTGGTGTTGTCTTCCTTTTTTGAAGAAATCACTTAAAAATGTATTTTGATCTTGGAGGATAATTAATCTTTGATCTGTTAAAACTGTAAAATAATTTGATTTAGAATTGCTGATATTACAGCATTTTAATTTGATCTCTAACTTAAACGAGATATTTATCTAGATACAATATGTGCTGAGATTTGACAGTTTGAAATACTCAGTTTCATTCTTAGTCAGCTTTTTTCTAAGGATTCCATTATTAAACTGATTTGCCTCTGAGTCACAGACTGTCTTTAGGTTATTCAGTCATATGACACTTGTTGCACAATTTGAACATTTTGAAACTACACCATCGTGTGGGTCATTAAACTCGAGACAGCACATACTTCTTGTTTTTATACACATTTATGTCAGTTTGGTTGTGCAATCCTTCACGTTCAAGTAGACATGAAAAACACAAATTGGGCCTTAGCTATTGCATGTTACAGACAGCAGGATTTACTGATGAATTGTTATTTATATAAAGTTTATAAGTGGCTAAGAAGATTCACTTTTCAAAATGGCAAAGAAACTTGGACAATGAGGTTAAGAAACAACTACATTTGAGACAGACAAATAGTTACTCCATAATGAATATGTATATTCAGTGTTTCTGGGTATAAAAACCTGTAATTGCCATGAACAGTAATAGGTAGGTTACCACTAAAAGCGGGAACATCCTAGTGTGTACTCGTATTACCTACTTACAATGCCCAGATCCCATCCAAAAAGATTGTAGTGTTTTATTTGGGCCTAACCTCTGATTACTTCAGTATAGATGGTGTGGGAGATGGACAATTTTTTATACAAATTGTGTTTTTTATATCTGTATGTACATACGACGTATATACTTGATTTTTCTTGGCAGGAAGAGAATGATTAAGTTTGAGAGTATTGCCACCTACTGGCTGTTATGTGGTATGTTTTATTTCAAATCTGGTGGAATCTTCTTAACCTGATTTTTTTTTTAAGGTTAAAATGAGACAATACTCATGAGGAAATTCAGAATTGTTCATTCTTATCAAACAGTATATTTACATGCATGATTAATTCAAGAGTCTTACTAAAAAGGGGGTCTGATCAAATAATGTAATGTGAACCTGTATGTCTGAGTATTTATTTATTTATTTGTTTATTTTTAGACCAGTTTATGAAGACTCGGGACCAGGAAGGCCTCTTAGCTGTTTTCTAGAGGAGCCCTTGCCATATACAGACAGTACAGGTGCTGCTGGTGGAGGAAACTGCCACTTTCTGGAATCACCTAATCAGGAGCAAAGGCTTCAAACAGAGAGGCTACGAAATCAAGATGTTAGAGGTCATGTGTATACTCCTCAGCATAGACCACATGGGCATCAGTCACCAGAGCTGCCTGAGGGTTATGGTAGGTTTGCATTATAATAGTTGATTTGGAACATCTGCAATATAGCAACAACTAAAAAGCTTTCAGGAACTACTAATTAATATATTCATAGATTTTTCTTTATTTTTCATCTGCTTTCTTTAATGTTCTTAATGATGCAATGAGTATTTCAAACGCTGTGTGTGCATGAGAACTGACAGTCGATAAGCTCTCACCCAGAAGTATCATGCATATAATGAGACAAGAAGAAGCACGCACCACGGGTATTTTGAACCTCACAAACAGAAGAGAGGCTTGCTTGTCTGCCTGATGTCTTATGTTTTACATACCACCACAGAATGGGAAAAAAAATGCAGAGATTGCAGCTGAACTTGCCATACCTCTGAACACTTTGCACGGGAGCCAGTATTGTCTTGCAGCACATTATTGGTTGTCAGTAAAAGTGGCGAGCTTGCAATACTTTGAAATGTGAGCCTTTGCTGGAAAGTTGTCATGCAGTTGTGTAATCTGACATCCTCAGTGATTGGGAGACAAGATCAGCAACTGCAGTTGTTTTGTTTGTTAGACCCTCTGACCTGAAGTTGTGTAATGTGACATCAACTTGAGTTAACAAAAATGCAGAACAAAACAGAGTAAAGAGCATTATCTGTCCAAAAATTAGTTGTGAAGGAGGAAGACAGAGAAAGCTGATGTGTTTACTGAAGGTGATACAAGCTACCTATTAAAAATATGAATAGAAAATCTTATGTTGCATGTCTGTAGTTGATGCTGAAATTGGAGCAAGATCAGTTTTTACTTTTCATTTTGATTAACACATTTAAAATTATATTTTATTCGTGATTGGACAGCTATACCCTGTAAGTGTTCATTTGATTACATTACTTTCAAACCTTGCTGTATTAGATATAAGCTGTATGCACATAAGTATATTCACCATTAATAAAAATCAAGTAAAAATAGTCAAGCTGGTTGATCTGTTTATTGAAACCCATACTTTCCAGTCGGTAGAGTGTGAAGGTGGATTAAATGCTCGGCAGTTTTGCCACTAAACCATTTTGTTGCTCTAAACCAGGAGAGTAAAGGCAGTTTAATCTACAGATCGTATATTTTTTTTATCTCTTTTATTGTGTTTGTTTTTATAAAGCACATTGTAATTGGTTCTTTCTGTGAATGGTACTATATTATTTTCAGAAATCAAATGAATCACTAAACACATACCACGTTTTATTTTTATATTTCAAAGGTGGTTATTCCTCTGTGTGAAAATGGTCATTAGTTTTCTTTTTTCTGAAGTTGCTCTCCTCAGCTTTTTAAATTATTTAGGATGTGACTTCCAGATTCCAGAAAGTAAATTTTGGGGCAGTCTTGTATTAAACTATTTATTTGAGTGTCTCAGTCAGGTCTCCATGCTCAGTTACACCTTTTTAGGCTATTAAACAATTTCCTCCACATTTCCTTGTCAGTATGTCCTGGCTATTAGTTGTAACTCTGCATGGTTTACCAATGTGTTTTCTGAATGTAAGAAGAACTGCCATGAAGTTTTCGCTCTTTTAACAAATGCTTGTGTGACGTTGGTTGAGAATCACATATAGTATTAACCCATCTTGTGCTTTCCTTTGTATACAGTGTTACAAATTGTATTTAGTTTAATTTATTTTGATTTAATGCTTTTAACATTGTCATGTGAAAACACTTTGAAGGGAAAGAAAAGTATATTTAGTCTTTAAATATGAATTTTAAAAACCTAATTTAAATACATAATATATTAATGTTTATCTTTTTTTTTTTTTTTTTTTTTTTTTTTTTTTTTTATACCTTTAGAGCAAAGAACAACAGTACAGGGTCAAGTTTACTTCCTGCACACGCAGACTGGAGTCAGCACATGGCACGATCCAAGAATACCCAGGTAATCAAACCTTGTGTAATAGATTTCGACAGTGGAGACCCTTTTGAATAAATAAATAAAAAACACAGAAGTAATGTATTTTCATATGATATCTGAGTAATGTAAATGGTTTCATTTATGTTTTCTCAGAGATCTGAACAGTGTTAGTTGTGAAGATTTAGGTCCATTGCCACCTGGCTGGGAAGTCCGAAGTACAGTATCTGGAAGAATCTATTTTGTTGACCACAATAACCGAACAACTCAATTTACTGATCCAAGATTGCATCATATAATGAGGTACTCTTATTTGAGGCAGCCTGATTTTTAAACCTCTGCATTTATTCTGAAAATAAGTGACACCACTTCTGTGGTACTCACAGTTAGTTCAATTTTATCTTGTGATTTTGAGTAAATATGGATTTTAGAGTCTCAAAAGCAAAGAAAAGAAAAAAATATGTATCAGTTGATTTTAAATTTTTACTTTATTCAATTTCTGGTGCTTTAAATGGTTAATTAAATTAATAGTCTCATCAGCATACAAGATTTTCAATGTTAAGGAGAGGCCATGCTATATGTTTAACTTCTACCCATTCTCTCAGTGTCAGGGGAGGTTTTTCAGTGTGGCTTGTAATGGGGGAAGATATTCTGCTATGGGCACGATGTTGTCAAAATAGGCTGTGCCCCCCTGCAATACTTTTTTTTTTTTTTTTTTTTTTTTGAGTGGAAAAAACACAGCAAATGGGTTCAGAACTTAGTAACAACTTTAAATGTTAAACCTTTAGGTGCTGCTGGTAGAGGACAATATCAAAATAGAATTCCATAATCAGAAGCAAAGGATTCAGGCAGATAGGCTGATAATCAAGAAGACATGCATGTACTCCTCCAGTTGCCAAATGGATTTTCAATGCTGTTTATTCCTAATTTGGGAAGGGAGAAAAAAAATAGTGGTTATAAAGTGCAACTGTATTGTAATGAGATTGAATAGCATTCCTTCTTTTGCTTAAAGTCTGGATTCCAAATAGTAAAATTAAAGACGTTTGCTTGTTTACAACTGCAATCTGTTTTGTTAGAATTAATGTTTTCTTTGGGTCCCACTGAAAACATGGTTAAAAAAATATTGCTTATCTCTGCAAAAACATACCTCTCAGAAGAGGTGGACCAGAGGATGGGCAGGTTTAGAAAACTGGTAGCTGTTGTCTAATAAGGCCATACAAATGTTTTAAAAAGTTAGAAGCCTTTAGCCTCTTTTTAAATTTTCACAAATTTTAATTTGTATATCAATTGCATTTTTTTGAAAGCTTCCAAAGCAATTCATATTAATATTAGCATGATTTTCTATTTTAAATAGTCAGCATTCTCAGGTAAAGGAATCGAGCCAACAACTACCTGTACCAACTGATGTGCCTCCAGAAGACAGTGAAGTTGAAGTGCCTGCACGCTATGAAAGAGACTTGGTTCAAAAACTAAAATTTTTGAGGCATGAACTCTCTCTTCAGCAGCCACAAGCCGGTCATTGTCGCATTGAAGTTTCTAGAGAGGAGATTTTTGAGGTAAATGTTACTCCTACAGTCTAGAGGTGCTCTATTTTTCCATGTGATATTTCGATCTTTAGGTTGTGTATATATTTATATATTTTGTTTAAGAATTTTGAGAATTTATGAAAAAATATATATCCAAAACAATTTAGTCAATTTCAAATTCCTATTTGCAGTTTCTACAGATTGAGTTTGCCTTGTAATATGATTTGGATGCTGAACTTTTGAACCCAATGCTCAATACTAAACATGATCTAGTTCAACATAAATTATTAAAAAGGTTTTCTTTAATTAATTACTAGGAGTCTTACCGACAAATCATGAAAATGAGACCTAAAGACCTGAAGAAGCGACTTATGGTGAAATTCAGGGGTGAAGAAGGCCTGGATTATGGTGGAGTTGCAAGGTAAGATGCATTTGTTGTATTGTTTGGAGATCTAAATGTATCATTTAAGTTAACCTTGGCTTTAGGTGGAAGTGTTGGTGCTTACTGTGTTCCTGCCTTATAGGGCATACACGGAAGGTTAAGATTGTATTTCCTGAATATGTATTTAATTAGGCAGAGTCAAAAATAAATGGATGGTTTGACTTGGTTAAAGATTTCAACAATTTTAAGGATGAAAGATTGACATTTCTGTAACAAAGTGACAGAGTAGACTTGGAGGTGTTACTTGGTTAATATCATGAGCCAGTTGCGTTCATGTCAAAGTCTCACCAGCACCTCTACTTCCTTGGATGTTTTGGGGCAGCTTGTGTTTCCCCCATTTGTTTTCATTAACTTTTGCAGGTACACAGAGTTTGTTCTTGCTGGCTGCATCACATCCTGGCTCTGCTCAAAGCACTACAGAGCGTGGTGAAAGGGCGCAAAATATTACTGACACCCGGCTCATGATTTGTACGACATTCGCTGTCTTAGAAAAGTAAACAGGATAATTAAAGACCTCAGCCATTTTGCACAGCTGTTTTTTTCATTCCTATCATCTGGCAAATTGTATTGTACCATTAGCACTCACACCAGTAGATTCAGGGACAGTTTCTACTTATAGGTTGTTAAGTTGCTTAACATCAGTCATAAAAACAAATAGTCATGCGCTGACTCGCGCCTGCATTTGGGACCAGCCGTTGCAATGAATGCTCCGTAAGTCTTGCGTGTGTCTCCTGTATGCACACCTTCGCTGCTGGTACATAGAAGCACAAACAAATCTTCTATTCTGGGTAAGGGAGGGCTGGTTAGGCCTAATGCATAAGAATTAGCCATGTGGAACAGTGCCGATCAAAACAAACCTTAAAGGTCTCTCCAGAGTCAGAAAACATTTGAAAACCTGTGAAGAAAAATAGTGAAAAATCTTTTGTTGTTATTTACAAGACATTTTTGTCTTCGGGATGGAAAGAAAAAGTGTGAACTATCTGCACTTATCTTTATATTTAAAAAAATAAATAAATAAATCTGTGTGTCATGGCCTTTAGTGCTCTGAATACTGTGAACATGCGTGCATATATATATATATATATATATATATATATATAAAAAATATGCCGGTGTTTACCCTATTGCTTTCCTAAGGCCCTCGGTCATATGTAAGAATGGTCTCAACTTGGTCGGTCAGCTGTATCAAAGCATGGCTGTACTATGGAGTTTTGTGTGTGTTTGTAATGTTTTGTTGATATTGTTATATTGTCAGCCATTTGTGGAGACATGCAAGTTAGGAATTTTATTGTATTGAATTCCTATGACAATAAACTTGACATGTTTAGAGTGAGTGACAGAGATAGATAATTTGTTTAAATGTGAAGTGGAGTGATATCACATCCAAGGTATGTTCCTTGAACTTATTGCTGCCAAGATAGGCTCAAGTGCTTTACTGCTAGTTCAGGGCTGTGAATTTTAAAATGGTTTGTTATTTATGAAAATCTAAACAATCATCTCTTTATCTGTAAATTACAAAGTGAGCTTAAAGTCTTAAGATAGCATTATTAAAGGTGTGTGAAAGCATGCCAGCTTTAAGGTAAAAGGGGAGATGGGGGCTGTATTTCCAAGCAACAAAGTCCTCCACATGTAGCGCCTCAGAGAATAATGTACATTACTTATAGACTTTCTTTTATGTTGCCTTTTGCACTTCAGGTGCGGTGTTCCAATTTTGTATTTTGACATTTCTAAAATGTAACACTTTCTAATAAGTAATACTTTGGGTGCAATCCAGAAACTAATCTGTTTGAGACTACTTGATTGGATGTTCCTTTTTATGTCTAGTACTTTTTTCCTGCTTATCCATGCATCTTTTCTTATGAATCCATTTATTATATTAAATGCATTAATGGAGTAATACCTTCAATGCCTCGGTCAATTTCTGTTAGTAGTAAGTCTTGCATGCATTTGTTTTTGTAAGTGAGAGGAGTTGAAAGAACAAGCAAAGTTTAATGAGAAACAAACAAACTGAACACGGTTATTAATTAGGCTTGGGTTTGAACCCACGTGTCTGGACCCCTGCACATTTGTAATACTGGAAATCCATGTGAGTTACACATTTCAGCAAGAGCTTGCCAAGGTTTTGTTGAGTTTAAGTGAGCACTGTGGTATTTCAGTCAGATTGAGTTCTTTATTTTGATTTTTACTCAAACATATATTCTAGAATTAACTTCTAGTTCTTAATTATATTTATTTTTTCTCTTTTATTTTTTTTCCCCTTAGGGAATGGTTATATCTCCTGTGCCATGAAATGTTAAATCCATATTATGGACTGTTTCAGTATTCAACAGATAACATCTACACGCTTCAGATCAATCCTGACTCCTCAATTAATCCAGTGAGTCTGTCTCCATGTTCTGTCTTGTTGTTTCTTTTTGCTAAATTGTGCGAGAATAAGAAAATGATTGGACTTGTGTATGAAAACACAGCCTCACAGTCGGTCTATTAGGACTTAAAGGTAATTTGGTTTGTTAAGAGAGTCGACACCCCAACAAACCCAGTTTTCTTGAATGCTCTGTTTGAAGGCCTTGATGGTTATGTTAAAGTTATTCTCCTCCGCTATAATTTTTTTTTTCTCTGTACCCTCTAGGATCATTTGTCATACTTCCACTTTGTGGGTCGTATAATGGGCCTGGCTGTTTTTCATGGACATTATATTAATGGAGGGTTTACATTACCTTTCTACAAGCAGCTACTGGGAAAACCAATACAATTATCAGATCTGGAAACTGTTGATCCAGAGTTGCACAAGAGTTTGGTTTGGATTCTGTAAGTTCAAAGGCTTTTAGTCACTCTATGTTGATCATTTAAGCAGGTGTGTGCTCTGGTTTTCATTGCAGGTAGATTCTCAGTTGCTGTTTAATACATCTACCTGAAAAGAATAACTAATAATAATACACTTAAGCAATCTGGTCTGCTTGTAATGTCACATTGCATATAGTTGACTTATCCAAAAGACAAATAAAAATAAAGTCACATTCCGAAGCTAACATGCTTTAAGAAAGCAGTCATGATTATCTGTCTTTTAATAGTGAAAAGATTCTTCCATATAGGGGTTTTAAAAATACAGCAGTGTGAAACGATACAGTCATTTTTGTAGAGGGTTCCAGTGATGCCACTGGTCTAGTATTTTGTTGGGGGCTGGCTTAGTCCACACCACCTCATTACTTCTTGGGGTTTGAGCTCTTTCCCCAGCTCATGGTTAGAGTAATGACATCACCAATCTGCTCTTTGCTGGCCACATACGAAAATGGCTACATTTCATTCCATGATTTTTTTTTTTTCCCCCCTCAAAGTTTCTAAATCAAAGAGTGCTATTTGTTATTAAAGGTAGAAAAACATGATTGTTCCCTTTAAATACTGAAAACCTTTCTGGAACATAAACTGGGATTTATGCTTTTTAATTCTATTGTTGTGTGAAGTACTTAGTACTCCACTTGCATTTGAGAATAGGTAATTCCCCCGAGACTAAGCATGTTCAGACCCGGCCAGTACTTGGATTGGGAAACCAACCAGGAGAAGCCTGGGTTGCTGCTATAAGAGGTGTTTGGCTTAATTACCCTCTGGTCTGCATGTGAATCCCAATATCCCAGTGCAGTGATGGGGACACTGAGCTGTAAAAATGGCGCCGTCCTTTGGATGAGACTTAAAGCCAAAGTGTCAAGATCCCTGGCAACCTTTGTAAAGAGCTGGGTGTTTTCCGACGTCCTTTGCTAAATTACCCATCTCAGCCTAGCCATTCTGGCCCCCTAATCAAACTCTGTCTCGAATTAGCTATCTATCTCACTGACCCTTTCACCACCCAATAGCTAATATGTGGTGAGTGTACTGGCACAGAAAAGCTGCCATCACATCATCCAGGTGGATGCTACACATTAGTGGTGGTTGAAGTGGCTCCCCACTTATAATTATAATTTATATAGTGCTATATAAATGTAAAGAATTTTCATCAGTATCACACTCCTTCTTTATAGTTGCATTTTACAGAAAGGCTATCACAATATTTTAAGTGGCTATCTTGTGGTCCTCTGTTTATATGTCTCTCCTGAACTGCACAAACAGTACAAAGCTGGATGCCATTGAGTTTGTATTTAAAATGAGTTGGTTAATGAGTTATGAAGTCTAAAATGTATTTAAGTAGAATAATCCTGATGGGCTGGAATTGGTTCATGCCTTGTACCACCTTGTGCTTTTAGCAGTCTGTGACACTCTACTAGTGCAACTGAGTCCTGAAGGAAGATGGATTATTAGATGTTTATCTTTTAGATCACTGCTATATTTTACATAAGGGAGTATTTAAGTTATGAACATTGGCAAGATAATGAAGTAAATGTTTTTACTTTTTAATAATTTTATTAAATTTCAGGTATGAGTTGAACAGTTAGACCTAAGTGTTTCAACTTGTTTGTTTTTTTCCCCCTTAACAGTGAAAATGACATCACCTCAGTGCTAGATCATACATTTTGTGTGGAACACAATGCTTTTGGTAAATTTCTACAACATGAACTTAAACCAAACGGTAGAAATATTGCAGTTACAGAGGAAAATAAAAAAGAGTATGTAAGGTGAGTCAAGAAGTAATGCATCACTTTAAAGCATTTATTGTTGGGCACATCTGTCAGTTATAATGTGACTGAGAATCTGAAATGACCAACTGTAATTTTATTAGGTAAGCCCATTAATTGGAGTTCATTGTGTTTTTTTTAACCTGGTTGTGCAATAATATAAATGTCATGTTTTCTAAAATACCTGGGTGTGTCTGTCATGTTAAGAGATTCAAGAGCATTTTTTAAACAAAAATGTACAACTTAAAGGTGCTGGCCTTTCCATTTGAAGCAGTACTTTTTGGCAGGCCACATATATGATTTTGGTGAACACTAGAAATCAGATTATTTATATGTGGCTTATTTATTGTGTAAAATAAAATAGATCTCTGTAAATGCACTAACTTTTGTAGTTATTTAATTTTGCATATTGCTTATATTGCTTTAGTACTGTACTTCAATTATAAAATTTTGATCATTTCATATTTTGTTAGCCTTCTACATGCTATTATGTTCATGCTATGCTTAAAACCAAATTGATTTACTTCTAATATGTATGTATGTAAAAATAAAAAAGATGTAACTTAAAATATTTAGTTTTAAATTTTAATACACAGATTTTGAAAGCCCGCGCTGGTCATGTATTAGAACAGTTAAAGTGAGTATTGTAGTTGCCAACACTCCATGTAAGTCTGGTTGTTTGTGTACTCAGATACCCCCCAGTGTGAATAAAAAGTCAGACATGTATGCTTAGAGCATCAAACAGTCTGTAATGAAGTAGGTCATATATAAATTTAAAAAACAGTTTTGACACATGATTTCCTGATACCGAAGAAAATTAGATTTTCATTGATAGTATACTGTAACAAGATATGTGTTTTAAGTTTGATTCAGAACCTATCCATAATTTATAAATGTTTAGGCAAATGTAATTAACTAATTTAATTAGGTTGTGCAGTGTTGCATTAGAAGATTAAATGTGAACTTGAGCATCCAATGCTATATATACATGTTTTTAATGAGCTACGTGATTAGAACATTAGATTTGTTTTAGTCCAAACAGTCCATTCAGTCCAACAAAGCTCTACAATCCTATTATTTAATTTTTTTAAAATAACCTCAAGTTTTAAAAGACTCTAAAGTACTACTTTCTACCCCTCTACTTGGTATCACATTCCATGTGTCTACAGTTCTCTGTGTGAAGAAAAACTTTCAAATATTTCTGCAATATCTACCCCTAATTTACATTTCTGTCCCCATGTTGTATAGATAGGAATCATAATTGACTCATCACTAGGTCCTTCTCAAGTTGAAGTTCCAAACCTCTCATTTAATATTTTTACTTGCAACATTTAATACTTTACATGTGTACACATAAAACCCCTTTAGGTGGAATAGTTCTATTTATATAAATACTTTACTTTAATAAAGTAAAGCTATATGCACAACCACACAACTGAGCTGTATATGTTCTCTTGTGAAATGGTACAGTTTTTTACTTCAGCATGTGGTAGGAACATCTTCTGAGTTTTGTCAGCTTCATCCTGTCATTAAAGTTCATGCTGGTTTTATATGGCCTAAGTGTATAGTAGGGATGAATGGAATGCCAATCCTGTGTGTTTACAAATTAGCAGAGTTTTGGGTAGTGGACCACTTTTAAACTATATAACACTGTGCCTTTAGGTGTCCCTTCCAGAAAGGAGAGTATACCACTAGAATAAGCCAAATTATTTATTTTTTTAATTTCCAAAGTACCCATGGATAATTTTCACCCACATCAAGCAGAAATAGTGAAGTGGTAGCTTATGCACGACAGTGGTGCACTGTTAAGTAGGCAAATTAAATATGTTGTTTTTTTGTTTGTAGAGAATGGCCACATTCTGAATAAAAATTTACATTGTATTGCACCGGATAAAGCTCACTTGTAATAATAACGTCACTCTACTGAATACAGTGCCTAAACAGAATTTGAAGGCTGCTTTAGATTTTTCTTAAATACACACTTCTTTAAGTTTGCAAGTCTTCAGGATATCCACAAATGCAGACTTTAAATGTAACCTTAAAAAATTAAAGATACACTGTTAATAAGAAACAGTGGGGAACAGTTTTGATACAAATAAAAAAAAAATAGGATTTATAGTGTTGCTTACATTTCTGAAGCCATACATTTTGCTGAAGCACCTTTTGTTGCAAGTACAAGTCACCAGTTACTTTCATGTTTCTTCTCTGCACTTCCATTATTGAGTTGAAAAAGGCTCCTTGACTTGCCAACAAATCATCGGATAAGTTCTCTTTGTCTGCTACTGACGGAGAGACTGGCTTCACCTGCATTTTATTTTGTCCAACAAAGCTGTGCAAGCTGGCTAGCTAAATAAACAGAGGGGCTCTGTGCAGTGTTAAAGAAATTAGGTGGGGGTATGGAGGGTGGAGAACTTTACAGATTAAGCTAATATGAAGGAAATAGAAATACTGTCAGAGGCTGTCACATACATTGTAGTGCTCTCTCTCTCACCTTAAATGCCACAAAAAAGTAGTCCACTTTGATTATACAAAGTTGATGTAATATGAAGGTTTAATTTATTGAAGTGTCTTCTGGAATCTGTCCAAGCACATCCTTTCTCGCCCTGCAGAGCCTGGAAAAATTGAGCACAAATGAAACAGAATGCTTCTGCACACAAGTTTCACATGCTGGAGTAAACGGCTTCCTGTACTGGTAGACATGTAGAGACACGGCTGTGAAAAGATGCCGTTACTGTCCAGCTCTTTACATTTGAAAAAATTGCACTTAAACTTGCGTTTTATTGGGAGAATTCAGTTAATTTTTGCCTACCCTTTACTACCCTAATACTTAATTAGTAAAACGAAAGTCCATTTTTAAAATCTAAAGAATATATTCAATAACTAGCTGGTTTGCCGCAGAATGTATGAAGTTGGAGTTTTCTGTTAAACATCACTGGTGTTTAGTTAAATGTTTACCCTGAAGTGTCTTGAAGAGTCTTCATTGTGTGTTTTCAGCAATAGTTTAGAGAGAACTGAGCACACAAACTTGCCCCATGTCATTCCTAGACAGAGAGGTGTGTAGCATCTCCCTATTGTGGATGCACTGTACTTTTTGCAGAATGAAACTTTAAGCCAGTAAGATCTTTTTTTGGCCTGTCACACCTCATTCACTCCTTTCTTCTTGTAAGTGGTTTGTGCCAGTTGAGATCAGGACAGGCAGGTTTCATATTAATACTTCACTCACAAGCTGTGAGTTGTATGAACTGAACACCTTGTATAATACACAAGTGTATATATGTTAAATTGGTTGTTTAGGGCTGCTGCGGAATGAATACTGTTACCCTTATTTTGTGTATTGATATTGAATACTTGAATGAGCCTCTGTAAATGAAAACTGTTAACCTACTTAGCGTTAGACCCGAGTGTCACTCTGGCAATGGCATAGACGCTTCTTGCATAAGACCTGAGTTTTACTCGGGCTGCAAAAGTGTTCGCGCAGAGTGCAACTTGGGCAATGGTATAGACATATCTTCTCCTATCCTCATGATGGCATCTCATAAGAAATTCCTGTCATCAGCAGCAATGACAAAAGGAATCTGTCTTCAGGCAGTGAAACTCAAAGTGATTCTGGGAAGTGTGCTGTTCATATTATTATTTTTATCATTGTTATATTTTCTACACTTCTGACTTTGTATTTTTAATGTTTTGCACATTTTACAGTAGAAAGATGAGATTTAATAAAAATATATTTCAAGGCAAAAAATGCAACACTTTTTTTTTTTTTTGTTTTGTTTTGTTTTGAGAAAAAATGTAATGCTAAGGAGGTTAATGATATGAATATTTGGAACTTAACAATTAGTCCTAAGTTACAATATTACTACTTATTTTTTGTATAATATCCAGCACAGCCTTGTATACCATGCAGCTGCTACAATATTTGGATAACTAAGTACATGCCATTTGAATATTAGCAAATTAAAATTTAGATGTCAAACTGTCAACATAAAGCCAGCAAGTAAAACTGACATATCTCAAAGAAACTATTCCAGTACACTTTCCAATATTCATATTTATCAAATCTAACTATAAAAATAAGCCCAATTCTTTTACTTATTCTTTATTTCATCCATGGATCTAATACTGTTACTTACGGCTAAGAGAGGGGGACAGGAAAAGGCACTATATAACAGAAAGACAGATAGAATAATTGTATTTGTCCCCAGGGGAAACTTTTAAATAAATAAACACATAAATAGGTAAAGAAACACACACACATACCAGAATGCCTAAAAAGAAAGAAAACTTGTGACTTACTGTAATCTCCAGTGAAGCATTATGCAGACATATTGCTGTTGGTCTAAAGGACCCCCCAGTCGTGTTTCTTTTCACACTTCTTCTAAATGATTCATTGGCTGAAAGCCCTCCGTGTTAGTGTGTCAGAAAAAGGATGTGCAGTGTTCTCTTCATGATGACACTCAGTATTGTCCATCCATTGTCCAACCCGCTGAATCCAAACACAGGGTCACGGGGGGTCTGCTGGAGCCAATTCCAGCCAACACAGGGCACAAGGCAGGAACCAATCCCGGGCAGGACACACACAAACACACACACACATTTAGAATCGCCAATCCACCAAATCTGCATGTCTTTGGACTGTGGGAGGAAACCCACGCAGACACGGGGAGAACATGCAAACTCCACGCAGGGAGGACCTGGGAAGCGAACCTGGGTCACCTAACTGCGAGGCAGCAGCGCTACCACTGCGCCACCGTGCCGCCCACAGTCAGTATTGTTTTAATTCTTTCTCTTTGCTACTACCTTCAGGGGCTCCAGAGTGCACCCCATAACTGAGCCTGTCCCTTAAATTAGCTTGTTTATTCAGTGGGTTTTTATTGAACTGATATTACCAGTCAATATATGGGTGGTGTTAACCATTAGATGGGATTGACGTTGCTACTCAAGTGGGTTTTAAACTAGTTGTGATGATCAGACCTAATCAGACCGCTATCGACATTCGTAATGGTGAACAGGGGCTATTGAAAAACTGTGTGGCAAAAGTGGATCGATTCATATTTTAATATTCACTTTGTTATATATGCCAGTTCTATTGATTTAATGTGTGGTTAGTTTATGAGGATTTTATTTTTTGCAAATGCTGTACTTTGAATGTCTCTGCTAAGGAATAATAAATTAAGGTGTTTTTTTGGCTATTCTGTTATTAACAGACCAGTGTTCTTTTGTTTCAGATTGTATGTAAATTGGAGGTTCATGAGAGGAATCGAGGCACAGTTTCTAGCTTTACAAAAAGGATTTAATGAGCTGATTCACCAACATTTACTAAAAGCATTTGATCATAAGGAACTAGAGGTAATGTACTGTATATGTGTGCTCAAAAGATGTTGAAATAATTTGGGTGATATACTGCTGAATGACTAAAATGTGATTTTTCTAACTAAAAGAACACCATTCCTAGAGAGACCCTTTATTTTGAATTGCATTAGATTAGCATAGTGTTAAAACAGTCTGCTTTAAAATGAATGCATTTGAATAAATGTTAATGATTACTCAGATTTTTTTTTTAGATATTCTAACAAGATAATTAATGGGACAGTCTACAAGTAGATGAGTATGGCCTGGAGTAATTCATTTGACAAATCTGTAAAATACTGTTTATATATTTTTATAGCACAAGGTATAACCAAACCAAAAAAAACAAAAAAGAAAACCACCTACAGGTATTTCTAAATATCACTTTGTACCTGTAAGAGCGGACTTCTGTAATTCTCTATTGTACAAAGTCAGTAATGATGACAGTAATGAAATATAAAACATACACACCCCTTTTCATTCATCATTATAAATAAGACGTTGGCACAGGTCAGTGGCTCTTATTTATATATTATAACAAACAAAGGTGTATATCAGTAATGAAATGTGTAATCCTCAAGTTCATTCTGTTTCCAAGCATATTGTCCACAAGCTGGTTAAAACCTTCACTGACAGTACCTTCTCCTTTCTCATTTTGAATGCTCAGTTTCATAGATGGATGGCTGCTTTTCTGTGGTTAAATGAAGACATGGCAGGAATATGCTTTCCTGCACCAAAGAAAATGTAGTGTGTTATTTCACAGAAGTATTATTATTTTTCAAACATGTTGCCTGCTGCAGTCAGTGTTATTGTGCATGATCATCAAGTGGGGTGAACACTTAAACAGTCAATTATTTTTGTGTTGTGTATTTCTAACTAATTTAGATAATTCTGCAGAAATCTATTTTCACTTAGACATTTAAGTCTTTTTCTGTTGCTTAGTGTTAAAAAAGCCAAATAAACTCCACTGTGATTCAGTGTTATAATAATAAAATGTGAAAGCTTCCAGTGGTGTCAGTGACATTCTATAGGCACTGTTTGTCATGTTTGTAAGTATAGCTACAAAAATAAAAAGATAATAATTGTAACTGATTGATGGTTATAAATTGCATGATAGTGGACAGAGATGTTTCCTCATACTTCTACACTCCCGAGTTCAAATCATAGGTCCATCACTTTTTGTGTGAGATTTGTGTGGGTTTTAACAGATTACTCCCAACCAACATACATTTCAAGGACATGCAGCTTGTGCTGCTCGTATACAGTAGGTGTGAGGGAGTGGATGGATGTCCTGGTTGGTCTCCTCTTTGTGCATAAAACTGCCAGGATAGGCAACTCTCTCATTAACCTGGTAAGGTGAGTTCACAAAATCAGTTAAACTTTCAATGCATCCAAACTATTTACAAAAGAAAACTAGAAATAAGACATTTAGGTAAAATTTGGTGGTTCTCTTTAATTAAAGTGTAATAGTTGTGAAAAGATAGGAAACTATGCCACAAAGTCTTTGTGATGAAATTGCATTTAATACGCTTTAAAATAAAAGATTCTAAATGCATAACTAGTCATATATCCAGAAAAACGAGGATAGATGCTGTTCACGTCACAGCACATTTTCTGGTGAGATGTATTCAGAATTGAAACTGGTAATTATCTGCAGTTGTTCACACTCACTGATAACGATCAGTCCACAAATGTACATGGAGAAGGTGCAAACCCTGGCACTGTGACACAGAAATGACAGCTCTGTGCTACCACTCTACCCTTGTTCAAACATCTACACAAAGCATTTTAATTTGATTAAAGCTAAATGTATACCTACAGTGTAATGTCTGTTCAGTCCTTGGCAATTGATTACATGCTACACTTCCGTTTAATCCCTTCTTCACTGGCTGCCGCTAAATGACAGAAGCATGCGGGTGCAGCAGGTCATACTTTTGTTGAATAACACAATATTGTGAAATAATGCAGTACAACTTTTTTTTTTTTTTTGAATGGCAGGAATAAGCTTCCATAGACTGGAATCTGAAATGACAATGTGCCTTTAGCAATGTACTGCCGTCGTAGAACCAGGGAATGGGAGAGGTGCCAATCCCCACTGCAGATTACCACACTAAAAAGAAAAATGCCTTTCCAGATTTTAACTATTAAACAGCTGTGTCTGGCAAAATATTGTATTACATTCAGCATCTAAATGCAATACAATTATTAATTATAATTTGTAGAATATATTTCAAAAGGTCAGGCCTAGAAGCACAAAGTGGAGGGTTAACCTGTGGTGGAGCTATAAAAAAAATGTCTTCTCTTCATGTTACAGCTTATCATTGGAGGCCTTGGCAAGATAGATCTCAATGACTGGAAAGCCAACACTCGCCTGAAGCATTGCGTTGCTGATAGCAACATTGTCAAGTGGTTTTGGCAAGCGGTGGAAGCATTTGATGAGGAGAGAAGAGGGAGGTTGCTTCAATTTGTCACAGGCTCCACTCGTGTTCCACTTCAGGGATTCAAGGCACTCCAAGGTGGCTAGCAAATGAGCTGAGCTATTTTTTTTTTTTCCTGTCTTTCTTTAAAATAAATAAATAAATAAAAGCTGGATTTAATGCATTGCTGCCTAGATAGCAAAGTAATATTAAAAAAATGAATTTACAACATGAGTGGAAAGAGTTAAATGAAAGTTTTTAATAGAATTTATCTATACAACTGCAATTTTTATCTGCCTTTGCGAAGAGTACATTTGATGCTTTACTTCTATGTTTGTGTATTTAATTAAAAAAAAAAATCCTGAAGTTTTAATGCCTAACACAAATGAGGCATTTCTATTCAAAGAAAGATCTCCTCTTGGTAAATGTTAACTAGAATATATGCTTGTAAGGTTCTACAGGTTCTGCAGGACCCCGGTTGTTTACTATTCATCTAATAGATGCAAACACAGACAACCTGCCGAAAGCTCATACTTGGTAAGTATAATTTGATGTTGTTAATTTTTGTATAGTACTCTTCACTTAGTCCAAGCACAGGTAGAGACAAATGCAAACTTTACAGATCACTCATTACATAAAGAGCTGTTAGGTCACATTGTAAAATGAAAAAAGTACAGCAAGTTGTAAGATTATGAAATCTAATAGTTGCAAAGTGGCAAAACGAGAATGTTCAGACAGGATGTTAGCACACACACATTTTTGTCCTTAGTACATCATGTACTGAGTATAGAGAATGAAGTTTTCAGCCCTAACCAGTATCAATGCAGTTTTTGTAGGATTCTTGGATAATTTTTAGACAGAGAACTAATAATAAACATGTAGGTTTAGTAACATTGAAATTCATCCAGTGGTTACCAATTCCATTTTCAGCAGATATGCTAGCTTTAGTTTGAGTTGACCATGCACTATGCATCTTCTGTACTGGGATAAATTTGAGCTAACTTTGTCAATTTTTACTCCTCTTTAGTTTTAATCGAATTGATATTCCTCCATATGAAACGTATGAAAAGCTCTATGAGAAACTCCTTACTGCTGTAGAAGAAACCTGTGGGTTTGCTGTGGAGTGAACAGAGGGACCAGCCGAAGCAGTAAACTACCGGTAACCAAAAAGAGAAAAAAAAAATAAAGAGCAAGAGAGAAAGTACAGGAATGTCCTGTGAGCTTCCTGCTGAGCAGAGTGAAAAACCGCCAGTCAAGCCTGGAAACAAAACCAGGGTCGGACGAAAGCAAGCCGCTGTCTGAGCACAAATGATAAAATGGCGGGCTAAAGGACTTCAGGATATTCTTGTAAGGAATGAAAATGCCCTATCAGAACAAATACGTGTGCAGCAGGTCTTTGCCATCGTCATGCTAGTCAGTCATTCTGATCAAGGCACTTTGGGCTGCTGAACTTCATTAGTGGCTTATTTTACGACATTCTGACAGTTTTTTTTCAATGCAAGATTATTTTTAAACTAATAACATTTGCCCACGAGTACTATCCAAAGTATAGAGACTGATCTCGTAAGGAACTTGATTCTCAGTTCACAAACTGAATGCTCGGCTTTACGTCTTAATTGTAATCTGTGTTTGTCTTTTGTTTTTGAAATTTAGTTACAAGCCAATGACCAAATATACACATTTCTTGCAGGAATGTATTTTTTTTTTTTTTTTAAAACGTCTGCTATAACTTTTTGAGGGCAGTAGAGAGTGTTACAGCATTCACCCATCTAGTCGATGGTGAAGTAGGAGGCATCAGACATGCCTTAACTAGACAATTTCTACTTGTGCTTAGACTTTTTGGCAGCCCAAATTGTATTTTGCAAAGTTCACAATGATCTATAGTACAAAGAATTGCACACTAAATATTGTGACTTTCTTGGGGTCCGAAATGAGATACACCTTTGCAGGAATCTCACAGTTTTAATTCAAGTAGAAAATGGCAGCTTTTATTTAATTTTTTTTTTTTTTTTTTTTTAAATAATCTTATGTTTTCTGTCTTGAGGTTTTTACGCTTGAATTCTTGTATAATGATTTGCACACAGGGACAGTCCTAATGCCCATTCATATTTCTTACTATGTTATTTATACTTTCTCACTAATGTATAATATATATGTATAAAAAAAGTGCTAAAATCAGAATGTGTGTTGTGGCAGATGGTTGACAATTATTGTGGATGTGTAGAACCAAATTAAATTAATCTTAAAGCTGTTTATAAATATATAAATATATTTTTTAACCAAGCAAGAATTTTGAAAATATGAAAATTCTGGCATAAAGGGAAGCAAAGTGCAGCTACTGAACACTGCTACAGATAATGAATATATCTTTTTAAAGATTGTCTAGCCTTAAAATATTCTTTTAGAAATTGGCACCACACTAAACCAGTGGCACAAATGTGTTTCAATTTCCTTTTTTAACCTTTAAATTTTAGTTGGCCACTCATTTAAAAAATGTATGATAGTAATGGCTATGTAATGGTTTTTATCTGGCTTTTTTTCCCAGATCAAATAGCAGTACCTCAATTCTTTGTTACTATTGTATAGTGTATTTTATTTTTGTATTTTCTATTTGCACAAAAAGGGAAGCAGTATTTTTTAACAATTCAGACTAATCGTAAGGTCAAGAACAAATTCTTGCCAGATGTTTACCCACATTGTGTGGCGGGGGCCTAGAGAGGTAGATCAGAATCACAAGAGCACGGGGTTTGAATGTCACTAAAGTTGTAGCAGTAGTGCAACTAAAGAAGGATCCCATCACAGTTGTGACATCGGAGCAAACAAATCCAAGTTATCCTACAAACGCAATGCCAAACGGAGTATCTACACAATAGAGTAGGTTTATAAAACAACCATTCACGCCCTGAACACATGTAGGCCCTAACTTCTGTTAGCAGAAAAGGAAAAAAAAACTCTGGCAGGTAGAGTTAGAGCATGAAAGAGGGTCCACAGTTTCAAAGTATAGTGCTTGACACTGCATTCTCTTTTTTTTTTATTATTTTATTTTTTTAAACCATTCAAAATGAGCCAGCAAAGTGTTTCACAACCACTTGAGTTTGTTGTTTTTTTGTTTTTTTTTTAAACTAATTTATTACTCTGTAATGTCCTTATATGTATTGCTGCTATCATTGTTATCCTCTTGTTCTATTTTAAGGCTTGTTTATTAAAACTGTACACTAATCTCCTTGTTTTATGTACAAATCAAAGTTAAAAACTTTCTGCTGCTATTAAACTAGGTAAGGTAGAAGAAGTTGCTTGGAACCAGCTGGACTTAGCAGTGAATTAAAGGCTCAATGGTATGGGTGCACTTTTATGTTTGTGATATATGCAATAAAAACTGACATCTTTATAAACCTGTTTACTAGTATATTTCTGACCGGTTTGCTACTTTATCTTCAGGACTAGAGAGGAGAAAACATTTAGACTCGGACTTGGAAAGGTCGTCTCTGGCACACTTCCCCAGAGGCATGATTTGGGCTTGGCCCTGTTTAATGACTCACAGTCGTTTAAAACTACATGAACATTTCTTTTAAATAAACTGAATTACTTCTTGTGAATGCGTGGTAAGAAATGCCAGCACAGTCATATCCCTTGCCAACTAAATTACATTAAACATGACACCAAACTAGTGGCTGATTGAGACAATCATGTTTCTGCCTGCAATCACCATCTTCCCTGCAGGGTAACTTCTAGTATGTTGTTCTTCAAAGCAGACTAATAAAGCTAACATGTAGGGAAATACTTTAACATCCCAGAAAACCATCACACCTTCACAAACTTCCAAAGGGAGATCTTCAGAAAAAGACTAAAAATGAATTGCGCTGTTGAAAGCTGAACTGTGTTACAAAAACTCTCGGCTGCTTCTCTGGTATGTGCAATCAAAAGTTCCGTTCTTTACCTAAATACCCCGATGGGTACAACGTAATATCATGAATAAGCAGACAGTGCATGTAATGATCATTTTTATTTATACTTCCTGCAACTGCTGAAATTATAATTATGATAAAACAATGACATTAAAAAAAAACTGACAGTTTAAGTCTTTAAATAACAAGTTTGACAGAATGAACTTTAATAGATTTCAAAGTCAAATGACTGCTGTTTGTATACAGTAAAGCAGATTAAGGCTGAAGTTCTTTGCAATGCCTTTTCTTGACTCTGAATTTTCAAAGTTGTTGACCCCTTTAATGGAAGCCGAAAGGTAGTTTCTGGTTGTGTTTCTCTATATTCAATGGTGGACTTTTTATAATCTTTTGTTCTCCAGCATGGATGTTTTTGTTTTCTTTGGTAAGTTGCTAACTTGCACTGACACAGTTAGAAAGTCATTTGTAAAATTAGCTAAATTGCTACTTAAAATAGCCCAACAAATGTCCCTCTTATAAATAAACTGTGCTGTGACAGCCAACATTGTCAATTCAGGGGTCACAGGGGGCTGGAGCCTAATGAAAACTCCTAAATGGAATTTTAAATTGAGCACAGTCTTCTTTCTAAACTGAATATCCAGCCACATTCCCTCTTACATGGGCACCCTGAACCACAGGCAATAGCTACTACCTCTCAGACGCTGATTGTATAAAATGCTGTGGGGAAATAAAATGTCTAGACCTGTCATCTACCCAAAACTGCAACATGTGTCTGTGGCCACTTCTTAAAGCAACATTTTCACACACACGGCTGATAAATTTCCTGAATTTGCCAGACATTTACTGAAACAACCACAGTTCTTTAAGGTTGCTAAAGACCTTGCCTGCTCGTAAGCATTTGTGCTGCAAAACCACAGATTTGTTGCAAAGTACAATGAGGCAGTGTAGCCTCTTGATGTAACCTGAAGCAGTATTTCAGTCGATAATTTTACTGTTAATCAGTTTTCTTTTTTCTGAAAAATTGCATTTTCCTAATGATTGATTTTAGTATGGTCCAAATAAAATAAACAAAAAATACTAGAACAATAAAACACAGTACAAAAACATCTACCAACAGGTACTGGTAGGTGGGGAGCTCTGTGCTTGCTGCTCGGAGATGCTGAGCTCCTTTATTTCGTACCACATATTCTACCCAAAACACAGCAAGCTCTTTAGAATGAATTGGAGTGTCTCTGTGCAGGCGCGAGAGCCTTTTCATATTGTACCTGTAGGATGGATCTTCAGTAATGGTTTTGACAGCATTATAAATTTGGTCCCTTGTCAAATATTTCAAGTTCTCTAAAAGAATTGCTGCTCCTCTTACTTTAAGACGCAAAATATTTTCATATTGGTCTCCGAACAGAGGGATTCCAATGACTGGCACTCCATGGTAAATAGCTTCGTACAACCCATTTTCTCCTCCGTGTGCTATAAATGCCTTGATCTTGCTGTGTCCCAGTAGGTCATTTTGGGGAAGCCACTCAAGAAGCATGGTGTTGTTACCCAACATGGAAGGTTTCTTGCCAACGTATCGCCAGATAACCCTCTGAGAAAGCTTTGCCAATCCAGCGGCCACTTCTGTAGCGACATGTGCCGGCAGAGTTTTAGCCAAGGTGCCCAAAGAAAAAATGACAACCCCTTCGTCGGCATCATCCAGGAACTTCTGCAACTCTGGAGACAGGGATTCAGAAGGCTTACACTGAAAACCGCCAATATACACCAGATTGGGCATAGTGGGTTTAGGGAATTCAAAAACAAAGTCCATTTTTACCAAGTAGATGTCACTCTTCTTGTAAAGATCATACATAGTTTCTTCTGTTTTCAGGTAGCGATGGCACAACCGGTCATAAGTAGAGTATATGTACACTTGGCCCAGTATGCCCCCCAGGATGTACAAGAAAACATTTTGCAATCTTTCTGAAAATGTCATTCTGTCAGTAAGTCTAGAATTCAATACTGGAACAAAAGAGAGGGGAGATGGAGCAACAGCAAAGTGTACATCTTCAAAGGGCAACCATCTTCCAAACTGAATGATGGGCAAGTTGAGGTAGCGGGCAAGAATGGCACCTCCCGGGTAGAAGGGATCTGCAAGAACAAGATCAAAGTGAGCATCCTGCAGCCGTCCCAACAGTGTACTGTTTTCAAAAGTGCTCTCAATGCCCACTACGTAATCTCCTGATATCCTTCGGATAGATTCCAGAATGTTCCAGAACGCGGAAAGGAAACGTGGCTCGTCATTGAAAGCCTTCTGCAAGATCGAGGCCAGGGACACCTGCTCAATTTCATCCTTGCTCCTGGCTTTGTGCTGGGGCAATTGCACGGTTTCAATGTGGAAATCGGAAGACACCTCGTCCGTGTAGTAGGTGTTGGAGAGCCTGAGCACCGTGACCTCGTGGCCTCTGTTCACCAGCTCCAAGATGAGCACTTTCATGGTGTTCCAGTGACTAGCGTCCACAGGCACGGCCAGAATACTCGCCCCCAAGCAGCCATGGTGTAACCCGATGGCCAGGGGAAGAAGGAGTGCTGCTGCGGAGAGCTGCATGAAGGGAGGAAAGAGAAAACGCACGGCGGTGTCTCAATAAATAAGAAGGCGACACTTGAGTATGGAAGGTTTCTGTTTCTGGCCTCCAATTTATGTGTTTAAAAAAAAAAAAAAAAAAAAAAACGAGAGAGAGGGAGCGAATGGGCGGGCAAGCGAGGGAGGAACTGGCAGCCACCAGTCGACGGAGATTTCTTTTAAAGGTTAAAAATGAGCAGCACAGAAGTGCGGCCGCTGCTGTGGCGGCTCGTGAACTATTAACACATGGACTGCACGGGAAAAAAAAGAACGCGAGATCGTGGGCGCCAAGTCCACTGGTTTATATGCGTGTGCGCGCGTGCACGGAAAGCGAGAACGTGAAAGAGACAGGCAGACGGAATGCAGCATTCGAACAAACGCATAAGGCAAACAGGTCCGCTTGTTATTTCGTTTCTTAGGATTCGCTTACTTGGAAACAGGCGTTGTTACTGTTTATTCCATTACGTCCGCGTTGTTAAAGCGTACATTTGATTAGAAAAGGAGAAATGAAGTGTCGGCTTTGAGAGATAAGATGGTGTTAAGCCTGCACGCGAGTAAGACACGCCGCTTAAAGAATGACGTGTTATATACATTCAACAGCTTTTACATTCGTCCCTGCATTCTAATAGGTGCAACTGCAATCTAAAATTAAAAGAAGATTACTTGGATTTTGGAAACCGTAGTGAGAAGGAGTGAAGAAGACGTAACAAAAAGTGAAAAAAGTTCTGCCGAATTCAGGCGTTTGCAAAAATAAAATAATTGTTTTAAAGTGGGTATGCAAGATGTGTTTTTTTTTTTTTTTTGTGATTTCTCGGTCAGCGGTGCAGTCCCTCTTAAAGGTACAGCAGTGTACTTTGGGGGGACAGTCGCGGTCTTAAAGTAAGGAGAGGAGATCCTTATGGACTCCCTATCAGCGATCCTGACACTGTTAACACGCGTGCTACTTGGAGTTTGCACATTCCCTCCGTGACTAAGTGGGTTTCCCCCTCATCCCACCAAAGATGTTGAGGTAGGTTAGGTGGCGGCTGCAAGTGTTCCCGGTGTGAGTCTGGATGTGGACGTGAGTGGGTCCTGCAAATGACTGGAGTCGTGTCCGGGGTAGTGCCCGATTTCAGGCTGCGCGTCCAGAGCAATAACTGAAAAAACAGTCTGAATTAGCAAAGGTCGACATAGTTTAGGCTGGACATAAGAAATATCATTTTTACTTTATGAGGTAAAAGTATATAATAAGAATAATCATGTCAAATATTTGAAATATTAAAATGTGTGCATCAGTTTAAATGTTTAAAGTCTAAATATTCTCAAATGTAATAAAAAAATGTTATATTTCACACAGGGCTATCTTAATGTATGGGCACAATTGGCAGTGGCAGGGGGCCCCAGAATTAAAGGGATCCACAATGTTTATGATGCCAATATATGTTTCTGTTTAGCTATCGAAACAGAGGCGTGGGCACAAAATAGTCTAATGGAGGGCTAGATTTCTAGTAAAGGATCACACGTCAAAAATAATGTTTGTAATCCTAGACCTTGAAATAGTCTAAAACAACACACACGTGTATGCTTCAAGTTTGTTATTTTTAACCTTCTGGGAGTGGCTCTTAGAAGACTAAGACTACAAATAAAGAACCAGATATTAAAAATATCATATTCATGATCAGCAAGCTCAAAATATAAAATGACACTGCACAAGCCTACATTAACGAGGCTTATTTTTCCAAAGTTTTGTGAAAAGGAGTAACTTTGATCCCTCATTTCAAATTAAGGGTTGAAACCCTTGGGTTTGGTTGATGTGGCATGCACATCTTTAAGTCTTTCTGATAATTATTTTCTGAAGAAACCTATTGGTTTACTCTTTTATCATAAGAGTGCAATTACCTGCACAAAATACAGTCCTAAAATTAGGATTTGTTTGAGTCTACAGGGCCAGAAATGGGGGTTGGGGGGGGGGGGGGGTGTGTTAGGGACCACAAAAATACTGACATGTTGCATAACTAGACATCAAGATGAATTGAGTGGTGTGTCATGTGGGGTTTTGTCCTAGAGGCAGGTCCTGTTTTAAAGTGGATTTGCAAGAGGCATACCTCATTCAGGGCAGCATGGTGGAGCAGTGGTAGCACTGCTGCCTCTCAGTAAGGAAACCTGAGTTTGCTTTCCGGGTGTACTCCCTGCGTGGAGTTTGCATGTTCTCCCTGTGTCTGTGCCGGTTTCCTCCCACAGTCCAAAAACATGCAGGTTAGGTGCATTGGTGATCCTAAATTGTCCCTAGTGTGTGCTTGGGGGGTGTGTGTGTATCCTGTGGGGGGCTGGCGCCCTGCCCGGGATTTGTTCCTGCCTTGTGCTGGCTGGGATTGGCTCCAGCAGACCCCCATGACCCTGTGTTAGGATATAGCAGGTTGGAAAATGACTGATTGACTGACAGACCTCATTCAGTGGTATACTTACTGCCATTCTCCTTGAAGACAAGAGAAATATACTTTAGTCTGCCAGGACAATGGAACAATCACTAAATAATAAGTGAAGGTCTTGAGGGCCCCCATGCATATCGTATCCTCTGCTTCCTCCCTATTTGCAACCCTAACCACAGCTAACATTAATGCTGCTTGGAGTTTGCACAATCTCTCTGTGACTATGTGAGTTACCCCTCCATGCCTCCAAACGTGTAGGTAGATCAAAGTCAAAGTGAACTTTATTGTGATCTCAACCATATACAAGTATAGGGTGGTCCAGATCTAATTATGCAATTTTTAATGCAATGCAGGAAAACAATACAAGACAAAACAATTGCTGTTCGACTGACAACCGTCTCCCAACCATTTTGGAATGCAGGGCAGGTGCTGCCACCTATAGGCAACAAAAAGAATTTTTTGTGGATTCTCTATGTAATAAACTTAATAAGTTATAGCGTAATGAAAATTGCATAATTAGATCTGGACCACCACAGTGTAACAAAATGACGTGCAAATAATAAATTAAAAATAGAATTAAAATTTAAAAGTAAAACACAAACAAGACAAAGAGGTAGCAGCAATATTGACGTGTAGTTAGCAATATGAATATTGATGTAATGTATGGTGTTTGCAATCTAGATACATAAATATAGTCACTAGGTATGCAATATAATAAATAAATAATAGATATAGATAATACACAAATGATCAGTGTATGATAATAGTTGTTTAAGACATGTGTAAACAATGACAGGTCAGAATGTTTCACAGCAGAAGGATATCAAGAGTGTCAAATACTTAAAGGTCAGTATGAGATTTTCAGTTTTTTTCCTACATGCACACTAGATTTAGATTAGTTGGTGACAACAAATGTCCCCAGTGTGAGTCTGGATATGACTGGTAAGTGAGTGGGCCCTGTGACAGACTAGAGTGGTATCTGGGGCTGTTTCCAACCTTGCACCCAGTGCTCTGGGTGACCAGACATCCCTCTTTGACTGGCACAGTCCCAATTTCAGAGAGTGTCCTGAGAAATAACTGAAATATAACAATATGTCCTGGTTTTAACAGACTGCCTACCTAAAAAAGTGTTATTGGTCAGCAAACATAGTTCAGCCAACGCAGACATTAAATCATCAATCACACTGAAGAAAAACAACACACTTTATGCTTGATGCAGCTGTCAGTCCCAGTTGTCAACCATAATTGTCCGTTTACACTCCTAGGCAGTTTGGATGTAGCCAGGAAAAAATACAGAGATGAGGTTGCTAACCTGTGCTGTGAATCTTACAAAACAGCAATGCCAAAGAGAAAATGCATTTTTTAATCAGTGGCAAGCCTTCTTTTTTCTCACACCAACCCTGAATGATGCGACTAAAACTTTGTGCACATGTTGCAAAAGCATTTATTTGGTTGTGCTCATGGAAAAGACATTGATGACCAGCTTTCCACTACCTGTTCACAAAAAGCTGTTGAGGAGCATCTACTCTTCAGACAAATGTTCTAACACACCAAGTCAGCAAATGAAGCTAACAAATGAGCCTGATGTCTACAGAAGGATATAACTCAATGCATTGTGAAGTTAGCACTATCTAGCGCCCGACCCGGCACAGACTCACTCCAGAGGCACGTGTAAAATGGCACAAGACTTTTATTTTCTTCACCTGTGGGGAACGTCTTCCCCGTGAACCCTACAGGCAATACACAGTCCCACAAGTACTTTAAAGGTAAGCACAAAGCACTCTCTTCTCAAACCACCACCACTCCCACTCCCACTCCCACTCCCACTCCTCCTCCTCCTCCCAATTCTGGCCCCTGAGCAGTGGCTGCAGGCTCTTTTCGTAGCCCTCCCGGAAGTGCTCCAGGTGTAATTGGTCTAATTAGGCTGCACTTCCGGGTGTGGCTGCATTCCAGCCCACAGAGGCTCGTTAAGCCGTGCAGCTCCTCCGGGTGGTGGCCACAGAGCCTAACAGGTCTGAGTCCTGAAGTCCCACACCTGTGGCCCCAATGTAACCCAGGAGGGCTGCCACCACGCGTTGTGGGGGACGTAGAGTGCATCCCATGGGTGCTCCCCCGGATCCAGTGTTGAAGGGGCGTCCCGACCGGGCATGGGACCTGGCCGCCCCGTCACAGCATATAACTGTGCATCAATATTCAGTATGAACCTTTGGAAAACAAAATGCACAGGGTTTGTCAAAAAAGCAATAGCGATTGTGTATGCACTATTAAATGCACTGTGTTTGTCCATGAATATAATGTTTGAAGGAACATCACAAATGATTATGAAATATAAAATTCGATTAAAAAATGTGCAGAGATTTGATGTAGAAGCTAATGTGTTTTTTTGTGAAAATGTTTTTTCCCCTGCCCTGATCCCTTCTCTGTTGATGGTGAGACAAAGCAGGCATTAAAAAAGTGAAGATGGGGATTATGTGTTGGCATGAGTTTACACATATATGTACATGCCAAACAAGTGTTCTGTTGTGTGACTATAAAATCCAAGTACCCCTGTGCTGCCAAGATAGGTGCCGGCCTCCATACTCTAAATTGGAAAAAGCAATTTTGAGAATGTTCTGTTAACACGAATACTGTTTTGTCCCTGGAGGGCCCTGGAGACTCCAGCGGGTCGAGGGACCATTTGACCATTTACTTTACGTGTTAAACTTATTCTTGATTTCTCGCATTGAGTTAATGGCAAGCTAAAAATTTCAACTTGTGTGTGTTATCATTTCATCATACCCTGAGGAGCAGTTGTGTTTATTTTAATCCTAACAAGAGCTTTTTCAGTCTATACAGGAAAAAACTGCTTTTCCTGATCTGGCTTTTTGCCTTTCCATGATTGCTGCTTAGGAATCCCCAGACATCCTTTATGCCTCTCATATTGTTTAGTATGCAGCTGCATTGATTACCACACTAGTAGTAAGTAAAACAGCATGAACTTTGCAGCAGTAGAGCTTCTCCTTGCCAGCCCTGAGATAAATTGGAACACAACATTTATTGTAAGGCACAACATTTTTTGAAGCTAAATTTAATGGTTATATATGTATATGTAATTTAAAAATTATAAATTTAAAATGGTACTTGAGAGTTAACAGTATGGTTGAATTCAGGTGTATGTGTGACCTGTCTCTTAGGTTGATGTGAAGCAAAAGTATCATTTATGAAAATGCAGAAATTAAATGCAAATGAGTTATACCAGGGGGCACTTTTAAGTGCTCATTTCCATTTCCCAAAAGCCTTCCCTCACTTTCCCCATAGAGTAGAGAGGCATCTAATCATAGTCCATTTAACACAAATAATTTGAACTTAAGATTGAACCACACAAGACTTAGTTGTTAGTTCTAAAATCGATGTCAACATTGTCATTTCCATGGAGTGATGACACTTTGATAAACACTGTAGACACTCAGATACACCAGTTTTCTGAAGCAAATTGCATGTGTGTGTGTGCATATCCTGTAATATATGTATATATTGTGGTGGGCAGCCAGGGCCCTTGCACGGCTGGGACGCCTCCACACTAGGAGGACGGGGGAGCCAGCCTATTCAGAGCATTACCTACCCCAGAGCGCCAGATGGCAGCCCCTCTGGATTGCAGCAGTGCCTACTACTCCTGCAGGGTTTCATGGGAGACGGAGTTTGGAGCTGCCCTGTTGGGATCCATGGGCGCCGCCTGGGGGTGTTGTAGTTGCTGCTGAGGCCTACAGAGCAGCTGTTCCGCCACACCTGGAAGTGCTGCCGGAAATAAGTCATCAAGCACCTGGAGCACTTCCAGGTGCGTTATAAAAGGAGCCAGCAGTCACTACTCCAGGAGCAGAGTCGAAAGGAGGAAGATGAAGCTTGACCAGAGTAGTGGAAGAGAGAAGGAAGAGAAAAGTATTGTTTTGTGTTGGTGCTAGACTGTGTTGAGCTTGTGGGAATGGGGAAGGCGTTGCCTGCAAGGTAAAAAAGAAAATTAAAAAATCAGCATGTGCCTTGAACTTGTGTCCCACGCTTGTCTGTGTCGGGTTCAGCTGGCAGTACCAGCCTGGGTGGACAACAATATATATATAAAATATACAAATGGAACCCTAGCAACCCCTGAATTATTAAAAAAAATGATATAAAACTTACTGCATTTCCTTCTTAGTCACTTTCAAAATACTCACTTTGAGATGCAGTACACTTGTCCCAGTGTTTCTCTCATTCCTATTAACATTTTCTGTATTCATCTTTTATTACTTTGTCTAGAGCCTCCTATATTTCTTCCAATTGGTAGTAAATCTTCTTCAGTCCTACAGACCTTCAGTCTCAAATTTAATTTTCGGAACAAAAAGGAAAAGGGAGCGAGAACAGGTGAATACGGCGGTGGGTGAAATGACTGACAACACAGTGTGTGCAGGTGCGTTGTCATGCTATGAAGTGTCTTCCGGATGTTTTCTTCCTGTTGTTTTCCTGTAGATGCCTTAGCAGTTCAATGATTAACCGTCTGTCCATCGGGAACAAATTCGTTAAGAAAAAGTCCATCAGTGCCAAAAAATGGTAGCATCATGATCATGAAAATATTTCATGGTGGCTTGGAGAAAAAAAAATGCCCATGTCAAGTGCACGATTGTAGAATAAACCCCAGAAATAAGCAGTTGATGAACTCGGCACAATGACACTCGGTGGACCGATGAAACAGACTGTAAGCATACGATACCTAGCAGCCTATCCAAGAACTGTAGCCTACACCTAGGCTATTGTGTGTGTGTGTGTGTGTGTGTGTGTGTGTGTGTATATATATATATATATATATATATATTTTTTTTTTTTTCCCCAAAAGAAACTTAAAACACAGTAAAAAGGGTTGGGGCTCCAGGGGACTCCACAGTTAATATCCAGTTGAAAATGGAAAGAAAATATGTAAAGAAAGCAAATTTGATGTCTTTGGTCAATATATAAAGCTCTTCCAAGCCAAAAAAATAATATATATATATATAAAAAAATACTTTTTAAAAACCACACTTATATTAAGTGAAAAAGTGTACTAAAGATTAAAAAATCAGTCTCTCATACATCACTCGTAAAATAAAAGGTGGGCTCTTTTGCTAAGATTTTAAGAAGCGTTTTTGGAATGTTGATTGATGAAAAGCGCCCACGCTTTTATTTTACGAGTGATGTATGAGAGACTTATTTTTTACTTTTTAGTACACTTTTTAACTAAATATATGCATGGTTTTTAAAAAGTATTTTTTATATATATATTATTTTCAACTTTTTAGTCTTGGGTTTGTTTTAATATAATTTTGTAATCAATATTTAAACACTTCCTTTAATATGTCTATCCGTTACTAGCGCCATCTATTGGTGAAATTTTTATTCTTCATATGAAAATTTTATTTCTTAATTAACATGGATTAATTGATTAATTAGTAAAATTGATTATTGATTCATGCATTGTCATGAAGTGAGTAAGTGTGCAAAATTTCAAGTCATTTCACAATAAGAAGTGGGCTAAATATTGATTACAAGATTTGTACCAGACAACAAACAGGTGAAGTTAAAATAAGCGTGGTAAAATAATAATAATAATAATAATAATAAAAAAGCCTTCCAAAGGAGGAGCTTCATCCTTCTCAGAAACAGGTCTCACAGTGAACAGAGATGTCTGGGAAGGAGGAGGTTTAACTTTTGAGTGTGCTGGAACTTGTGGTAGCGTGCATTCTTCATTCTGAAGGAATTGGAAACCAGGGCAGTGTTTGTACTTCATCTTCAATCTTCCACTCATGGTTCTCTGTACGGTTACCTATGAGACACTCCTCAGGCTGGCATGTATGACAATGTATATGGAAAAGAGAGACCATACAGTTATGGAAAAGTGTTTTTAGCTGTTGTTTGACCCAACAGTCTTTCTGATGAGGTGGAAAAAGGAAGTTTGTAGCATAAGTGTGGGTCTGAAAAAACTGCAGGAGCTGTGTGATGCTATTGAGTCAATGCTGAGCAGAACCTCCAAGGAGTATTTCTAGCACATTCTGGAGATAGTAGGGGGTCCTACCTCGTACTACATAAGGGAAATATTTAAAATGGCCAATATGTCTATTGCAAAATATGGCTTTTTAATTAAAGCAGGTTATAAATTGCTTTATTATTTTGTGTTAAGCAACATTTACTATTGTATTAAAATGACACTTAAATTAAAATATTCATGCAAGGATTATCAATCAGCCTTTCTTTATTATTGCACTATTCTTAAAGTACAAGTGGTTTACACTGAAAACAATGATATATTTCAAAATAAATAGTAAATGCAAGAGTTTTCAATTCCATGTTATAATTAAAGTACAGCCTAAAGTGTACATAAGTAAAGATCAACAGAATATTACACCTGAGAGGATGGTGTGACTGAATAAGGATTAGTGCAGCTTCTACTGAAAGAGAATATGAAAATATAGTCAGAGTCAAGCTGATATAAATGCAAAAGAGATGTGAGCCTTAGAGATTTGAATGAATTCTCCAATGGACCCTCATAAATAAATTGAAACTACAGCTAGGACCTGTGACCATGCACTGCAGCTCCTCTTTTTCATCTACTTTCACTTGCATTTAAGAGTTCTATTTAGAAAAACCCTTAGTTTTGACATGCAGATAAAATTGTGAATGGCTTTATCTCGTAAAACTCATTTATACTTGTATATTGCAGTGCACACTTCTGTCACAAGATGCAGATTTTCTTAAGATTCAAAAAATAAACACATTTTTGCATGAAACAATATTTAGTGATAACATCTCAGAATTCTAAAAGGACTGTGTATTTGCCATTATAAGAGATGCCCTGTCAGCCTCTGTATCTAAATCAAGCTGATGACCAAATGATCTCATAATAGTACAATTTTGTGAAAAGAGCTGGTACAGCTTTTCATACTGTTCTTAAATGAGTAATCATTGAATGTTAATTTTTCATTCTCCTCTTACTGCCCTGAGGATTCTGTCTTCAAAAGGATGATCAGAATGTAGAGACGCATTACAAGCAGCATCCCCGGGGAAGATCTGGCATCAGATCTTAGTAATAATTTACCAACACCATGAATGCCTGCCAACAGATTTGCACACTGCAGAACACCCAGGAATGGGCTGAGCAGCCAGTTGGCCCAGGTGAGTTAGAGTTTAACTTGACATTTACTAATGACCTCAGCTTTCATGAACTGTTTTTGGAGATTGGTGTGAACTGAAGTTTGTTATCCTCGCTGCCATTACCAACTGATTTTACTCACTAGTGCAAGAAATCTTAAAGAGTAATTAAACTTTCTTTAAGTATATTACATTTCTGTCTGTATATTTAAACCACATGGAGATTTTGCATTTCAATTGATTTTGATTAAATCAAAGTATCATTTTACATGTGACTGACACAGTTACCCAAGGTGAAATACAAGGATAGACGTTGGTACAATTGTTTACAAATACTTTTTACAGTTGGAGCATAGGTGAGTTAAGTAAGTAGTTTGGGAGGAATTGGAAGTAGAAATCTTTTGCTCTAAAATGTAGTGCCTTAGCCAGCACACCAGAGTGTATACCTGTATGTTGCATTTGTAGATATGTTAAGCATTCAGAGATTATGTATGTGAAGAGGAGCATGTATTACTATTATGTAATTTATGTTACAGCAGATGGGAGGGGACGGGGGTGGGAGTTAGTAGCTGATCTAAGACCCATCACAGTCTGTAATGAAATGGCTGAAATGTACTCTTCCTTTCTCATGACTGGTAGTAGTGGTGGTAGGAGAAGGTCGCGCTCTTTCTCATTCTAGGGTCGGTGAGCAGTAGTCCAGTTTCTTCTTTCCTTTACACTATATTATTGCCATGTTATATTTACTGCAACGTGAATAAAGATTTAGTTCCAGTGCTAGATTTACCCGCTCATCAACAAACCTTAATCTAGTTGTATTTATGGAACTAAGCCTAACTTAGTTAAACTCCACTACTTATATAGTTTCCTAGATTATAATTTTATTTTATTTCCAGTCCAAGGTTCATCCTCCAATACAGTAACTCATAGGGAAATGCTCAGCAGCCTTTTTCTTTTTCACTTATATCCATAATTCAGATTGGATGACTATTATTTATTAAGTCACCCTATTTCATTGTCATTAAAGATTTATCTTTTTTTCTTTTTTTAAGGTGGCTCAGTGAATAGTGTGGCTGACTCAGTCTCAGAGTTAACTAATTTAATCCCAGGGCCAGATCCTTTCCTATGTGGAGTTTGCACATTCTGTTTGTGTCTTTCTTCACACATATCAAAGATATCTTTGTTAGGTTAACTCCAGTTTGGTTTGGTGTGCGTCAGTGCACACTGCAGTGGTCTGGCTATCCATCCAAAGTTGGTCTGTGCCTTGTGCCCGATGCTGCTGGCCTGTGTTTTAGTTCCCACAGTCCTGAGATGGATTGGGGAATTAGAAACATGATGAATGGATTGCCTATATTCACATCTTTGGGTATGTAGTACATGATCATCATGAAATACTCTACAGTATATTCAATTCACATATCCTGAAGCTTCCTGTTTGTAAACACCTGCCCAATCTGCAGTAATACTTGTGTGCCGGCCTCGCCCATACATTCAGTAATTAACATTACTCAATGAACAACAGTTCTCCTCATTAGTTAGGTCATCAGTTCAGTATTTCTTCCTGTAGAATGTGACACCTCAACACTTAATTGTTTCAGTCGAATAAAAAAAAGATGTGAAAAGAGCCTGAGTCAAAAAGAAGTTTTAAATTTGGGGGGAAAATAATTTTTGAGATTAATAAAAAATTTTCAGAATTACTGCATATACAGTAGTGTAGTGGTGCAAGATTTTTGATCAGCTACATTAACCAGAAAGACATCCAGAGCCATTGCATATCTAAATGTAATATGGCTTTGTATACTTGTAGTCACATGTTTCCAATTTCCGTAGTGGGAACATCTGCTTGCTGTTGAGTTCCCTGTAAAATGTTATGAGTTTAATGTCTTCATTATTGGAAGGTGCCGGCTCGTGTCTACTTGCCAAAAGCATCAGATTTGTTTTGGCTTGGCAGCAGCGTATGGATTCTGAAGTAATTATCTGCAGTTGGTGAATTTGCCACACGTTTCTTGTGAAGCATAGAAATGGACAATATTGGTGTTACTGAAGTTCAGTGTATGTGTGTAGCTTTCTGAATATTACGGCAGCACCCTCTGCAGAATTGGCTTTGATTTTTTCAATTTATTTGATCATTTTTTGCCATTATCAAGAACACGAAGATAAGAAGAAGAAGAAGATTGAAAACATGCTATGAAACATGCCCTTCCATAAATTTAAATTCATAGCCTTCCTGTTACCTGGGACCTTTATGGCAGCCAAATGTCTTTCAAATTCAACCCACATGACTTAAATAGGTCCCTTGGATAGTCTTCCAAATACACAGGTGCATGTCTGGGTAATTTCCACCTGCCACTCCTAACGTAAATCAGCACTGTCTTTTTTAATTACTGAAGTCTTCAGTTCATTGAGTAAAATAAGCTTAATTAAACTGTTCTGTTAAGTTGATATCTCAACCTAGTCTTTGCAATTACTGATTAAGGTCTTTGAGCAATGCTTTACAGTAGATGTGACAAGCCATAAATTGGTACTTTGTGTTCCCGGGTTTAGGTCAGTGTTTTTTTTATTACATCATTATATTGTTCTTTACCCACTGCCGTTTCCAAATGCCGTATTGTGGTTGCCTGTTTTGCAGCAGCTTATGTCACACTTGAGGCAGGCTGAAAACTTCTTTTTAAATTGGCAACAGTTTTTTTTTTAAGTAAGTTTAAATGAGTGTAAATAATCCATATTGGCAGTGCATATTAAAAGTAATCACTGTTCTTCAAATGAGTGCACTTAGCTATAATTTTATCGTGTTTTAGATCCGTTTGTTATTGAATACAAATTAAACAAAATTTTCTGTATTGAAGCAATATGTTTTTAACAATCAACTAATGCTGATGAACAAATCTTTGTCACATAAGATGAGGGGAAAAAAGCAATATGTTATAAATAATAATGAATACAGTTTCCATTTCGTAAGAATTTTTAAAAACAATGAGATTAATAATATATTCATGATCATTTGACATAATGTCTGGCAACTAATGTAGAATTTCCCTCAGACTCAGGCAAGTATTTAAACATTTAGAGGTCACACACATATTACGTACTTTGGAATATCAGTAAGAATCCATTTCGTAGCTATTGTTATTTCTTTATGTTTATTTTGACTGTGCAAAACAGCACACTGCAGAAATATGGTGAGAGATGATAAAGCAAAGTGCCATAGCTATCAGCAGAGGAAAGGGAAACAGAGGAAGAGGCCAAAGTACTGAAGGTCACAGAAAATCCATGGTCAACATGTGGCTCTAGTTATCTTTTGAAGGTCCATTCATTCTTTCTGTGAATCTGCTGGTAATTGTAACCTATTCCTACAGTATTTGGCATAAGGCTGGAACAAACACTGGACTGCAAGTCGGTTAGCTCACTGTGAATCCTACTTACGGTTGCACACGCAGCTAGTTTCACTCAAACCCGAGCAATTTAGAAATGCAAAGCAACATAATCACCTTTGTGACTCCGATGTATCTGGAGTACGCCTAGAAAGACAATGTGCAAACTCCACCCTGACAGTAACTGTCTTTTGAGACATGCAGTTGAATGTTGTTAGCAGTAGAGAGCAATGCAATAATCTTAGAGGAGAAGTGGAGGAATGTGATCTTTATTTATGCGATTATTTACTTGCTAATACAGCAAATCAGTACTGTTGAGTGAACCAGGAGGATTGTAGTTTAGTCAGTTTCCTTAAACAATCAGTCATAAATTTGCAGTTTGTTGAGTTCATAAAACACCGGGTATTTCTAGATCATTTTTCCCAGTTCCAGCACTACTCTGGGGATCATGCCTTGAGTTACTCCTCTGTGTTTCTTTTAAATACAATAACATCTTGTTTGTTTTCTTATGCATGCTTTTCCTTATCCCTTATTTTTTTTTTCCACACCACTGTAGCATGTTACTTCCGCGCTCTTGTTTTTCATCCTATGTGCTGACAGCAGAGATGCTTGATTAGTTATCACGTTTTAAAGACGACAGTGTCAGCCCTTTGAGGATGTTGCATGAAGCTTTACTAAGAATAATTCCTTTAGGTCATGTTCTTTGTAACATTAATGAGGCATTGAGGAGACCAAATGGTGAGAGGGTGATTTGTCAGTGCTGATGGCACAGCTACATGTAGCTCTTGACAAGATATACCTTACAAGGAGTTAAAATGGAAAACTGCATGCATAGGAAGGGAGTGGCAAGTGCTGCAGAAACACATGGACTTTACATTGTTACCTACAGCAGGTGCTCTTCCGGTACTACTGCCTAGAAGAAGTAAAAAACTAAGTGTTTATTAAATTAAACTATACAAGGATGTATAAATAAATGGAGAAAATAAAGTACAAACATGCTCATAGGCAGGTTGGCTTGTTCACCTACCCAGCGCTGTATGTTTGCCAAAGGCTGGCCACTTCTATACCTCTTACTTACCATCTGTTTCCTCTGGTCTCTCTTCTTTCCGCCATTCAAGTGGCTTTTCCTTCTCTCCTCTGACCTGTACACTCATCTACCCTCTCAGGGAGACTGCTATCAAGTTTTTCACAAGCATATTTATAGTACTTCTTGGAATCACTTCCAGGTTGAAAGCAGCATGATGACTGTTTAAGGACACCACCCTAAAGCCACCGTTTAAAGTTCCTGAGTGTCCCTGCACTCCTGAAGTGTCCAAGGACATTGAAGTGCTGGCTGTCACAGGAAAGCCCCTGACTGCCCATTCATTATGATGGACACTATAACTGATGCATCCTTTTTCTGCACCATATACCCGATACGTTGTTGGGTCTAGTAACTAGGAGGTGTCCGTGACTTGTGTCTCCTGCATATGGGGCGTCTAGAGATGGAGGGACAGGTTCTCTGCTGAAGGGTGTTGGCAGTACCTGTCTTTAACACAAAGTATCAATCATTTGTGTCTCTTTTGCAGAGCTACCCTATGCACTGTTAGTTCAGACCAGTGGTTACTTATGGGGAAATATCACCCACTGCAGGTACCAGTATGTGCCCATCATAAGCCCAAACACAGGTCTGTGATATTTCTTAAGTGATCCTGCCTTATGCATTTTGTTTTTTGTCTGGATAGGATTTGTGTAGAAAATGTAACAGATAGCTTTTAGTATTTTCCTTGCCAGTCAAAGTAAGCCTCATACTTCACAATAATGTGAAACTATTCAGCATAAGAATTTCCTGCTATATTTTGGAATGCCAACATACCAGTTCAGACTAGTAAGAACATATCAAAGACAACATTGTTCAGTATGTTATGTCATCTAAAAGTCACCTACATAAAGGCTTTCATCAAATGTACAACTTGCTGGACTGCATTCTTGGGGTTCCTGGCAGAGATGCCATATCCACTCATATTACTGTTTGAAATTAAGTTGTATGAGATCTGTAGAGAAAAAGGTAGATATTGAAAATGCTGACAAAGGATGGCACATAACGATCCTGATGCTGGGCGGGGTGAGGCAAGCACCCTCAGAACATTCATGTTTATACGCAGTACTTATTATGAAACAAAACATACACTGACCAGCAATTGCAGGATGCTGGTTCAAATTCCATTTCTGCCTGAAGGGATCCTATTCTGTTGGGCCCTTGAGCTAGGCCCTTAACCTGAAAATTGCTCCAGGGGGCCTGTATAATGGCAGACCCCCAAAGGTCATGTGAAAAGACAATTTCCCCTGTGTAATTAACAAAGTATATTAAATCAAAAAAAAAAAATACCAAGGTGAATTGAATCAAGTGGCCTTTTTCTGCTTTTCCATTGTTTTGTACCAGTACTCTCTGGGGTGGGTTATATAATATTGTAAGCATTGTCTGCAGCATGTAATAACTAAACTTGAGCTTGTGCTGTAGGTTCAGAAAAATGCTTCTTCTCACTGGAACAGACATTTCATTGAGAAAAGTAGACAGATGTCTTCATTGTGAGAGGCGGGCAAATGTAGGATACATTTAAGGAAAAAGTTCAAATAGGTTAAGTACATGCAGTGCTGCTGGGTGGTGACAAGCCCTTCCAAGAAGTGTTGTGATTGTGTAACACAGACTCATCCTGAACTGACAGTGTGTGCAATTCCAAAGAAACAAAGTTAGATGTTTGACTGTCCCTAACCTTTTTCTTTGGTAATGTATTTTTTTAGGTTGGGTAATGCTGGCAGATTTTTTAAAAATAAATATTTCCTTATGAATGTTTATAACTCATTGTAATTCCCAATATAAAGAAACAAATACTTTGAATCCTTTTCCTTGAGGATCTAAAAAATGGTCAGTACATTTACTTTCCACCCCTATGATGAAGGAATTCTTGTCCTATTGTATATCTGAACCAATAATAAATACCACATGGTAAATTGTGGCAAAACTCAGATCCAGAAAAAAAGTTTAAATATGAGATTCTCAGATTTATTTATTGCTCTACAAATCACAGTCCTTTTGGCTAATTGCCTACAACAGGGTCTGAAAGACATTTTGTAGTATAATGCAATAAACCTTTATTTCATTTATATGTTTTTAAGTATTTCTTTCTGCATGTATATGTCAGTGCTATTTATCTATGTATACAGAAGGTAATAAAGTTTACTTAGATTAAAAAACAGCAGTGCAGTCTGTATACAACAAAACTCATTCACTTCTAAATTATTTGCTGGTATTGTGTGTCTTAATGAAGAAAAAAATCCCTTATGCCATAGCACATGACTTTATTGTGTTTTCTTACAACACTAAGACAAAGATGATGAGCTGAAGTAAGAGCTTATGACCTAACTAGCCACATTACCTGTGGAAGACAGGTAAAGCAATACATTTAGAAATACTTGATATTTGACAGCTTTTGTCCTACGTGTACCTTCAGTGTTACTTTGCTTACTACCCGCGTGTGTCTGAACCTCTCTTTATCACATTCCCATAAAGCCTGCTTCTCACACTCTGTCATTTTGAGGGACCTTACTCACCTCCTGTCTGCTTTTGACTACCATCAATGGTAGATGGACCCCCATTATGTGCTGTGAAAACATCATTCATATTCTGGTCAATACAGTGCATCCGGAAAGTATTTACAGCGCATCACTTTTTCCACATTTTGTTATGTTACAACATTATTCCAAAACTAGCCATGTGCGCTCAACTACGTTGCGCGTGTTAAAGTTGTCTGTTAAGGGCTCCCTGTTTAAACGCGGCTGCAAGTCGTGAACTGGGCCCTTCGTCGCACAGCATTATGATTTTTTTATAAGGGAAACAAAATTACAAAAGAAAACCCTTGGACATTGATTTGATAGGAATGGCCTACTCGGAATCGCTGTCCGAATCGTAATTATGTGGTGGTGTAGGAGCGTTTCTGCTTCTGTCCGTTCACAGTCCGTCTCGATTTCATGACACTGTCATTTCCTCTCACGATGTCTTCTCAACCTTTCTCCAGTCTCGCAGGTTGCTTTGTGGCAATCCAAAGAGTAAGGCAATATACACGGAGTAATGGTTATAAAAGGGGGACACATAGGTATCCAGGCTCTTTCATGCATAAATAGGGATCACTTCACTGACATATGAGCAAGGCACGGTACAACTGTGAGACGTGCAGCACTCACCGGCTACAATGTAACAATAACAATTTCCGGAACGTGCTGTTACGTTGTCATTCATTTTACCCACTGTCTTTCTTTCATCCATATGTTACGTAGGCATGTACCTTTTATCTTCGGCAATCTCATTCTCTAACCAGGCCTCAGGAGTTAACCAGCGTAACACTGTCCACCACCCCTTTCGTTATTCCGGCACATTGTTGACATCCGTGAGTAACAACAACGTACTAAACTGGAAGGTGGTCTACGTGTGCGTGGAATTCACGGACAAACAAAGATCAAGATCTAAATGAAGATATCTTTAGTTAATTTAAAGTACAACAATTTGTTTAATCTGAATGTCTGTGTTTTGAGGTGTGACTGGAGTACTACAGTCTTCAGTAGTATAAGCCTGGAGGAGATTCTCAATACAATGCCTATGTTTTAGCTGTCTCTCTACTGCCATCTAGTGCTTCTTCTTCTAATTCATTCACGGACAAACAAAGATCAAGATCCAAATGAATATTATATATAGAGATAGATTAAATTCATTTTTTTTCCTCAGAATTCTACACACAACACCCCATAATGACAACGTGAAAAAAGTTTACTTGAGATTTTTGCAAATTTATTAAAAATAAAAAAACTGAGAAAGCACATGTACATAAGTATTCACAACCTTTGCCATGAAGCTCAAAATTGAGCTCAGGTGCATTCTGTTTCCCCTGATCATCCTTGAGATGTGTCTGCAGCTTAATTGGAGTCCACCTGTGGTAAATTCAGTTGATTGGACATGATTTGGAAAGGCACACACCTGTCTGTATAAGGTCCCACAGTTGACAGTTCGTGTCAGAGCACAAACCAAGCATGAAGTCAAAGGAATTGTCTGTAGACCTCCGAGACAGGATTGTCTCGAGGCACAAATCTGGGGAGGGTTACAGAAAAATTTCTGCTGAGCTGGTCCTAGAGCTGGTCGGCTATCTAAAGTGACCGATCGGGGGAGAAGGGCCTTAGTCAGGCAGGTGACCAAGAACCAGATGGTCACTCTGTCAGAGCTCCAGAGGTCCTCTGTGGAGAGAGGAGAACCTTCCAGAAGGACAACCATCTGCAGCAATCCATTAATCAGGCCTGTATGGTAAAGTGGCCAGATGGAAGCCACTCCTTAGTAAAAGGCACATGGCAGCCCACATGGAGTTTGCCAAAAGGCACCTGAAGGACTCTCACACCATGAGAAACAAAATTATCTGGTCTGATGAGACAAAGGTTGAACTCTTTGGTGTGAATGCCAGGCGTCACGTTTGGAGGAAACCAGGCACCGCTCATCACCAGGCCAATACCATCCCTACAGTGAAGCATGGTGGTGGTAGCATCATGCTGTGGGGATGTTTTTCAGCGACAGGAACTGGGAGAGTCAGAATAAAGGGAAAGATGACTGCAGCAATGTACAGAAACATTCTGGATGAAAACCTGCTACAGAGCACTCATGACCTCAGACTGGGGCGACGGTTCATCTTTCAGCAGGACAACGACCCTAAGCACACAGCCAAGATATCAAAGGAGTGGCTTCAGGACAACTCTGTGAATGTCCTTGAGTGGCCCAGCCAGAGCCCAGACTTGAATCCGATTGAACATCTCTGGAGAGATCTTAAAATGGCTGTGCACCGACGTTTCCCATCCAACCTGATGGAGCTTGAGAGGTGCTGCAAAGAGGAATGGGCGAAACTGGCCAAGGATAGGTGTGCCAAGCTTGTGGCATCATATTCAAAAAGACTTGAGGCTGTAATTTTATTTTTAATAAATTTACAAAAACCTAAAGTAAACTTTTTTCACGTTGTCATTATGTGGTGTTGTGTGTAGAATTCTGAGGAAAAAAATTAATTTAATCCATTTTGGAATAAGGCTGTAACATAACAAAATGTGGAAAAAGTGATGCGCTGTGAATACTTTCCGGATGCACTGTACATCCTCCTGCCTTTGAAGGTGATTCCTACACCATTTCTCCTCATTGTCTGTCTCCACCTCTCTTTCCCGGCACTTCCTCTGTCGATCACGTCACCAAAGCCAAACTGACCAATCAGCTTGCTCAAAGAGACCAGACATTCTCACACACACACACACACACAAACTCACAGACGGTAGTGTTTTATTATATAATAGAGACATCTAAAGCATACGTCATATATATTTTGAAGCACAAAACATACTAACCTGCCAAGAAATGAATGTATGTTGTTTTTGTAAACCATATATACGTTAAGTTTTGAGACAATGTACATAATTGTCTTTCTTTTTAGTCATGCTGGTGTGTGTTCAGACTATAGTGTTTGCTTATTTATTTATTTATTGACCTTATGTAAAAATCCACATTTTTCCCTAGAGACAATGAAAGTTATATCTCTCTATCAATATATAGATATAAATAGATAAATAATAATGTGTGAGAAAACATTATTAAATCCAGCAGCAGTATTCTGATTTACATAAAAGCTGGCATAGGCATTTAACAAGTATGGAAAGCAAATGATTTCAGTGTTAACACAACCATTACTAGAGTGCCAAAAACAACATTTATTTCTATAGCACATTTTGATACAGAGGGTGTAACACAAAGTGCTTTACAAAAAAAGGTGAAATTGCCGTCATAAAAATTCTGAAAATTGTCTAGAATGACTGATATACAATATGCTATAATCAAGTTGCCAGGGAGGAGATAAAAACAAAATCTCTAGCTGGCGTAAATATTGGTGAAAGAAAATCTCTTGGCCAACTGACTGCCCAGCCTGACCAGAGCAGGGTTGATTAATTAATGTCTACATAAGATAAAATGTTCTAGATAATAGAGTTCTGCTGGTCTCAGCATGGGAAGATCTTCATCCCATCTAGCATCAAACATGGCTACTTTAGTCCTTTTTAGAGAAGTTTCAGAGCACCATAACAGGATACCAGAACGAGAAAGAAAAAGGAAATGTGTAGTATCTGGCAAAGTTAAACATGAATAAAAAAAAACTATTATCAGTAGTGATGTTCAATGAGGATAGCCATACACATCTCTTAGAACAAGGATACAACTTAAAAAATGTAAATATGTAGAAATAAGTTTAATCAGTATTACAAATCATGAGAGGCAAAATTAAAAATAGCATTTTTAATAGTTTTTAAAAATGTTTGACTGTACTCTCCTGAGAGTACTCGACTGTACTCTCTATTGGTAACTCCTTCCAAATTTTTGCCTGCTGTCACACATGTGAGCATGGGGGGACAGTTTATGGGCTCAAATACATGTGTTTCCCCATACTGCCCTCTAACTCCTTCTCCCTTTCCCCTCCAGACCAGCAGAAGATTCCACACACTAACCACCATTCCCATCCTCAGGAGTCAGACAATACTTCCCTCTACGGTCATGCAGACCCCGCCTCTTCTGATGACATCATTTCCTCCTCCAGTCATCAGGATTCTGCCCTGCCACCATTGTTACTCCCTTAATCTCGCCTCTTCCTGTCAGTTTCATATATTTACCAGCCATTTTGTAACAATCTTCAGTTCTGTTATGAACTCAAGTCTGTGAAGACGTATCACCCGATATTTTTGCTTTTTTACCAAGTATATGGGACAGAATACCAAAACCTTTATGCTGTTTTCTTGTCTCTTTTCACAGTACATAAATGCAAAAAGCTATCTCACCAGTTATTTTATGCTTCAATCTAGAAACACTGAGTACACCAGAGTTAGAAGATCTGAGATGGTGGTTAGGGATGTAAGAGGTTAGGCATTTGGTAATAGAGAGAAGTGCGAGTTTGTTCAGAGCCTTTGAGAAATTAACAAAGTTTAAAAATCAGTCCTAAAATACACAGACAGCCAATGTAATGATGCTAATATTTGCTGTGCATTTTTATGAAAGACAGGGTTCTTCACCAGTGAATGAGGGGGACAGGCAGATCTTCAATTCTGCAAAGGATCTACAGAGTAGAATAGTAGAAAAATACCTATATCCAGGTATTCAAAGCTTGGTGTGTGAAAACCCAAGAAGACTCCTGGCTGTAATCACTGCCAAAGGGGCCTCAACGAAGTACGGAGTAAAGGATCTGAATACTTGTGTCAGTTTCAGTTTTTTTTTTTTTTAAAGAATTGACAAAAATTCCTAAGATTTTGTTTCCGCTTTGTCTTTCTGAGGTACTGAGTGTTGGTTGATGTGGAGGAAAAATTAAATTGAACAACTTCAACATAAGGTTGCAACATAACAAAATGTGAAAAGTAAAGGGGTCTGAATATTTTCTGAATTCGCTATAAATCTGTACCATTTGCACATTGTAACACAAGATTTTTGCAGGGGTGCATGCGTTTGTTTGTTTTCTTTTTCTTCTCTCTTTATCTACTGTACATGCACTTGTGTTTTTCAAGTCACTTTTGGCAAACATACTGCATCAGCTAAATGAATGAATGTAAGGAAAAAAAAAGGCTAAGGGGTGCGTGTGAATAGTCAAACCGAGGCCCTTCCTGAAGAGATGAGGACCTCTGATTAGTGCAGGGTCAGGGTGGGTTTTTGAGACAATTAAGAGAGGCTGGACTGAGCATTTCCTGTTGAGTGGAGATTGGGTTGAAGAAACAAACAGTGCCTTCTAACATGTCTGGCTCCATTTTTGATTATGCCTGCTGCGCATCTCTGCTTAACGACCAAGCAAGCCTAAGTCATCTTAAGCAATTTGGGTCGAGTTGACTACTGCATGTAAGCACTTCACATCTGCAGAGTGCTCAGTTGTCAGTTAGCGACCACATTCTACATTTCCTAGTTTAGAATTTTTATAACTAATCGTATTACTCTGTTATGTTTCTTGAATTTGTGATGCTGTTTTGACCAATCTGATTATAAGCCCTTTTCATCAACTCATGCTTTGTTGTCCACCAGCTGCTTGTGCTTCCAAATCACATATACACGTATATTATTGCCACTCTGGGCATTTCATTGTCATCATGTTCTCTTTGTTGTGTATTGTCAGATGCTCAGATGGGGGTATCTTGCAGGAGGAATACCTTGAGATCCCAACCCCAGTGATCATCCACACCAGCCTCGAGCTGCATAAGCTCTAATGCCATGAAAATTGTGCCGCTTTGTAACTGAAAGCAGAGTCAATTGAACATGGCTCACAATGTAGAATAGTATTGGCAGTTCAGAGCAATGTTCATGGTATTTGTATAAAGGCCATGTCACATTAGACAACTTTTCCAGCATTTCTTAGTTGTTGCCTTCATTTACCTAATCTTAGCGAGTGGAAGACGCAATCCTGTGAAGATCAGTCAAGTAATGTAACATGCCCAGTGACTTAGTCCAGCTAGTCCATGACCGGCTCTGATAAAAATCCAGCAGGTTTGATGTTGTCTTTAGTCGTAAGGGTGGACTGTGTGTGCAGGAGAGCTGACAACCAATGAACGCTCACCCAGAAGAACAATGCAGCAACGAGGAACAAAGAACATGGGGTTTTGGCCCTCACAAACAGAAGACAGGCTTGTCTGTCTGATGTTTTATGTACCGTGAAGGAAGGCAGAAACAAAAAAAAGGGATGAGACTACGGCTGAACATGCCATACCGGTTAATCTTTCATACAGTGCCAGCTATTGGCAGTCGGAAAAAGGGGCGAGCACGATGACTGGGCCGGAAAGTCATCTGGCAGTCATGCCTCGTGATTTTCAGTCATGTAAATTGACATGTTCCGGTGACAAGATCAGCAACTGCAGTCGGGAAGTCTGACTTCCCCTTGTCACACACGTGCACGTGGGAGGCAGCTAAAGGGCTTGAGTGAACACAGTTCGGAGGCATGCCGGGATGTGGCAGAGTGCACTGACTCTTTTTCTCTCTTGCCTGTAGACCATTCCCGGGGGATCCCACCTGGCTCTCTTGACGTCACTTCCGGGACCGAGCCAATGGAGGTAGACCTTACCAGCTCCGGCCCCTCTGATGTCACGCCCGGGTGTGATCCAATGATCGAAGACCACGTGCCCGATCCTTATGACCTCACTTCCTGTCTTCCCCTTTAAAAGCCTGCCCTTTTCCCTTTTCCCTCAGTCTTGTCTTGGACTCGTTGCATGCACTTCAGTGCTGTATCTTTATAAAAAGAACGAATTTGCAGCCGGGATACGAGATTATACGGGTGGCTGCCCCAAACCTTTTTCTTGAGTATGTCTCATCTTTGTGACACCCTCTAAGTAGAAGTCATGTAATGTAACATCGGCTTAATCTGGGCCTTGTGCCATTTTGTTTAGGACTTACCACGTCTTCTCAAAGAGGTGAATAGTCCTTGATACACTACAGAGACTGAAGGGGCACATGGAAATAGATAAAAGTACGAGTATCCACCTGGATTTGCAGAGTTTCTGCCATTCTTCTCTGCAGATGCTTTCAAGCGCTGTCAGCTTGGATGAAAAATGTCAGTGGACAGCTGTTTTCAGGTCTATCTTTCTAGTGATGGCCACTCAAGGTGTGGTGGTGGCTCTGAGGCTAGGGATCTGCGCCGACAATCGGAAGGTTGCCTGTTTGGATCCCATAAATCCCAGAAGTGATGCCACTTTGCTGGGCCCTTGAGCTTAACCTCCAATTTCTCTGTCCTGGGTATAACGTTAATCTGCAAGCAGGTCCTCCAACTTGCAGGGAAAAACTTGGGGGTTGGTGGCAGGATTGGCACTCCAGCCACTGTTAAAAGCTTCATACTGTTCCATTAAAACTAGTGTGGTGCTGAAGTGTCACCAGCTGTACTCGGGTCCTAATTTAGGATCTTGTGATGGGTGTGACAATACGCTGTATCAGTGCATGCTGCCAGCCTGGGCCACTCAAGGACATTCACAGAGATGTCCCTCTAAGCCACTCCTGTGTTGTCTTTGTCTTGTGCTTGGGGACATTGCCCAACAGGACAGTGTTTACTTTGTGGCCAGAAGACTGAATTTTTAAACCCAACAGCTGCCAGCTCAGTCTCCGCCACTGACTATTTGCCATATAAAGAATATATGTATGAGAAAATACAGCATATCTGTACAATTGCACTGTTTTTCTCTGACTCTAAAGAGGATTGTAAGGTTGCTCAGTATAACAGCATAATATATTAATTCCTGAGGTATTCAATTCAGGGTTGCTGTACCCCATGCTGGCAACATTGAGTGCAAGACAGTGGCAAGAACTTGATGAAGGCCAGTTGACTTCAGGTGTTCACTATAGAAAGTAACTGTATACTGTAAAATAAAGGTTAGTTCCTCATATAAATATTATATTGTTGAATGTTACTGCCTGCAGTGGGCTGGCGCCCTGCCCAGGGTTTGTTTCCTGCCTTGAGCCCTGTGTTGGCTGGGATTGGCTCCAGCAGACTCCCGTGACCCTGTAGTTGGGACACAGCAGGTTGGATAATGGATGGATGGATTGATGAATGTTACTGCCTACACCAAAGATGAGCACAGACTGGGAAGGGGAAACACACACACAGACACACACAATAAGCTATAAAACTAAATATATTTAATTAAATTCCACTTGCTGAGAGTTGTGTTCACTGATTCCAGCTTTTATAGCATCCTTGGCAAATGTTTCTAATTTGTAAGCTGCATTGATGTTGTTGTTACCGTTGCCCCCTGATAGCCCAGGTCCAGTGTTTTTTGAGATCTGCTCCTCCTCAGTCTAGGATCCAACCTGGCATCTCACAAAACCACACTTTAACTGGGACTTACACACAGAGCATGTGGTGTGAAGAGCTCTTTGGAGGGCCCTGATCGATCTTACATTCACAGAGTTTGTGTTCAGAAAGCAGATTGCAATCGGCTTCTAAAAAATTGCTAAATGTCTTTGGACTTTCATTGTGTGTGCATGAAGCTACAAAAGATTTTGGAAAAAGATATTGAGCCCAATTTTGATTAACCATTCTTGTTTATCTGGATGTAATTGCAGTCCTGTTAAACGTCCACTAGGTGGCCACCAAACTTTTTGCTTTTGTGTAAAGACAAACACACACACACACAAAGTAAAACAGAGAAAGAAAAGGCAAAGGACTGCACTGTAGAATGAACAAATTAAGTGAACCTTCATTGACCTTTCAGTGACCAAAAATGTATGACTCCTCCTCGAAGCATAGCTCTTGTGGCCATATGTATAAACTAATCAAAGCCAGCTGAGAAACCCTTCAAATGAGTACCAAAGGTGGCAGCAAACCAGCAGAAGGCACATAAGGGACTTGTCAGAGTATACCTGGATAGGTCATGTATGCCATAGTGTCCACTGTAAATTTGAGATATAGCGCCTTCACAAAGTCCTCACACCCCCTTCAGTTTTTTTTTAACATTTTGTTATGCTGCTGCCTTATGCTAAAATCATTTAAATGAACTTTTTCTCCATGTCAAGCAAACACTCAATCTCTCAGAATGATGAAATGAAAACAGGTTTTTAGAAATGCTAGTTCATTGAAAATAAAATAAAATCTGAAATATCACCCTTATACCAGTATTCTGACTGGAGTCTGTACTTAGCTGAAGCACATTCAGCGGCAGTTCCAGCCTGGTCTGATATGACAAGCTTTACACACCTAGATTAGTAGATTTTGTGCCATTGTTCTCTGCAGATCCTTTCAAGCTCTGTCAGATTGGATGGAGACCATCAGTGGACGGCTATTTTCTGGTCTACCCAGAAATGTTCAATTGGGTTCACATCCAGACTGAGGTTGAGCAACTCAAAGACATTCCCAGAGTGGTCCCTGAGCCACTCCTGTGTTATTTTTACTTTATTCTGTTGGATGGTGACCCTGGTGTCCAGTCTGAGGTCCTGTGTGCTCTAAACCAGGTTTTCATTAAGGATATTTTTCTACTTTGCTTCATTCAATCTTTGTCAGGTTGGATTGAGACCATTGGTGGACAACTAATTTAGGTCTCACCAGAGATGTTTGATTGGGTTCAAGTCTAAGCTCTGGCTGAGCCACTCAAGGAAATTCCATAAGTTTTCTCTAAGCCACTTCTGCGTTTTCTTTGCTTTGTGCTTAGGGCATTTGTGCATTGTCCTGTTGAAACACATACTTTCAGCCCAGTCTGTGGCCCTGGGTGCTCTAGAGCAATACTTTGCTACAATTAGCTTTCCCTCAAGCCATACTAGTGTCCCAGTCTGAAAAACAACCCCAAAGCATGACTCTTCCACCATGCCTCACCACTATAATAGTATTGTTTGAGTGATAAGTGGTGCTTTGTTCCCTTCAGACATGATGTTTAGAAATGAGGCTGAATAGTTCAAAATATTGGTTTTGAATGACCAGAGAATCTTATTTGTCTTGGTCTGAGAGTCCTTTAGGTGCATTTTTGCAAACTCCAAGTGGGCTTTCATGTGTCATCTGGCCACTCTGCCATAAAACCCAGGTTACTGGAGTGTTCCAGTGGTGTCTGACCTTCTGCAAGTTTCTTCCATCTCTGCAAAGGTTCTCTGCAGCTCAGCCAGATTGACCATTGGGTTCTTGATCACCTCTCTAACCAGGGCTATTTTCCCACGAATGCTCAGTTCGGATGCATGGCCACCACTTAAAAGAGTTGTGGTTTTTACAAACTTTTTCCATTTTACAATTATGGTGGCCATTGTGTTCTTGGGAACCTTCAATGCTGCAGAAATGTTTGTAGCCTTCCCCAAATCCGTGCCTCAACACAATCCTGTCCTTATGCTCTGCAGGCATTTCCTTCAAACCTCATAGTTTGCTTTTTGCTAAACTGTCGGACCTTCTATAGACAGGTGTGTGCCAATTCTAATCATGTCCAGTCAATTGAACTGACCACAGGTGGACTCCAAACCAAGTGTAGAATCATCTCAGTGATGATCAATAGAATGGGATGCACCTAAGCCAAATTTCAAATGTCAGCAAAGGATCTGAATACTTGTATCAGTTGGGATATTTAACTTTTTTTTATTTTTAATTAATTTGCAAAATTTCTCTCTCTCTGTCTGTCATTCTGATGTATTGAGTGTCATTTCATACAGGAAGAAAATTAAATGATTTTAGCTGAAGGCTGCAACATAACCAAATGTGAATAAGGCACCACCAATACAGAGGTACTAACTAATAGATAGATAGTGTAAGTGCCATACAGGATGGATGGGCATCCCGACCAGGAGAGGGGAAGGTACCTTGCCGGGATGGGAAGCCCCAGGCAGATGGACAGGCATCCCAGCCCATTGTATTTACAATACCTTTCCTGGCTGGGATAAAAGGGAAGGACTGTCTATTCAGTCAGGGATGGAGCACTCTGTGGCAGCAGCCCAGGACATCGATACCCATTCAGACCCTAGCAGGGAATGCTGGGAATTGTTGTCCGGTAGCTCAGCCCTGTTGGGTTGCATTGGTGCTGCGGGAAGTTACACTCCCTACTATTTGGGACTTCTGTATGACCTGGCAGTGCTTCCAACAGGTGAAGCCCTGGCACTAGAAGTACTCCTTGGCCTTGTCCAGGTGAGTCAGAGCTGGGAGGAAGGAAGGTAACACTCAACTGGAGGACTGGCAGTGCGGAGAGAAAGAGATGGAGACACTATAGGCATTCTTTGTAAAAAAAGGTATTTTGTGTAATAAACGGCACTTTATTTTGAACCCGGGGCTATTCGTGTGTTTGTGATTTGGGGCTCCCTAGCACCCCCTAGCCATCACAGTAGATATTAAAGGCACAAATGATATATAGATATGAAACACACAATATTAGATATATAGTGTTTTGTAGATTCCCAAAGTTTCAAAACAACTTTTAACAGTGGTAAAGCCCCCCAAGAGGCTGACTGCTCTTTCGTTTTTTGCTCTTACATATTGAAGAGCTGGACTCTCCTTGTGTCTCAGCGAGTTTTTTGTGCCATGGGTCAGTAGGTTTCCCCTTTCAGTATCTCCCCTGGATTCCAGTAGTTATTTCCTTAATGGTTCCCTTTCAATAGCGAATAACACAACTGTAGCTGGCACAGCCCCAAGAAGTACCTCATGGACATGAACATGATGCAGTTTGTGCTGACAGTGAAGGTTTTTGCATTCATGGCCACCTCTCATTCAGGTAGGTGACTTTTGCGTGCTCAGCCTGCATTAGAGACCATTTTGGAGGTCTGCAGCAGCTGCTGCTTTATACTTTCTCTGAGTATACTGTAGGTGCAGTATATACAAACATAGAGAAGGCAGAAATTCTGATTTTTGAACACATTTACAAATGTAAGTCATGCCTGAACATTACTTGAACATTTTCAGATTGATGTCTGTCTGTGTATTAGGATGAGAGTCAATTTGATATAATGGTTTTTAGAAGTCTAGAAGCTTATTGATTTACAAACTTGTTTCAGTAGAATTTGCTCTACAGAAGTAATAATTTTGTACTTTTGCACACATTGGCCTTCAGTATTTTACCATTAAAATGGCCCTCCATGTACTGAAAGTGGTGCTGGACAAATCCAATTTTTGTTGCTTTTTATCAAAGACTGATTTAGATTTTTAATTCTTAATTTGAATTCTTTTAGCTTTGCTTCTGAAGTTGGTATGTGTATTAAAATAATAATTTTCAGCTCACCTCCTTAGAGGTTTGTTTGTCTACAGCCGCAGCATCAAACTCGGATCTTGAACAGCCGCAGTGATTGCAGGTTTTCATTTCATCCACTTTCTTCATTAGTAACCATTTACGGCTGCTAATCAAACAGACGTCTTTTGCCTTAATTTCAATTAACTTGCCTATGATCCATAACTCTTAATTGTTTCTTGTTTTCCTTAATCAGCAGGCAAACAATAATGAGATATAAACTGAGTCAACAGATGATGTTGTTTGTCCACCATGCAGCATCTTTTTAAACAAAATAAAAAGTGAAGGTCTGAGAAATATTCATCTTTTTTGGTCCACAAAACATTCCAACAGTGCTCTGAGAAAACAAGAATGTCTGGTGTGGTGAAATAAGAGCACTGAGAATCCAAAGAATTACATGACAACTTTTATGAACAGCAACAATTGGCTTCTTATTAAGAAACTGGTTGGAGGAAAAATGGTGGCTCTTCAGGAACTGAGTCTGAGACCCCCAAGTTAGTTGATTATCTGTTAGCTCGCTTTGTATCTGTTTATTGTTTGGCAGTTGGTTAAGGAAGGATGAATCTGTTAAAGGTGTGAAACTGAAAATGCAAATCAGTTAAAAATGAAGACTGGAACAAAACCTGTAGCCTGTCTGGCTCGCCGGGATTGGAGTCAGACACTCCTGGGGCGTCATGTATAACGGCGTGTATAGAATTCACAGTAAAACATGGCAAACGGACAAAACTAGAAATGTGTGCATGCATAAAAAAATCCGGATGCATAAAACTGTGTATGCCAAGTTCCATGCACTTCCCCTTCATAAATCCAAATGAATGTGAAAGCCTATAGCCCCACCCCAACTCCTCCCACAATTTTGTATTTTTGAATATGTAAACCAATATAAATAACGCTTTTCATTCAGTGTTTTGTTTAAAGACAATGACAAAAGTATGTGGTAAAAAAAAAACTTCAGCAAATGTGAAGTGGAGGCAAGGAAAAACATACTATTTGTTGGCTTAAGCAGTGGTATAAGCAACAAAAGGAAATTGATGGAATATTACAGAGTGGTAGAGGCAAGTTCAGAAAGTCGCACAGTGCCCAAAATAATAAGGTGGTCAGATATCAAACACAGTGTGAAAAGGTGAGTCATAGACCACCATTCTGTTCCAGACAATATTGCAAAAGCTGACCCCCGTGCTGAGGACACGATTTCAGGTGGTGATGGTGCTGCTGCTGTGCCCAGCACATCATCAGGTGCTGGCGGCTCACACCTCTGGCTCAGAAACAGCTGGGTGACCATCTGGCTGTGTGCTGACAGACTGTTCTGGAGTCACAAAATGTAACAGTGGATGCTCTAAGAGATGTGGCCAATGAACTAAGGAATATAAGGGCTGTACTATGTGATATCGACCACAAATGAAATTAATTGGTTAAAAAATAAATGCTGCATCTGATTACCTGTTTTTACATTCTGCTAATTACATTCAAACAGTGTTGTAACGCTGTCAATGTTTTGGCTACTCATTTGGTGAGTCAGGGTCAGGTTCATCATACCGCATCTCTTCAGGTACGGGAAAGCCATGATTGTGTGCCACATTATGCAGCAGGCTACATGCCTGCACAATGCAACACACGTTCTGTGGCCTATAGAGCAGCACATTATTAGAGCTGAAATGCTTTCTATTTACATAAGCAAATTCATTTTCTGAAGGTACATTTATAGTGTAGCGTCGGCACTGAGTGCCACAATGGATCAATTCTCTGCTCTTTACTTGGCTCTTTGAGATGACTTACTATCCTTATAAGACTGCTTGCATTTTGCCACACTAGTTAGAAAAAGTACCTGCGGCTATGAGGAGTTGCCATTTTTATAGGCTCTCCTGCTACAGATAATGTAATGCCAGTTCGTTTTTTTGGTAATTTTTGGTGCCGAACGAAAACTGAGCAGGAACTTGTGTACGCACAGTGTGAGGCTGCCATGAAAATGTGCATGGCTTTACACCAAGTTTAGTTTTTATACATCTCAAAGTGAGCATGGAAACATGCGTACACAACATTTTTGTGTATATGCGTCATTTATACATGAGGGCCCTGCGCTGTAGGATTTCATTGCAGTGACTGTCTTTAACCTTGCACTCTTAGAGAGTTTCAGATTCACTATTTTTGTTTTTAATTAGACGTGTCACCTCCCTTTCCACAAGCTTGATCCTAAGGATTATTCCCATTACAGGACACTATATTCATTTTTCTGAGACGTCTTAATTACAAATGAACTTCTTAATTAGGAGTGGTGTACCTGTTAGTGATAATAAGGACATCATGTTATGTTCTGTTAACACTCTTTCACAGTGGCCCACTCACACAGGTAAAATTAATTTAGCTTTTTCAAACAAAGTTTACAATTGCTCATCAGCTAATACCACACACAGTCTAAATTTTTATGCCATCACCAGAACTTCTTTAAGAAAACTTCCACAAAACGTCACTTCCGGCCCCCTGATGATGACATCACCTCCAGTCCCCCTTTGAAGACGTCACTTCCGTCATTCCGTTATGATGTCATCTCCTGCCACATCATTTCCTTCAGCCATTTTGTTCTGTATAAAAATGGCATTTTTCTGTTGCCATTTATCAATTACTTTGCTGAAGTATTTTGATCGTTTTTTGCTTTGTCCACTGGACAATTTACGGGGTCATTCCCCAACTCTTTTTTTTAAGGTGAAGAGTCAATTAATTTATCACAATATATATACATACATTATACTCTTAAACACACATGAGAGTTACTAAAAAGAAAAAGAAACATAAACTTTTGACTTGGCAGTCCAATTTCCAGTGAGACATTATGCACACGTAGAAGATGTGAAGGATGTCGCTTCCCGCATTAAAGAAATGTGGTCTCCTGAGGAGAAATAGCCTGCTGTACCCTTATTTATATAGTTTCTCTGTGTTACAAGACCAGTCCAACTTGTCATTGATGTGGACCCCCAGGTACCTGTAGGAGTTCAACATCTCCACATTCACCCCCTGAATAAGTTATTGCTAATAGAGCAGTGTTTCTCAACCACTGAGTTATGGGCTGCTATCAGTGGGTTGTAAGTTCCAGTTCTTTATAATGGTAGTGGGTTACAAAGTTGGTCACAGTGGGTTACGTAAGCAGTCAGTATTGTTGTGCAATATGTTTCCACTCCCGGTTCTGACATGCTCAGCTCATCAAGAGGGACCACCCTCCCTCCTCTCTCACATTCGTCTTTGATTCACCAAGGGGGACTCTGATGATCATCTTCGTATTTCAACCTGCCCTCCAGTGGGTCGCGGTTTTGTCCGAATTTCCCAATTTGTAATTCCGTGTTCATTTAACGTTCACATGGTATTTCAGACTTGCCAACTGAGATATATCATCTGTCCGAGACCACAAAAATGTATCAAGAAACATTGGCATAGAGGCCCTTTGGTGTGGTGAAAGTCAATAACGTGTTCCTTGGTTTTGCTGAAGTTCAGCTGCAGACAATTCTCAAAGTTCTTCACCTGACACCTCTCCTATGTTTCATACCCTTCATTGATAGACCCAATAAGTGCAGAATCATCTGACAATCTGTGCAAGTGACAAGATTTGGTGTTGTATTTCTGGTTGGAGGTGTACAGAGTGAAGACAAAAGGAGTCTCGCCACCTGCGGTCTGCCAGACAGATACTTCATTATCCAGGACATCATAGGCTCACCTACATGCATATCGAAAAGTATCTTACAGCACCAGTTTAAGATATTTATTGTTATAATTATTATTACTTATAATTGCTTTGTGTGCATTTTGCTTGTGTTAAGTTTGCCAATACTTTGATTTGTTGTTTTTACATCTGTTGTTTCTGCATTTATTTTTTGATACGGTGTTTTTTTTTTTTTTTTATCTAGGCCTCCACATGGGCTTCGAGTGCTGACCTTATCCACAAAAGGGCTACACTGCAGAATGTGGGGTATCCACCGCCTGTGAAATAAGACAGAAATCTGTCATTAGGAACTGAAGTGAGTTTGCATTTCTGTCACCCTCTTCCCCTTGACTCACTTCCTTCCCCACCACCAAAGTACATCATTTTGTATTATTTTATTATTTGGCCTTTGTCTGTGATGTTATGGGAATGCCGCCCTTTAGCTCTGTTGCTGCAAATATCAATCATTTTTTGGGGTGAGGTGACACAAAAGGCCATTGTTCCTGTCAGATTTTAAAGCACCGATTTACTGTCCAGCTTGTTTGCAATGGTCCCATTCCTGTAAAATGATAAAATAGACTCCGAGAGCTTTACACAAAAGAGGGAGGACAGCGTCTGAAAGGATTACAGGCCTCTCTCCCTCTCCTTGTCTGTGTTGCCAGAGCAACTCTTCTCCTTGAAAAAGAAAAGTGGTATTTAATGACAGGCGAGCCACATCTGAGCAGCCCAGATTCCCGTTTCTAATGAAATGACAAAATAAGAATGGCAAGGGCAGCATGCACCATGGTTTTCCACTTTTGATGTGGGGGTTTTGATTGCATGGAAACACACTGGACTGAAAGGAGCTCATTCTATGGAGACTAGCAGAATCAAACTAGCACTACTAATGTAAAACTTCTTTTTCCGCTTTCTGAATCCAGTCTTGGGGCAAGAGCCTGTCATTGGCAGGGAAGAATCCTAGACAGGGCATCAGAGGACATAATCACCCATATCATGCCCATTTGGAGTTGCCAGTCATACAGCTAACATGTATAAATTTGGAGTGTGGTTAATACCATAGTACCCTCTCAGACACAGAAACTTGCAAACTCCACACAAACAGGGGCCAGGCTACGATTTATACACTAGTCCTGGGCCTATGAGAATTGCCCCCTTATATAATTTCATAATTTCTGGGCATTTTGTACTCCTGTGTCTTTGTCTCCAGAGCCGCCATTAAATATTTGCTGGTATCAGGGTGGAGTGCATAGTGAAGCTCAGCTTATGAAATAAGGTACTAAAGAAGAGATGGTCACAACATCTTGAGGGCTGCCTTGTAAGCCTGGGCATTGCTTTTAAAGCCTTTCATGCCACACCATGACTCCCTGTACATGCAGTTTAACAATACGTTGTGAAACACATACAGTATATGTTTCATTTTACAGTGTGATACAGCTTTTCAGCATCTCCAAGCCCAGATTTTTTTTTGATGGGTCATATTCTCATAATTTATACAATGGAATTAGAAAGCATTCAGGCCCCTTCACTTTACTTTCTGAACACTTTCATTTTAAAAGGATAAATTTGCCATTTTTGTCCAACAAACTGCAGTCAGTAACCCATAATGACAAAACTGTTTTCAAAAACATGTTTTAAAACTTCTTAAAAAATTTAAACTGAAATGTCTTATTAATCAAAGCACTTAGACCCTTTCCTGTGGCCTTCTAATTTGTGGTCAGGCGCATGCTGTTTGCTTTAATTCTCGTTGAGATGTGTCGAGAACTTGATTGGAGTCCATCTCTGGCCAATTGAATTGACTGGACATCGTTCAGAAAGGAACGCATCTGTGTGTAGAAGGTCCCACAATTCACAATGCCTGTCACAAAAACTTTCAGACTCCTTCGCATTCCGCACTTTACTGTGTTGTAGATTTAATTTTAAGTGGATGAATTTGCCAATTTTCAATCTGCACTAAATAACTCATAATGTCAAAGTGAATACAAGGTTTGCAAATTTCTTAAAGGTCAAGGGCTGCAGTCTCCTTATTCATAGAAGTATTCAGACCTTTGCTGTGGCCCACCACATTGAGGTCAGCCGCATCAGTTAGCTTTAATTCTCCTTGAGGTGTGTCTAGAACTTGATTGGAGTCCACCTGTGGCAATATGAACTGATTGGACATCATTTAGAAAAGCACACACGTATGTACGTAATATCCCACAATTCACACTGCATGTCAGGGCAAAAGCAGTGGAAGGGATGGAGAGACTGGTCAGAAGTGAGAGGAGAATCAATGCAGCCCAATACTGAGAAGTCTTTGAAGAAAACCTGCTCCAGAGTACACGCAACCACAGACTGAGGTGACAGGTCACCTTTCAGCATGACAATGACCCAAAGCGTACAGCCAAGACAACACTGCACTGGCTTTGTGACAAGTCTCTGACTGTCCTTGAGTGGTGCAGCCAAAGCTGAAACTTAAACCCGTAGACCTTCTGTGGAGGGACCTGAAGATGGCAGTTTACAGAAGCTTCCATCAAATCGAACAAAGCTTGAGAGCATCTGCCAGGAAGAGTGAGATAAACTGCTCAAATACAGTGGGGGGCAAAGCTGGTACCAAGAAGACCTGAAGCTGTAGTTTCTTTCAAATGGGCTTTTACAAAATACTGAAATAAGAGCCTTATATGAATGAGAGAGTTCAGTTTTGGATTTTTAATAAATTTGAAAACCTTTCTGATAACATATTTTCATTTTGTTATTAGGTGTTATTGAGTGTATATCAGTGGGCACAAATTACAAATGTATCCATTTAAAATGAAACCTACAACATAATAAAGCATGAAGAAAATGAAGGGGTGTAAATACTTTCTGGATCCACTGTGCATTGTCTACCCAGATTGAGAGGCATTGTCGGGCTCAGACTAACCAAAAACCTGCTGCCCTCTATGAATGAATCTGATTACCTTTGGCATAAGCTGTTCTTTATTATGGTGCCATAGCCATTGTGTGTCATCCTTCTATCCTTGAAAAAATTGCTATTCTGAATTTCCAAATTTTACTTGTTGACTTGCATAAAGAAATCCATACTTTTTTTTAGTGCCGTCTTACTCACCATCAAAATGTCTGCCATACACTCTTAAAAATAATGAATCTGTTATGGCACTGTTATGATGTTGCATGGTTCCTTGTGGAACCATTGCCCGAAAAAGAACCATTTTGTTCCCGGAGAAGGGTCTTGTCATATGAAGTTGATTCTTTGGGCTTTGCAAAGATTCTTAATATGTGAGCAAAATGTGTAGTGGACAACTGACAGGAAACATAGCAGATCAAGAGGGTCCAAACTCAGCCTGTGTTACTTTGTGCATCCCGAGTCCTTTTAAAACGAGGAACCCTGTGGGATTTCACAAATCTGTTTTCATCAATTTTTGATTAATTTTGGAACTTTTTGCAGATCTAAACAAACAATGGTTGTCTCTGAAATCTCCCTGGGGAAGGTTCTTTTGCAAAGTAAAGGCTCCCCTATGGCATTGCTCTGAACAACCTCTTTGGCAGGTGGACTGCTGGTACCTAAAGCAGAATGTGTTCAATTATAAATGTCCTGGTAAATGTTTAAGAGTCTCTTTTTGAGTCATGATGACGGTTCTTCCCAGGTCATGTTATTAGTTATCCACAAACTGGAGTATTTTAGGTCTAAGTGTAGTTTTCTCCTAAATGCACTATTGGAGGGGGTTATGAAAGGATTTTGATCTTAAACCTGATAAGACTTTTTCTAATGGTGACAATTTTGTAAGTGCCCAAAGATTAGGTCACATGTACTAAAATATATGAATTACAAGTTTCTAACAATTGTCATTTATAGTATATGTTTCTTGTTTCAGAACCAAGTCAACATGAATTCCATAAATCACAAATCAAGTATTATGCTATCACTTAATTTCTAACACTAGAGGTCAATACACCATCACAGATCTTTTCTAGCCTACTCAACATGTACCAAGAGCAGTCCCCTACCTATGCCACAATTAACAGATGCCTGCAGAATTCAGCCATTTTTATAGTCTATAATTTTTATTTCAGGTCCAGGTCAACCTGGATGCCAAAAAGGTTCAAAATCAAGCATTGTCTACCATTGACTTCTGAAATTAGAGGACAATATGCCTTTAGAGATGCATAATCCCGCATGGCAGGACTTCTCTCAAAGACAACTCAAGGTCTGGACAGCCTTTCGACAACTGACAACAGCACAAAACGTTGCCACTCTGTAGCAAATTGCAGTGTGGGCTTGAAACGTGGCAGAGTGTGAGATAAGAGACTCCAGAGGGGCTAGTACTGGATCCCTTGAGTCCATTCTTCCTAAACAACTGAACATGAGCAAAGTGTGTGCACGTTGGGTTCTTGGCATGTAATGAAATGAGATGCTGCTGCATTTGATATTCCAAGGGGAATCTGGAGCCAATTAACTTTTCACTGCGAGAAGTTTATGAAGTATTTCATAACTGGGAGGAAACCTGGTTATATCACTCTTATTGAAAGCAGAAGCAAACAACAGAAGAATGCAAAATCTGGTTATTCTCCAGCACCAAAGAAGTCCAAGCTACTCCTGGCAAGATCATGTGAACGCTTTTTTTAAGATTTTAAAGATGTAGTCCATATTGATGGCATGTCTCGAAGTGTTCACATAATAGCAGTGTAGAAGTCTGTCAACCCCCTCAAGCTTTATGAGAATCAATCAATCAATCAATTAATTAATTGAATGCATTTATAGACTGCTTTTGCAGCAGAGTATCCCCGTCACTGCACTGGGACACTGGGATCCACACACAGACCACCAGGTATACTCCCCATGATGGCCTCACCAACACCTTTTTCAGTGGCAGCCCAAACTTTCTCCCATCCAAGTACTGACTGGGCCCAAACCTGCTTAGCTTCAGGTGGATCACCTATTCTGAAGTGCAGATGCTAAGGCTGCTGTCAATAATGAATTCACAACAATGTTGTTAATCATGCAGCACGGATAGCAAGAAAAGGCAGCTAAATGAAGGGGTTCAGGCAAATACCACGTCCACCCAGTTCTCCTAATCTGGCCCTGTGCGATTACCTCCTGCTCCCAATCTGAATGGTTTACCTCCATGGGATGCACAATGCCAATCCTGAAAGCATCAGGTCATCCACACAAGAGTGACTGCAGAAGCAAGACAAGAAGGTTTTATTTGAGTGGCACATATAGTATTTACTATACTTCCTTAGAAGACTGGCGTCCTTCAACATCTGCAATAAGATGCTGCAGATGTTCTATCAGACGGTTTTGGCGAGCGCCCTCTTCTACACAGTGGTGTGTTGGGGAGGCAGCATAAAGAAGAAGGACGCCTCACACCTGGACAAACTGGTGAGGAAGGCAGGCTCTATTGTAGGTATGGAGCTGGATAGTTTGACATCTGTGGCAGAGAGACGGGCACTGAGCAGGCTCCTGTCAATCATGGAGAACCCACTGCATCCACTGAACAGGATCATCTCCAGACAGAGGAGCAGCTTCAGAGACAGACTGCTGTCACCGTCCTGCTCCACTGACAGACTGAGGAGACCCCACACTATGCGACTCTTCAGTTCCACCTGGGGGGGTAAACGTTAACATTAAAAAAAGTTATTGTCTGTTTTACCTGCATTTTTATCACTCTTTAATTTAAAATTGTTTTTTATCAGTATGCTGCTGCTGGAGTATGTGAATTTCCCCTTGGGATTAATAAAGTATCTATCTATCTATCTATCTAGTGTTCACAGGGATTATGCTAAAAAAATCAAACATGTTTGGTTTGAGTGGTCTTTCTCTTTACACACCTGATTGGACCTCCATTAGAAGGCCATAAAGTAGTCTGAACTGCCCAACATGACTTGGGAACTTGATTGCTTTGGTGATGTCCTTTGACTGATATCTCTTCATTCTTTAGTTTCAAGGAGTTGAAAATAATCAGCAGGCATCCTTCTTGATTAGATAGATAGATAGATAGATAGATAGATAGATAGATAGATAGATAGATAGATAGATAGATAGATAGATAGATAGATAGATACTTTATTAATCCCAAGGGGAAATTCACATAATCCAGCAGCAGTATACTGATACAAAGAAACAATATTAAATTAAATAGTAATAAAAATGCATGTAAAAGCAGACAATAACTTTGAGTAATGTTAGCATTTACTCCCCCGGGTGGAATTGAAGAGTCGCATAGTGTGGGGGAGGAACGATCTCCTCAGTCTGTCAGTGGAGCTACTCCTCTGCCTGGAGATGACACTGTTCAGTGGATGCAGTGGATTCTTCATGATTGACAGGAGTTTGCTTAGTGCCTGTCGCTCTGCCACAGATGTTAAACTGTCCAACTTTACTCCTACAATAGAGCCTGCCTTCTTAACAAGTTTGTCCAGGCGTGAGGCGTCTTTCATCTTTATGCTGCCACCCCAGCACACCACCGCGTAGAAGAGGGCACTCGCCACAACCGTCTGGTAGAATTAAATTGATTAAGATTAAATTGTCTTTAGCACCATAATTTGTAGCAAACAACCTTACAACTTCGAATTTTCACATCTACCAAAGATAATATATATATATGGTTAGTTAAAAGGTTAAAATAATATATAAGGTGTTAATGTCATGTAGCGGGGTAGGGTCCATGGTGGCCAGTATTGCCACTTCATCATCCAACATCATGGGCTTTAACCCTTTGTCTGGTTATTCTCTTTGTGAAGTTTTCACTTCCTCCAGAGTATACACGTTTTGTTTTTTTTTTGTTTTTGTTTTTTTGTTTAATCGTCTGCATCCCCTAAGATGTGTGTGTTGGGATAACTGGCCCTGAGTGACTGTCGTTGTACGTATGTGCGACTGGTCCCCCTGTTGTCCAGTGCTATTACTTGATACTGCTTGTTCATCACTTACTCCGGGTGTCAGTGTTGTGCCAGCCTTGCACCTTGATATTGCTGGGGTCTGTCCTGTCTCCCCAAAGCCCAAACACTGAACTGAATGAGCTCAGTAATAATGAATGTTTTTTTCTAACCTGTACCTGTAAACAGCACTATGCAAAAGGTGTTTTTAAAAAAAGAAAGATCATTTGTTGAATGTGTTATATATTTTTCTTTCCACGGTGTGGTGGATTACAATTCCAAATGTAAGACATTTCACGCTTGGCTGCCATGCTATTCTTTGGGTCTTCTTTCGCTAGGTTGTCTTAAGTAGGACTGAAAAAAAAATGTAAATAATTTCTTCGTTCTGATTTTCCACCAATGGTTACATTTAGTTTCACCAATGGATTAGAACCATGGTGCACATGCTCATTATTCATCTCATGTCACAAATCACAGCACCCCACGTTCCTTGAGGTTGGTGAGCCTACATGGCAACTCCAAATGTGTCCTACTGGAATGAAAACTGGACCAAAACTGCTGTCATGTTTCTCTTCTGAACTAATGTTTTCTGAGCAAATTACGAGAGGGAGCTTCAAGGTTGGAGTAATTTCAGGACTCATTCATGACTGAGAGCAAAAGTGAAGTGATCATAAGACTCGGTCACATATCAGTGAGGACAAAAATAGTTTTGCAAAGTGCTGCGTTGTACAGTGGTGGTAAAGATGAAGCTAAATGTTCAGATGAAGGTAAGAATTTGTTAGTCAGTCGTCATCCCCTTTGTGAATTACAGTCATGAACCCTGGGTAGTGACCGAAAGATTGAGATTGTCAGTATAAGCATGTATTTTTTGTGGCCGCAGCAATTCCTGGCAGGGGTCTTCATCATAGAAGCGCCCATTTTCAGGACAGAGGGGAGGCAGTTATAGTGGTCTAAGCATGTATTGAAAGTATCCTTTCTGTAGGAAGTGTTCCAGCCATGACACACTGACAGAAATCACAGGGCCTGATTCATGGCTAGCCTGAGCATTCCCCCAAAGTACCTGCTAGGAACAGAGCAGACTCGTCTTTTATACCTCAGCAAGTTGTTTTGCTTCTGCAAACTCAGTAAGGTGAGCAAACGGAGCGTGAAGTCAAAGAAGTAGTGAATGTTGATAGTCAATGTGCAAAGCTAAGCTTCTAAACAGCTAACAGCAGGAAAGATACACTTGTGAGATTTGTAATGCCATCATGTGGCCAAGTGTAGTACATGCAAAAGTCAACTATTAATAAAAACTTGGTCTTTTAATACATTTATAGGATCATTATTGTGACATTTTACTTTGTGTACTGACTGGGTGATTTTACATTTCCTGCTGGAAGAGAGACAAAGTCGTGGAAATTCTCAACAAAGACCCAAACAAAAGCTCTTTCCTTGCTACACATATAACTTCCTTGAGAAACGTGAACAGAAAACAATTTCATTATGCTAATCCATAGTGGTGTTATCAATTAATTCACTTGTTTTCGTAAGACAGCAGTCAGTTTCTATGGTGACATTTAAATGTCATCGACATCATCTTCGACAACTTTCATCATTAGTGGGTCTGTTGGTGGAGATTTTTGTCTCCCTGCAAAAGCATCGTGACAATCTATTCTATTCATTTCATATACAGAACCAATTAGCAAAAGATTGTGCTTGTATAAAAATGAACAGATAAGCAGCAAAGCATCTGCAGTCTTATAGATTGGTGAACTGAATAGATAATATGCAGACAGAAAGCTAATTAAATCAATGCTGGTAATGATAATCTAATGACTGAACAGTTGCAAATCACTTTGACCCAGGCCACGTGCCGCGTGAAAGCTGAAAGAATTTATGTGATCTTCAAATTAACCACATTTAGTGAAGTGATGTAGTCTTTGAATGCTATGCTGTTAGATACACAGATACTTACCAACTTGCTGACTATGAAATGTATTTTTGCACATTGCAGCTTGAAATGAAATTGAATTTGTTAAATGCTTTATGGAGGCTGATTTAAGGGTACACAAGGTGAAGGGAGAGAGTGTGACCTTGCAGTAACAGATTTAACTTCTGTCCTAGGCTTGTCCTGTCAGAAGAACCGTTACTTCATTTCAGCTCTGTCACCTCGGTGATAAAGGACTACAAAAGACAAGAGAGTTGAACCAACCTGAGTTCCAGTGTTCACGTGTGCTCCTGTTATCGCAGGTAAGGCAGTTTGAAACGGGATTTTCATTCAACCCTTTGTCTTGCTTACTAAACAGGATGTTTCCAGCTGGGCCCCCAATTCCTTTTTACATCTCTCTTTACTTATCTGCACATGCTCTTCACTGAGTACAGACTTTAAACACTGGTACAAGTTTCAAGCTACAAAGCAATGACAGACGTATTTAAACCTTACATCAATAACATACATGAACACAATGAAAATGGGGAAAATTTCAATCAGATTAACAGACAATAATAATAATGTAAGCTCATTAATGTTACAACTAAGATAGGACTAGTTTACAATCCAATGTAAGGAGTTAAGTACAGGAGTCATGAGTTTGTACTTCCTAGTGTGAACATTGCCCCGGCCACAGACAGGCTGACACACTCATGTCACCAAACACACGTTTATTTTTCATTTCGTTTTACAGTTCTGTGCTCACCAATCCCCAATACCCCTCAGTCCAGGCCAATCCAATGCCTTTTCTCTCTCTTCTTCTCTTCTCTTCTCTTCTTCAGGCCGCCTCCTGCCTTCTCCAGACCTTGTCCAATCTTCCACCCGACTCTTGTCCCATCTGAAGGAAGGCGGCCCCTTTAAATAAGAACCCAGATGTGCTCCAGGTGTGTTTCCGGCAATCTCCCAAAGCCACGCCCCAGTGTGGCGGAAGTGCCGGCTGTCACTCCAGAAGCACTCCGGGTGTCCCTATTTTTTCTTCCCCCCAGCACTTCCTGGTGTGGCGGAAGTGCTGAGGTCTAGGGTCTTCCTGGTATTGGGGTCCCCCTGGCGGTAACCCCGGGTCCCTACAGGGTCGAGCTTCCCAGCTCTTTACCCGAGGCCTCCAGGGTGGTCGCCCCCTCAAGGTCTGGAGAAGGCACCAGCCCTCCTCCTGTCTTCTCAGGCATCCCGGCTGGGTACCACCTCCATCCGGTTGTGACACTAGTTATACTAATGCAGCATTTACAGTGGATTAAAAAAATATTCAGACCCCTTCACTTTTCTGCACACTGCATTTTAAATGGATAAATTTGTCATTTTTGCTGTCTGCACTAAATGACCCTTAATGACAAAGCAAAGCACATTTTCAAAAAGGTATACAACCTAATTAAAATTTTAAAAGTGAAATCTCTCATTTATAGAAGTATTTAGACCCATAATTCAGTATTTTATAGAAACCCCTTTGGCAGCAATACATAGCTTCAAGTCATCTTAGGTAAGTCTCTACCAGTTTTACACACCTGGATTTGGGGAGTTCATCCCATTGTTCCTGGCAGATCGCTCAAGCTCTGTTAGATTGGATGGGAAGTGTCTGTAAACTGCTATTTTCAAGTCTCTCCACAAATGCTCTGCGGGGTTAAAGTCTGGTGACATGTTTCAAAGCTGCTCAGCATTGTCTTGGTTATATGCTTCTGATCATTGCTGTGCTGAAAGGGGAACCATTGCCCCAGTCTGTGGTTGCATGCAGTCTGGGGCAGATTTTCTTCAAGATTGTTTGGCTGTATTCATTCTTTCTTCAGTGCCAATCAGTCCCCCTCTCCCCATCTCTGAGAAGTACCTCCATAGTATTATGCTGCAACCACCATGCTTCACCATAGGGATGTTGTTATGCAGTTGATGAACAGTGACTAGTCTTTGCCAGACATAGTGCTGGGATTTCTATCCAAATAATTACATTTTTAATCTCATCAGACTAGAGAATCATTTTTATGCTCTTAAGAGTCCTTTAAATGCCATTTGGCAAACTCCACTCTACCATAAACTCCTGATTGTTGGAGTGCTGCCAAGATGGCTGTCCTTCCAACAGATTATCCCATCCCAGCAGAGAACTCCAGAAGCTCTGTTAGAGTGATCATTGGGTACTTAATCACCTCCCTGGCCAGGCCCCTTCTTGCTGGGTTACACAGCTTGGCCAGATAGCCAACTCTAGGAAGAGTCTTGCTGGTTTCAAAGTTCTTCCATTTCAAAATTATTGAGGCCATCATGCTCCTGGGAACACGCTAAGCTTTGGAAATAGTTCTGTCTCCTTGCCCTGATCACTGCCTCACCACAATTTAATTGTGGAGGTCTCCAGAATGTTCCTGGGACATCATGCCTTGGTTTTCTCCCCACATGCAGTGTGAATTGTGGGAGGTTACATACATGGGTGTGTGCTTTTCTAAACGATGTCCAATCAGTTCAGTCTGCCACAGGTGGACTCCAATCAAGTTCTAGACACACCTCAACGAGAATTAAAGCAAACGGATGCACCTGACCTCAATGTGGCGAGCCACAGCAAAGGTCTGAATACTTCTATCAATAGGGAGATTTTGGTTCTTGATTTTTAAGAAATTATCAAACCTTGTATTCACTTTAATACATTGTCGGGCAACCGGTGTGCCGTGGAATTTTCTTGGGGCACCGCGAACACTTTTGGAAAATATTTAAAATTGCTAGTGTTTTTGAACTTTTGGTTGATTAAAAAGATAATGTTTAAAAAAAAATATTTTATGTTGGAAAAACAGATAATGGAACACTTACAGAAATGAAGTCTAAGAAACGCGAGAGACTTCAAATGATCGACAAGGAAATGCGCGTCTGTCTTTCGAAAATTGATCCTCCCATCAATCTCATATGTGCTGAAAAACAATCTCAACGTTCACATTAATTAAATTTAAGATTTATCCTTTGATTCCTTTATTAATAAAATGTCTTTCAAACTTGTAAAATTAACTGTTTTTATTGGCGATTGTCCATAGATTGTGTCGTCACGACTTTATTTATGGGCAATCCCTCAGGTGTGCCGCGAAAGAAAATTTTTGTACTTAGTGCGCCGCAACTCGAAAAAGATTGCCTTTCACTGCTTTAATATTATCAGTTATTGAATGCAGATTGAAAGTTGACAAATTCCTCCACTTAAGGTTAAAATCTACAACACAATAAAGTGCAGAAAGCGAAGGAGTCTGAAACTTTTTGAAACCAGTAAATGTGTAGATTTAGTGAAACTAATATCCTATCTGTTGAGTTCAAAATGACAGGAACTTGTTGCTGTTTTTTTAATCCTACTCATCAATAACATCTATGTTTTTTCATTAATTCATTAATGCAATTAAGAACACAATATGATAAATATTGTTTAGTTTTAAGGAGATACTAGGGGGCTTTGCCCCCCGCTCACTTCGCTCGCCAAGGCCTGTGCTACGCGCCAGCCACTTTGTGTTTCTGCTGCTCGTGTATATGGATTTCACTTTCACCAGACAACAAATCTTTTAATTCTCACGAATACACCTCTTCACTGGGAAGAAACACTACATTTTTTTCCTGATGGCAACACGATTTACACGATCTACAAGCCTCCGACTTAAAGTTTTAATCCAAACAATATATTCCATCTCTTTTCGCTGTTCAGTTATTTCACTGAATCATAATTTCCACTGGTTTCCACTAATGCTGTCTTTACTATAATTTTATTGATACTTTTGAATTTTAGTACCTTCGTCATCTCTAACTTGCTCTACATGCGTACCATGGCAACGTTTTTGAATCTCTTTATGACGTTCTACTTTGTCATCTACTCTTTGTCTTTTATTTCCGGCCCCGGGCGTGGTTAAATCTCTTGGCACGGTAACACTTTATAATAACTGCACACTATGAAGCATTAGTTAAGCATGACTAAATACTTTGTTCATCATTTAGAAAGCATCGCTTCCACATTAATTAGCATTAGCAACCACTTTATAAATGCAATTATAAATGCTTTAGTACTGATTCTTTGAAAAATATTAATTATTAGTTAATTGATCATTAATAAAGCATCGTAAATGCAGTTATCAAAGACATTATAAATATGCTTTGTGATCAGTACTAAAGCATTTATAATGGCATTTATAAAGTGGTTGCTAATGCCAATTAATGTGGAAGCGATGCTTTCTAAATGATGAACAAAGTATTTAGTCATGCTTAACTAATGCCTCATAGTGTGCAGTTATTATAAAGTGTTACCCTTGGCACAAAGTCTCGTCTCATGGGACATGAAAGTATCTCTCTGTTAAAGTCTCATCTCGTCCCAGGATTGTTTTTAATATAATAGTGAGATATAGCCAAGTATTATCTGCATATCAGTGAATGCAGATATCATGTTTCCTAAGAATATTTTCCCAGGGTCAGGATGTAAAGTGAAAACAGTCTGAGTCCTAAAGTACACCATTTCAAACTTCAGAACTGAATGATGTCAAATTTCAGAACATACTGAAGTCAGTTTATAAGTATGAACTAAACCATCCAAGAACAAGGTCTGAGAGCCCAAGACCATTTTCAACAGAATAGAATGGTGAAAGGTCTCAAATGCCATGCTTAGAAATAACAGCATAGTAATTGTAGTGTCCCCTTCAGATATTAAAATGTCATTGACAACAAGAGGTAATGCTGTGTTTGTACTATGACTGGTGCAAAAGCCAAACTGAATCATCTCAAGTACATTGTAATGAGTGGAGTAAGACTGAGGCTTCAACACAACTAGTAGAAGTACTATTAGAAAAAACGAGTAAATTTGAAATTGGTCCATAAGTATTAATGACGCTATTAATGAGTCTAGTGCTTATTTTTTCAATAATGGTCTGACAGCTGCCACATTTTTGCATAGGAATTGTGCCAGTTAATAAAGGTCGATTCTAGATCTGTAACTGCATTTTACCTGTAAACTAGTTACAGCACACTGAGCCTATAGTCACTGAAGAGCGCTAAGCAAAAAATAAATTGAGTTGAGCTGACAGCATAATGAATTGGCTGGCCATATGCAGCACACTTTATTTATCCATCCATCTTCCTAACCCACTTCTCCAGAGTAAGGCTGTGGGGCAGCTGGAGCTTCTGTCACTAGTCACTGGGCACACACACACAAACAGACCAGTTTAGCAATGCCAATCCACCTCACCAGCCTGTCTTTGGACTGTGGGAGGAAACTCAAGCAGATACTGCGAGAATATGCAAACTCCATGCAGAGAGCAGCTGGGGTACAAACCCTGGGCCACTTACCACTGTGCCGCCCCTTTTATTTATTTAAAACGCTAGTGAGACTGGCACTGTTTTAACTGTGAAGTCTGGGTGTTTTAAGCCTCCACTTTGTAAACATTGGAAAGAGAGAGAGTGACTCAGGTTTTCCAGATATAGTTCAAAAAGCAAATTATTGAAGTTACACTTTAAGCGAGTTCAATTAATTGGCAAACACTAAATGAGGATCCAATTAGTTTTAGAAGAACTGGCCAGTTATAACAAATCAAAGCAATATATTTGAAACAAGGGATGGAGAGAGACGGAGAGAGCCCACCTTCAAACATTCATATCTGCTTGACCTTTGGAGCCCGGCAGTGCCCATAAGTGACTTCATCCCTTATTTGAACATTCCTGCTGAGATTCACATAGAAACAATTTGACTTTCCTCTTTTTTATTCTTACTTGTATGTCATGTTGTTAGCCCAAAGAAACACTCTAAAAGGACTGCTTTTCTCATACCCCAGGTGACTATGACTAACATAGTCTTTGTAAATCCAACAAAGTAATGAAATATTAGCTTTGTGATGCTGTTTTTAATGTGCCTTGAATCACCGGGGGACACTCAGCAGTTCCCTTTTAAGGGGATTAAAACCTAATAGCAGAAGTGTTTCTGCCTGTAAAGCCTCTTTTCCCTTTCTCTTCACACTAGGGTCTGTACTGCAGTGATATGCGTCATGTCTCTCCCTCTGTGCTTGCCTCTACCACATTCCCAGAGTACTGAGCTGGGTTCAATAACGAAGTAAAATACTGGCCTTGCTCTCTATAATGGCTTTATTTGGCCTCTAGGGGCTTTACCATCCAACAGAACTCAGGACAGGGGCAAAAGCCACACTGTTGCAGTGGAAGTGATGTCTTTGAAGACTGCTTTCTGTTTAATCCAAAGATCAGTGATCACATCTACGTTTTAAGCATAAATTAAACAGTAGGATTCAAACATATACATAATGCACAGAAAATGTGCAGAGACACTTTGAATATTATATACTGTTGTCAATGGGGTAGTTTTTTTTTTTTTTTAATTTTCGACAAATTTGTCAAAAAATGTTTTTAAAATCTATTTTTTCAATGTCATTTTGGGGGAACTGAGTGCTACTTGAAGAGGGAAAATATGCATTTAAATAATTTTATTACAAGGCCACAGCATAATATAATGTGAAAAATTGAAGGCGCAGTATATGAGGAGCTGCACTAACAAACCGACGCATGTATTGAATAGGAACTCCATACAGGGAGGCTTCTTTTAATTTACTGATTAACTTTCTTTAATTTGCCATTTTAAAGGGGTGAATATTCATGGAATAATTTTTGTTTCTGTTAATAAATAATTTGAAACAACTACTAAAATTTGTATTCACTTTCGGCAACGTTGAGTTTTTTCATTATGATTACGTGGGTAGGTCCAGATGAAAAAATAAATATATATATAGATATAGATATATATATCAAAATTGTTCTTTCCTGTAAAGCACAGACTTTATGAGCAATAAATCTTCTTAACATCATCTAATAAAAAATGGCGATTAAGCAGGTAATGTTCAGTGCTCAAATAAAATTGTGTGACTGCTGTTGCCATGGAGTTCAAACACACAAGTGACTGCAGGTACATAAAATGTCTGCAATGATAAAAATAAACCAGGCTGATTGCAAGGGACTCTGTTATCATATTGACTTGACTGGAGCTAATGACACCATTAAACTTTATTTGATCTTCAGCACCAGGAGTGTTTTTCTTTCAGATAAATCCCTGATCTCTAAACAGATTGCCAGCCAATTTGGATTATTGGGTATTTACAGGTTTTCGTTGTATTTCACACTATTGTACGTCCCTGTGGTCCGACTATCCCTCCTGTCTCACTTAACACTTTAGAAGATTACAAGGACAATTATTCAGAGGAAAAGAAGACATTTATTTTGTCGCTGCACATCAGTTTTTTCGCAGTGCCATTTGAGTTGACACATTCCAGCCAGACTTTCTCATCTTTAGAGCAATCTATTGTATCACATTGTACTTTTGAATTAATGATATTTAGCGTTTGTCTCTAAATATAATAATCATGAACCTGAATAAATGCTCTTATCAGACTGCGCCTAAAAAATCAAATGTAGCAAACTTAAAAGTGTTTATTACATAAATACAAAGAGGACTGTTTCATTCATGTTAGGTAGATTGCCCAGAGGGGACTGGGCGGTCTCATGGCCTGGAATCCCTGCAGATTTTATTTTTTTTCTCCGGCCGTCTGGAGTTTTTTGTTTGTTTTTTTCTGTCCCCCCTGGCCATTGGACCTTACTCTTATTCGATGTTAATTGTTGACTTATTTTCTTTTCTTACTGTGTCTTTTATTTTTCTATTCTTCATTATGTAAAGCACTTTGAGCTACATTTTTTTGTATGAAAATGTGCTATATAAATAAATGTTGTTGTTGTTGTTATTATCTACTAGGCAGTCAGGAGACAGAATGGCCTTGTTCCAGGTGCTGTTACCCTGGTGGTCCCTATCCTTATTACACTTTCAAAAGGATTAGCAAGGTACTCATGCTGTGGCCACAATGAAAGAGAGTCAAAACCTGCACCTGAAAATGACATCTGACCAATCTGCTCATACTTTTATTGTTCTTTTCATAAGAATTACTTATCAACGTTTCAATTCCTGATGCGCTGATATGAGAAAACCCCAGCCGATGACATACTGTTCGACTCATCTTGAACTCTTGTTATGTAAGACATTGAGCTTTTTGGGGTGCCCCCCCCCCCCCCCGCCTATTTTTAGCCCTCTAGGAGACACGTGACCTCCACTGTTGACTGGAAGGTCTGGTGGTCCATGCTAGACAGGAAACACGTGACCTCCATGCTCAAAATTGTGATGCTCCATTATGCGCCTGCTTGGACTTTGGTCGAGATTAGGGTTGAGGCGGGTTTTGCTGACACAAATAATGCGTGTGGTTACATTAGATTAGGGTCGGGGGAGGGTTATCTGACTCATATGTTTCCTGTCTATTATGGAGCTCCACAGCTTACAGTGTCTGTCTTCTCTTCTTTTATGTTGGACTCCGGAGGACTTCTAGCGCCACAGCATTGCACTCAGGAAGCACTTCTGGGTCAGGCCAGACCGCCATGAAACAGGGGAGTCCCCTACCAGCAGTGCTTACTGGTGTTACTCAGGGACCCCAACAGGGCTGCCCTTCCAAACTACAAGTCCTATTCAACCCTGCACATGTCCATATAGGAGCAGAGCCAGAGGGGCACTGTCAACTATTGTAGTGGGAGATAAACTGTTCTTGGTAGGCAGTCTCTCCCAGTACATCCATTTTGTCTTCTTCCTAACTGGGAAAGGGAAAAGGAACCATTCTGGTTGGGATGTGCCTCAATCTGTGCCTTCCTTCCATGATGGCTCCCGGCTGGATAAGGAACCATTCATTTTCCATTACAGTCAGGATGGCAGTCTATTTATTACATTGCATTTAAAGTTGAAAAATATGAACACATTGTGAAACTCCTTAAAAAAATTACATTTTTTTATCTGCCCATCAATTTATCCATGCCATTTTTAAATATGCTGGTGCAAGGCAGGTGATGAACTAAGCCTGAATGGTTATATATATATTTTCATATGAGTTTTTTCCCACTCAAACTGTATTTAAGCCTCATTGTCTACCTGCATTAGAATAAACGGTTCAGAAAATGAATGTACGACTGAATTATTCATATTTTTTTCAAGCTGCCTGGTTCTTTGGTCAGACTTTCTGACAGCGATCATTTTGGTTTTGCAGAAGTCCTAGTATACCGAATGAGGTGTCACATTAGGTTCAGTCTCTCTCTCGGTCATTGGTACTTTATTGGCAGCTGAACATTCCGGTCTTTTAGAATGACCAGTGGTATGCTGGTGGAGGGGGGCGGGGGGGGGGTGTTGAAAAGGGGGAGATACGATGTTCCCATTCCCAGCCATCATTTGCGATCCACTGCCTGCTGCTGGTGTAGACTTGCTGTTCCAGGTGAAGTGGTGAGAAGCCACCACTAGCTAGCCTTCTAGCAGTTCAGCAGTACTTGCCACAGGAGTAGCAAAATACTGTTTGTGTGCTGGAATACCTGGGTGTCAGTTTAGCGTGGCCTAAATAAAGAATCCCCTCACCTCCCATATTTACACTTTTAAATTATTAATACGGTGCAACATTGACTGTGCTACTCAAGGACACTGCTGCGAGATGACAAATGAACACAGGGTATTCTTTGCCTGTCGATCCTCTTTTTAAAATGTGAAATGAAAAAAAAGAAAGCAGGCCATAATGCAAGGTTGTCAGAAGTCACTCATATCGATTGTAACTTGAAGAATGTGCTGCCAAGGTCACAGTTTGCTGATGACAGCTTTGACAAGTCCTCAGTGTTAACCTTTTTCAGCACATGCAAACATAACCCCACAAACATATCACTTCTGCAGATACACAAAGCTCTTGGAAGAAGCTTCTAGTCTTGAGAGCAATGGTGGTGCCACCACATTACAACTGGACTTTACTTTTATTGGTAACTGGGGTCTTTTTAGTGACTTTTTATTCCATCCACAGTCCAAAGCCTGGCTGTCAAGGCCATGTGGCCCAGAGTGAGTAGGCCCTGATATGGCAGGCTCAGCTGCAAGTCCATGAGAAACTCTTTCACAAACACAAATACATGTTAGAGTTGAGCTTTGCGCCTGATTATTTCTGGACTCTATGTGGCTGGTCATTTTTACCTTTACAATTTATTATATAAACATTTTGTGGAATTTTGTGACCCATAAGGGGGCATCTTAAAACCCCAAACACTTGACACAACTTGTTTTTTATATTTGCCAAAGTACCTTCACTGATTCTTCTTCTTCCCCAGTCCACAATACACAATAATTTTTGACTCCTTCTCTTTCTTTTCCTCCTCCACTCTTCTGCAGGCGATCTTCTTCCTTCTCCACTCCAAACCTTGACTCACCTTTGCTGAGGTAGAGCAGCTTCTTTTAATCCAGACCTAGAAGTACTTCCAATGCAATGATATTGTGTCCAAGAATCACTTGTGGGCCAGGTGAAATCACCGCCTGACCAGGGAGTGTCCTCCTAATAGCTCCCTGTAGTGGCCCCTCAGGACCACCAGCAGGACCACCCTCCAGAGCTACAGCTCCCATGTGGCCCTGCGGATGTCTAAATGAGAGCGACACCACAGGGATGCTGCCACCCGGTGGACTGGGGTAACGCATGGCTATGGCAGGTAGTCATCTGACCTCCATCCATTATATTAACCTGTGAAAGGTAATAGGAACATCCATACATGCTGTTCATCCATAAGTGCCTCCTGCCTGATGTTTGTTTCCTGCCTTGTATCCTGTGTTGGCTGGGATTGGCTCCAGCAGACCCCCGTGACCCTGTAGTTAGGATATAGTGGGTTGGATAATGGATGGATGCATGGAATAAATGATCTGTTTCCCCTTTGGCCTGCCTAAACAGAATTTGAACCTCTGTCTAATATCTGGGGTACCTTGAGCACTTCCCCAGCCAAATGTACGACACCAAGCACACATGCTTCTCACCTCACATACCCATCTAGTGACTTTGCCAGCCTTTGTTTCTCTCGCTAGTTGAGCTGTGGCTATCGATAATCCTCCCCGCTCCACGTTCACTGATCCCCTTACTTAAAAGGCCGTTAAACCGTGTGATGGGAGGGGTCTGTGGCAATGCACGTATTTCAATGAATAAATGTTATTGATGGTTCTGTGACCAACAGGCTACTAGAAGTATCTCAAAGAGTGTGGAACCAACCCAGATTGTCACAAATGGTGGCAGAAGTGGGATGAGCCAGTGGTCATGTGGAACCAAGAGAAAGGGTTGACAGCAAGAGGAGCTGGTGAGTGACTGTTCAAAGAGCCCAAGCTTGGAGAAGGACTTATTTGAATATTGAGCTTTTAATTGACTATTTATTTATTGTATTGTTTTTAAGGTTTTTGTTCTTTTAACATCCTGTTTTTAGAAGGGGGTTTGGGCTTTGTATTAATATGGTGTTTGTTTTAGTGCTTTTATTATTTAAGAGTTTTAGTGCAGTAATATGGCTATGCCATGGACCTAGACCACCACTTGCACTGGGTTGGTGGGAGAGTGGCGCCTTCCGCGCAGCTGGCAGGTTAGGCCTCATGCAGGTTAGAATGTGATGAGAGATGTCTGTGGCAATACATGTTTTTAAATAAAAAAATGATCTCATCCTTGGGCAGGTTGTACAGGACTCTGTGTTCAAGAGGCTCCTAGACATGTCTCATGGTGAGTCACAAACAACAACAACATTTAACAACATTTGGCCATGATCCAGCTTACTTATCTGAACTTATCATGACTTACAAACCTGAGCACACATTAAGATCTCAAGATGCCGGTCTGCTTAGGATTCCAAGGATTAATGAAATAACAGTGGGAGGTTGAGCTTTTAGTTACAGGGCCCCTAAACTGTGGAATGGTCTGCCTGCTACTATAAGAGATGCCCCTTCGGTCTCAACTTTTAAATCCCAGCTGAAGACTCACTACTTCAGTTTAGCACACCCTGACTAGAACTGCTGATTAACTGCACAGACTGCATCTCTGTTGTTAGTCATTAGCACTAAAACATAAGTAACATGATAGTTATAATTTGTTACTAACCCTCACCTATGCTGTTTCTTTTCTTGGTACTCAAATGTGGCACTTGGTGCCACGGCCCACCTGCCAAGTTGTTTTGCCTGCTTAAGGTAAAGTCATCCCTGATGGAGGATCGCAGGAATTGTGGGGTAGAGGGGTCCTTTCATCAGATTGGCTGGCCCAGCACTGACTCAGCTGTGGAATGGCCAAGTGGGGGAGGCAGCTTGATGGATGAGGTCTCCAGGACTCTAAACAAATCCAAATCATGTTATGTGATACCATCTTCTGTTAAATTCTGCTCCATACTTATAAAATGTTTATTTTATACTGTATTGAGGATTTGTTCTGTTCTGTGTACTGTGTTGTACTGACCCCCTTCTTTTTGACACCCAATGCACACCTAACCTACCTGATAAGGGGTCTCTCTTTGAACTGCCTTTCCCAAGGTTTCTTCCATTTTTTTCCCTACTGGGGTTTTTTTTGGGAGTTCTTCCTTGTCTTCTTAGAGAGTCAAAGCTGGGGGGCTGTCAAGAGGCAGCGCCTGTTAAAGCCCATTGCGGCACTTCTTGTGTGATTTTGGGCTATATAAAAATAAATTGTATTATATTCATTTCTATAGCAAATTTTCATACATACAATGTAACTCAAAGTGCTTTTTAAGACATCAAAAAGAAAGTTACATGACAAAAAACAACAATTAAGATTAAAGAACAAGTAACAACAGAAAAGACAAGATTAGATGACCAGGTGGAGAGGAAAAAAAATCTGCAGGGGTTCCAAGGCCAAAGACAACCCACCCCCACTGGATCAAGTCCACATAAAACATAAACTGCCCACAATGGCTGCAGAAGCATTTTGGCATTGTGAGGGAGTGGCCAGCTAGTAATAGGGTGTCAATACAAGGCCACCACTACCACGTTGGCATAAGACAGCAGTAAGACTTTATGCAGTGCCCTCCATAATATTTGGGACACACCCCTCTGCCCCACAGTTTAAAATTCCGTTGTGATTAAGATGCTCATAGCAGACTTTAATTTAAGGGGATTTTCACACATTTCGGTCACACCATATAGGAATGACAACACTTTTTCTACATGGTCCCCCTCATTTCAGGGCAGCATCATGTTAGGAACAACTGGTGTCACAGGTGCCAAAGAAAGTCAAAGAAGCCATTATGAGGCTGAGAAACAAGAAAGAAACCATTAGAGACATCGGTGAAACCTTAGGATGGCCAAAATCAACTCTCTGGAATATCATGAAGTAGAAAAGAAACAGACGACAGACGAGACAAAGATGGACCTTTATCAGAGTGATGGCAAGAGCAAAGTGTGGAAATGAAAAGAAACTACTCGTGATCGAAAGCAGACCACCTCATCTGTTAAACATGGTGGTTGGGTTGTTGTGGCTTGGGCATGTATGGATGCCACAGGTCCTGGCACACTTCTCTTCATGGATGATGGACCTGCTGACAGCAGTCAAACAATGGATTCTAAAGTGGAGAGAAACATCTGATGTGTTCAGGTTCCAGTAAATGCCTCCAAACTCTTTGGATGGTGCTTCATCCTACAAGATAGTGATCCAAACAAACTGCTGAGGCAGCAGAGGAGTGTTTCAAAGCTAAAAAAATGGAAACTTCTTGAATGGCCAAACCAGTCACCCGATTTAGATCCAGTTGAGCAGGCCTTCTCTATGCTGAAGAGAAAACTTAAGAAGACAAACCCCCGAAACAAGCAGGAGCTGAAGATGGCTGCATTAGAGGCTTGGCAGAACATCACCAAAGAAGACCTACAACACCTGGTGCTGTCTATGAATCACAGACATCAAGCAGTCACTGCATGCAAAGGGATATGTGAGAAAATACTAAACATGACAACTGATTTCATAGTCTTGCCATTGCTGTGCCACCCACCCCCCGCTCCCCCCCCCCGCGGCGGGGGGCCCCCCGCACATAATAAAAGTGTTGTGTGAAAGAAATGTCTGGAGACCCCTTTAAATGAATGTCTGCAATATGCACTTTAATCACAATGTCTGAATTGCTCTATCTGTAATTTTATGCTGTGGAGCAGAGGGGTAAATAAAAATCAAGAAAAAAATCTTCCTTTGTCCCAAACATTATGGAGGGCACTGTATGTATGCCTCTGCATGGCAAGAGCCGGGGGTGAGAGAATGAGAACAGAACATGAAGACGAGAGTGTGTTGTGCTGCCCGACGTTCAACGCTAACTTCTATTCTGGTAATATTTCAAAAATAAATTCAGGCGACATTAGTTACTCTCCTCTGTTGCCATTTGGAATTATGGATCAAATTGTCATGAATGACCCCATATAAAAATAAATTGAATGGAACAGAATGAATGAGCGGTGTGATTTCAGGCATAAAGAACAAAAGGGGAGAGAAGCAGCAGGCAGCATCGGGAGATTTTCATCAACTAGAAGGATGGAAACACATAAACATCATTCAAATTCAAGATACTTCTCCATGTCCTGCTAGCAAACACTCCAGCAGCACCGTCGCCACAGGAGGAACCAAAATGAATCCAACAAGATGTCAATCAGGCTTTGTTTTACCGAGTACTTTTCTCAGGCAGTGCCTTTACATACTTTGAACTGCCAGCGTTACAAAACAAGCAAATTCTAAAAGCGGGGAGGAAAGCATTTACTATTTATTATTTGGAGTTCATACCAAAGAGGACACTTTCAAATGCTGCTTGATATTTTTATTTAGATCGGCTGATAATTATGGCCCCTGTCACTATTCAAAGCAGCTCTTGCAGATGACTACAATTAGCATCTTGGCTGCTATGAGAATCGTGAATAGGCTGGTGTGTAACAGGTCAGCAGCAGCCCACCAGAGACGAGGCAGTTGTTCTGAGTGCAATTCACCTTCAAGTGATTGGACTTATTAGGAAAGAAATGAACTGTTCAAATTAGACCACATGGGAGCTGCTCATTGAAGTCCTTATTTATTAGAGCTTCTCTCCGTGATGGGTCCTCTGTCTTGATGTGAACTAACTGGAAAAGTACAGCCGGCCAGGTGTCGTAAAGCTGTTGTGCTTGCACCCTGCTACTTATAGGAAAACGGAGTGGTCGGGTGCATGGCACTGATGGGCGATGTGGGGCACACTAAAGATTTGAGAATTATTTTTAACTTTAATGGACTGGCTCCCCACCCAGGATTCGTTCTCACTTTGTACCAAACTGTCATCTATCAGCCTGTGTTTGTTCCCTGTCATGGACTAAGAATCCCAAAACACGGAAATCCAAAAGCACTTCCAAAAATGACCACTAGAGGGGGATATCACTGTTTAGCCCCGACTAGTAATAAAGGCAAGCACTGAATCTTTACGAAATAAAAGATTTATTCTCCACAAAAAGTATTCCAGTCACTATGAAGCTCCATGGAGCAGAAAGGCAAAATGGAAATGCCTGAAACGCAAGGCAATCCGAGTGGACAAAGTCTCAATGCAGAATCCAAAGACGTATTCAAAAGGAACAGAGCAGCAGATCATGTGATCTGTAAATCACAAAAGTACAATCAACTCAAGTGCTCTCACCAGCTCCCTGGCACATTGAAAATGAACCACCAGGAACTGTGGAAGACCCTCTGAATGTGTGGGGCGGAGGGGCAGTGATTGGCAGGTGACCCCAAATTCTCATGTTATCTATTTTTTTAAGTTAATTACTCTTTGGGCTTGTGTTGTGTTATCTGAAATATTTTGGCTTTCCGTGTACCTATTTGTCAAAACAATATTTTGTAAAGTGACCTTAGATTGGAGATAAAGTGCTATATAAATAAAACATTTTAATTATTAACTGGGAACTTTAAATTAGCCAAACCTGTGCCTTGCAGTGGACTGATGCCCACAGGAAAAAGACTCCTGCCAAAAAAGTCCAGCTTCCTGGAATTGGTTTAACTGGTACAGAACTTTTAACTCTTTTGAGGTGGATGTTGACATACAATGACATGTAGGAGTGTCTGCACGCAGCTGCTGGCTGCTACACAAACGCAATCAGCACTACGATCAGCTGGGTACCAGTCAGCTGATGCTGGTACATCACTTTCGTTTCTGATCTCCAGATCACTTGCATCAAAATCAGAGTCCAATAAGTCAGAGTGCCATTCAGCAATAATACGCAAAACGCTGTCCACCGAGCATTTTGCTTTGCACTTTCGCTTAGCTGTCTCACCACAGCCGGACATCGCCTCAGTCGGGAAGAAAAGGCTGCTCTGCTGTGTATTCCTGCCAGCCACCAAAAAAATATTCAGCCCTCGAAGAGTTAATCTGCTTTTGGACAGAATAAACCTTCAAAGGAAGAAGAAGCAGCTCATCAAGTCCATTTCTAAAAGGAGGTGAGGACTTCAGCCCCTGCATTGCACACAGCTGAATCACAAAGAGCCCACAGGGGGCGCCAATCCCATTTTAACGGTGTGCTAGCATTACCAGCGCCCTCTACTAACTCCTAAGATGTCCTCCACTGATACCACTGCTGAGAGCAAAGCTCAGTACACTCCTGAGAATGAATAGCAAAGAAAGCATGAAGGGAGAAAAAGGACAAAGGGAAGGCTTTGGAAGGCTTTATGGAACAATCAGTGAGAGTGTAAAAGCCTCGCGCCCGTGAAGCCTGGGCATGGCGTGTGTCTTCATCACTCTGCCAGTATTTATTATTTATTCTTTTTTTAGTGCACTATTCTGTGTTGTGGCCTACATTTTATCATTTTTCTTTTACAGCAGTAATCCATACAAGATGTGCCAGGTCAGATAAAGTTCTCGGCATTGACAATAATGCAGTAATCACAGACACACACACTGTATGAATTTATACACCATGAAAGCCAGCCCGACCACAGACAGACACCGTTCTTTAGTCCACCACACATGGCTTATTTATAATATGTACAATATAAGTGTCCAAATAGTCCCGCACACATACAGTGCTCCAGCACCAAACACCCTTCAGTTCAGGGCCTGTGAATCTAAGATGTTTAAGAGGCATTGGCGCTTCTCCAAAGGTGTAAAATATTTGGCCATTTCGGTACACTTGAAAGCGACAATTCAGCGGCAGCCATCAACTCACATGCAGAACCATAGGTGAAGGGCTTAAGCATTTCACTCTTCTAGTGCTCCTGTGTAGTATAATTATCTCCTGTACCGTCATCAGTCCACACCTTGAACCTGTCCCAGTCATTCAATACATAAGACACAATGTTCCTCCGGATATCAAGAGTGAGCCTGATATGGCCATGCAGTATGTAACAAAGAGAATGGAAAAGACAGGTGCCATCTCTGGGCATGGAAACCACTCGGTAAGTGACAGTTCTTTGATCGATGGTGATCACCTCGATAGACATGGTAATGGGGGTACGGTTGGAACGATAAAGGAAATGGGCACCTGAGCAATGTAAAGTAAGTCTAAAATACCTACACAATAAATATAAGCGTAATAAACGAACAATAAAACAGCAGAGAAGCCGTGGATTAAATAAAAAGGCTGCAGTTATCAGCAGGGAGATGTGAATACTGTGGCGAACCAAGAAAGGGAATGAAGAGACCGGAGCGAAGGGTGACCTTATATGGGTAGGCAGTCAATTACGTGGGAGGCGTGGGGATGGGGGACGCAACGCCGCCTCACACGGCGACCGAGCTGCAGGCTATGGACGTATATATGTACGTAAGTAGGATTCAGTTATGACCGTTATGCGTAGAATTTCGAAATGAAACCCCCTTAACTTTTGTAAGTAAACTGTAAGAAATGAGCCTGCCAAATTTCAGCCTTCTACCTACATGGGAAGTTGGAGAATTAGTGATGAGTGAGTGAGTGAGTCAGTGAGGGCTTTGCCTTTTATTAGTATAGATTTGCATAGAACTTCTCACAAGTTATTTAATCCATTATGGGGTGGTCAAGGCTGCTGACTTCCAGCTCCAGCGGCCTGGAAATTGCATGTTCTCCCTAATGTCCACATGCGTGTTCCTCCCTCATTCCAAAGGTTGGTTATCAGCTGTAAACTGACCCAGTGTGGGTGTTTGTGTGACTTTCTTTAGCCCTTCCAGGGATTGTTTCTGCTTTGTGCCTGATGCTGCTGGAAAGAGCATTCGTTATCCTAAACTTGGATTAAGTGGATTTACAAAATGGATGGATAGATGCTCAGCTATAGTAGGCATGAGCGATGCTTTAACAATAAAGGGTCAGAGTGCTAAAAATTCAACTGATTTCTCATTGTCTTTATTCTACATTCAAGACTTTCCTTCTTTTTCAAACTGCCGATATTGAATTTATAGCTGATGTAACGAGCGTAACTGTGGGAGCAGGGCCAGCTCTACCATTTAGGTGAACTAAGAGGTCACTTATGACAGCAAAAATGTGTGTATTTAGGGGGGTGGCAGTGGCATTTCTTTAAACAGTACAAACTTAAAAACTGTCAGACTCCATACAACGGTCTGATTCCCATTAACCAAATTATGTTGTTTTATATATTTTTTGTGTACTAGAAAAGTTTGGCTTTAACGTCTGACAACCTGCACAAGCCTATAACAAGTGGTCTTCCAAATCCCTGGGTGCACCACACTTAGCTTCTGAGAGGCTTTCTTTACATTAATAATAATAATAAATTACATTTATTGAGTGCCTTTCACAAACCCAAGGTCGCTTAACATACAGAGTATAAAAAAAATTACACAGATGACAAAAGTTCATAGAAGAGGAAAGTTTTCAGTTGAGATTTAAAAGTGCAGAAAGAGGAGCAATCTCAGACAGAGACTGAGGAAGAGAGTTCCAGAGTTGAGGGGCGATAACACCGAAGGACCTGCCTGTCCTCCCAAGGTGGAGAGTCTGGTGAGTGGGACAGTAAAGAGATTACTGCTCGAGCACCTGAGAGAGCGACAAGGAGTGTAAGGAGAGGGGGGCAAAGGATATGTAGGGCTTTGAAGGTGAGAAGCAGAATCTTGAATTTAATCCTTGATGGAACCAGTAACCAGTGAAGCTGGGAGGGAACAGGGGAGATGTGAGCAAAACGCTTTGTGTGGGTGAGGACTCTCGCTGCGGAGATACTGTAGCTTCTGTATAGATTTTGCAGGGAGGCCAATGAAGAGGGAATTACAGTAATCAATACGAGACTTTATGAAACAATGAACCAGAGTTTGAGCATCAGACGAGGACAGAAATGGACGGAGGTGTGCAATGTTACGGAGATGATAGAATGAAATTTGGGAAAGAGACCTAATGTGTAACTCAAAGTTAAATGATCAATCAAACAAAACACCAAGATTTCTGACAACAGGAGCAGGTTTGACAAGTGGACCATCAACAGAAATAGAGAAATTGAATGGCTTAGAAACTTGGGATTTTGGACCTACCAGTACAAATTCTCATTTGTTTGTTTTCTAAAGGCTAGATAGATAGATAGATAGATAGATAGATAGATAGATAGATAGATAG
>JANRMT010062861.1:21671193-21692102 GCA_026402145.1 Polypterus bichir lapradei
GCCACACCTGTTTCAATCAAGAAATCACTTAAATAGGAGCTGCCTGACACAGAGAAGTAGACCAAAAGCACCTCAAAAGCTAGACATCATGCCAAGATCCAAAGAAATTCAGGAACAAATGAGAACAGAAGTAATTGAGATCTATCAGTCTGGTAAAGGTTATAAAGCCATTTCTAAAGCTTTGGGACTCCAGCGAACCACAGTGAGAGCCATTATCCACAAATGGCAAAAACATGGAACAGTGGTGAACCTTCCCAGGAGTGGCCGGCCGACCAAAATTACCCCAAGAGCGCAGAGACGACTCATCCGAGAGGTCACAAAAGACCCCAGGACAACGTCTAAAGAACTGCAGGCCTCACTTGCCTCAATCAAGGTCAGTGTTCACGACTCCACCATAAGAAAGAGACTGGGCAAAAACGGTCTGCATGGCAGATTTCCAAGACGCAAACCACTGTTAAGCAAAAAGAACATTAGGGCTCGTCTCAATTTTGCTAAGAAACATCTCAATGATTGCCAAGACTTTTGGGAAAATACCTTGTGGACTGATGAGACAAAAGTTGAACTTTTTGGAAGGCAAATGTCCCGTTACATCTGGCGTAAAAGGAACACAGCATTTCAGAAAAAGAACATCATACCAACAGTAAAATATGGTGGTGGTAGTGTGATGGTCTGGGGTTGTTTTGCTGCTTCAGGACCTGGAAGGCTTGCTGTGATAGATGGAACCATGAATTCTACTGTCTACCAAAAAATCCTGAAGGAGAATGTCCGGCCATCTGTTCGTCAACTCAAGCTGAAGCGATCTTGGGTGCTGCAACAGGACAATGACCCAAAACACACCAGCAAATCCACCTCTGAATGGCTGAAGAAAAACAAAATGAAGACTTTGGAGTGGCCTAGTCAAAGTCCTGACCTGAATCCAATTGAGATGCTATGGCATGACCTTAAAAAGGTGGTTCATGCTAGAAAACCCTCAAATAAAGCTGAATTACAACAATTCTGCAAAGATGAGTGGGCCAGAATTCCTCCAGAGCGCTGTAAAAGACTCATTGCAAGTTATCGCAAACGCTTGATTGCAGTTATTGCTGCTAAGGGTGGCCCAACCAGTTATTAGGTTCAGGGGGCAATTACTTTTTCACACAGGGCCATGTAGGTTTGGATTTTTTTTCTCCCTAAATAATAGAGAAGAGCCAAGCAAAATGACACCTTTTATTGGCTAACTAAAAAGATTACAATATGCAAGCTTTCGAGGCAACTCAGGCCCCTTCTTCAGGCAAGATGTAATACAGAAACTGAAGTTTCCTGTGTTTATATCCACACACTAGGACAAGAAACAACAATGGTAAATCTTTAAAGGAAAAATCTTAAATGTAAAAAATTAATAGGTTCACTCAGGCTAAGATTAATTTAACAAGAGAGAGAAAAACGATGTATGGTCAAGAGATTTTTGGATAAGATAACTGTCCAACAAAGTCCTTTGAAGTCTGTGATGAGTTTTTCAAAACAATATGGGTCTGTAGACAGGTTATCTGTGTCAGTCTGAGAGATGCAAACAGTCCTCATACCTGGCCATAAAACTCTTGTCTCTATTCAAGCCATGCTGTAATGTATTAAATTTTAACATGAGCTTAACTTCCCATTCTTTTCTCTCTTGCTGTGTTTTGAAGTTGCCCATAAGCACTGTGACTTTAAAGTCCCTCTCACAGTGTCCATGGCTGTTGAAGTGGGCCGCTACAGGAACATCTGTGTTGCCATGTTTAATGTGGAATCTGTGCAAATTCATTCTCTGACGGAGTGTTTGTCCAGTTTCTCCCACATAGAGTGCAGTGTCAGGACATTTCATGCAGAGAATTAGGTAGACAACATTGGATGATCTGCAGGAAAATGATCCCTTTATGTGATGTTCAAGTCGGCAGTGTGGTATAACTATACGGTCTGTATTGTAGATGTGGGCACACGTTTTACATCTTTTCTGTAGGCAGGGAGATGTGCCATTTGCTGTCGTTTCATTTAGGGAGCTTCGGACAATAAGTTGCTGAAGGTTTGGTGGTTGTCTGTATGCCAGGAGGGGAGGTTCAGGAAATACATTTTTCAGTGTTTGGTCGCTGTTTAGCATTGGCTGAAGTTCTTTTATAATTTTTCGAAGTGTTTCAAGATGTGGGTTGTAGGTGACAACAAGGGGGATGCGGTTCTTGTTGTCTTTGTTTTTATATTCCAGAAGGTTGTCTCTGGGTATGGCAGTGGCTCTTCTTATTTGAGTGTCTGTTGTTTTGGGGGTATAACCTTGTTTGATGAAATCTTGTCTGAGCTCCTGCAGTTGTTGATCACGGTCTATCGGGTCTGAGCAAATACGATTGTATCGAATTGCTTGGCTAAAAATAATGGAGTGCCTTATATGCTTGGGGTGGAAGCTGTCACTTCTTAGGTAGGTTCGTCTGTCTGTTGGTTTGTGAAAAACAGAAGTTACAAGGGTGTTGTTTTTTAGTTGAACAGTGGTGTCAAGGAAGCTGACTTCTGTTTTTGAGTAATTCAGCTTCAGCTTTATGTTGGGGTGAAAATAATAAAAACCATCATTTAAAAACTGCATTTTGTGTTTTCTTGTGTTATATTTGACTAATGGTTAAATGTGTTTGATGATCAGAAACATTTTGTGTGACAAACATGCAAAAGAATAAGAAATCAGGAAGGGGGCAAATAGTTTTTCACACCACTGTAGATAGATAGATATGAAAGGCACTATATGATAGATAGATAGATAGATAGATAGATAGATAGATAGATAGATAGATAGATAGATAGATAGATAGATAGATAATGATTTGGTATTCCTCACAATCATTTTATAGCTATTGGGTTTTGCTATATTGTGTACAAAGTATTTGGAGAAATGTAATAATTAGCATTATCATTCATACTAGTATTATTATGAATAATATTATTATTCATGGTAATTGCATTTCCGACTAGAGGGATGTGAAGTGAAATCAGCGGTTGTTTATTCACTCGTCTCTCACATTATGCTTTCCAGCTCGTGCTGCTAATGCCCATACTTCCCTCTGCCCCCCACATTTTATTATTAGTGATTGTGGTGCAAATAACCAGGAAGGGTATGACAAGCTTCCTGCTGAGTAATTAATATTTAACTGCTTTCAAAAAGTCAGAAATTATAGCTTTCTGCCAATCACTTGATCAGTTTATGTGTTCAAATTGATCCATCAATCATTTTTTCTTATTTATATATTTCCTGGAGTGTTAACTTCTTTTTTAATTCCAAATTTATTCATTAAAAAAGAGCAAGAATATTTAAGATATGCCATAGCAAAACAAAAAGGACAAATAACACTGCCAGAGCAGTTAAATAATGAGTGTGGGGTGCTGACTGGCATGAATGTTTAAGAGAATGTATTCTTTTTCTATAATTCCACCACCCTCCTAGGCCCGCTTTTTCCTCAGTGCTTTACAATATCTAATCATGAAAAGTGCAGATTGTTCTTCTCCAAACCAGCATAAGGTCTAAAGTTAGCATTTTATCAATGCTGGTCACCCTTTTCAAAAGGAAACCCTTTCTTCGGTTTACGTTTTCCATGTTGCCCTGCAGTTATAATGAATTTTAATAGCTATTGCTAGAAAACAATTAAAAGTAAGAATATTAACAAGAAAAGAATCACATGCAGTTAGTATTTTCCTTCAGGCATGTTAGCGATATTATAAAACATTACAGTGGCACTTCCTCTACACAAATAATGATCAAGGTTTGTATATAAAATTGTAAGTTGAGGCCCATTTCTTGCTAATTATAATTAATATTCTCATTATGCCTCTAAATCATCTTATCTACTTCAATTAGTTATTAGTTTTGTCTTGCATGACTCATTTTACTAAAGCAGATTTCCCTTTAATAGGGTCGGAGTTTTTATTGTTCCTCTTACTTCTCAATCCCTAGAACAAAGATAATGGATATTCACACACAATTCCACGAGGAGTCATTTTAGTAAAAACTTTAAGATCAGACTTAGTAGAGTTTAATTATTGTTTTCTCTCCAGAATAAAGACACATAGGTTTCCCCGTATGGACCATTGCTTCTTTAATATTAATTTTGTCTGATTAATTGTAGTTTCCAAAACAGTCAACAACTACGGAGCTGTGCTGAGCAGATCATCTCAGTTCATGACAAGCATAACGTAGCCGATCTCCAAGTCAGCATAAGCACTTTGAGCATAGAAAAGGTGTTATATAAATAAAATGTATCATCATCATCATTATTCTATAAAGAACTGCAGTAAATAGCAAGAGCAGAACATTCAGTTTATTGCAGAATTTCTTCCTCAATGTCAGCTCTGGAAGGTTTACTTGTCTATTTAGAGTGTCACACACGTGCGCATGGGAGGCAGCTAAAGGTCTTGGGTGAGGACAATCTTGAATCTGACCGGGATGTGGCAGAGTGCACTGATTCTTTTTCTCGCTTTCCTGCAGACCATTCACAGGAAGGTCCACCTGGCCCTATTGACGTCCGAACCTATAGAGGAAGGCCTTGCCAGCTCTGGCCCCCTTGATGTGACGTCCGGGCTCGAGCCTATGACTGAAGACCTTTCCGATCCCAGTCCCTTTGATGTCACTTCCTAGCCTGTCCTTTAAAAGTCTCAACCTTTTCCTTATTTCCTCAGTTCTGTTTTGGACTCCAGTTTGTGCACAAAAGTGCTGTCATTTATTGCAATTTGCAGCCAGGAAAACAATATACGGGTGGCTGCCCCAAACCTTGCTATGGCTCTTTGTGGAGTTTGTGACAAGAGTAATATTTTACTTTACTTTCCCCTTTTGTATTATTAATATGTAGCCTTTGTCAGAATTCCTCAGATCTCCCAGACTTACCACTGTTTATCAGGTATTGTGCCATACAACTTCTCCCCACCTTCCCTTCTACATTTATAACCTCAGGTAATTAGGTGTAGTAAAAGACAAGCAGAAGTTAAGTTACACTTTAAACAATGTATTATTGATAATATTAATAAATAATAACAATAAGCAAAGTACATTTGAATATTGGTAACCATACAACCTGATAAATGCTGATGTGTAGTTTCAGGTGGCACACAGACTTGTTAGTTATTTAAAATGTCACTAGTTAAGTCCTCATTTTTGGTCAGCTTTCTTCAGAACAGGCCGCATACCTGTCTCAATATGGCAGCCGAGCTGTGTTCTTCATTGTGTTGTCCTTTTCAGTTCATGGGATGTGAGATGCACCTTCATCAGTTGGTTTGAGAAAGAGGGAAGTGTAAAGCAAACAAATTTATAGATTCTCTGTCCAAACCCTACAGCCAATATAGTGTCAAGGTACTTAATGGCTTCAGGCAACTTTAGACCAATGGGACACACAATACCTTTCACACCTGCCCCCAAAACCATTTGCTGGACTGATGTTTGCCAGCTAGACAGTCTGGCTTTTCTGTGGGGGTTGACTGAGAGGGTCCTGCAGAGAATTACTGGTTTGAGGCACTCCCCCTCCCAACCCTGTTGTAAAATTACAAAGGACTGGTTCTTAACCATCAAACTATTGCTGTTCTTATTAATGATAGACATTAGAGTTATAAGTTACAAATAAAGACATAGAAAATATTTATCAACTTATATGCAAAATTTCACACCACAACACTTGTTTTCTTCAGGGCCATATGGTGGCAGGACTATGTTGGAGACTGACCTGACTTGGCAGATTTTATTTTTCTTATGAAGTCTAAGAATATTCATATGCACTACATTATGATTATTCTTATTATTAAATTCTAATCGAATTGAGGGTGAATGGGTGGCAGAACCTGTCATGGACACAAGGCAGGAGCCATCACCTGAAGGGGTGCCAGTCTATCATAAAGCCCCACACATTTACTTTTCATTTGTCTGCAAGGGCTTACAAGCGGGTACTCTGGCTTCCCTCCTGCATTTAAAAGCTGCGTGCATTAGATTAACTTGCTATTATTATTATTATTACATATTTGTCTGATGCTTTCATACAAGGTAAACTATAGGATAAACAGGATAAGGCACACTTATTATTAACAGTTGGAGTAAAAGCAGTTTGAGTGGTTTGCTCAGCATCACAACAAAGCCTTGCTCTTTCTGGTCCACTAACCCTTGCGGCCTGCATTGAGACACAAGCTTTGTCGGGACAGGTGACTCTCTCAGAGGCACACATTGCAGACATGGACAAAACCAGCACGTTTGTATCTTTAGGATAAATTATTTCTGTTGCCTTTCTATAGTCAACACTGTTCTAGGGAGATTAATATACCACCATTGTCCAGTCATTCACATATTTACTGTATATGTCCTGGGTTCGAATCTCTTGGCCACTTGTTGTCTTCATTAGCTTTCATCCAGGTTCCCTGGTTCTGCTCCCACAGCCAAAGTCATACACATTTGGTTAATTAGGCCCTGTGTGCAAATTATGAACACAGGTAGATGTTTGTCCTGCAAGGCATTGCTGCCTGTCGTACTTCCACCAGTGCCATATGACCAGCTGCATGGTCAACTACTGGGAGTTATCATTCTCAGAGGTTTCGTCCCTTTAAACCTGGAGCACCTCTGGGTGGAGAAGCAGTGGTCAGACATGTCTCACTACCACCCCCTGCAACTAGACATAGATTCTCCTGCTGATTCTCCACCACCCTACATGGCCACCTTAGTACCCCGGCCTTGGTCCTCCCTCCTAATCCAAACCCAGAAACTGCTTTTCTCTTCCTCTTCTATTATTTCTTTTATTGCCTCTTTCAAATTGCCTCCATTAGGAAACTTTGGATGGGAAGGTCTCCGAATCCCACCGGGTAGGTTGACGTTTTCCAGGAACTCTCCCTGCCTATGTCTGTGTACCCCGTGATGGCCTGGCACCCTGTCCAGCCTTGAACCAGGTGTTACTGAGATGGGCTGCTGCCCCTTGGGCTCCTGAATTAGATGAAGTCGATTTGAGAGTCAATGTGTATGTGTATCTACGCACAGCTCACGCAGAGTTAATTAATGATAGAGACTGAATTTTTATTGCACTTTTGTGAAGCCAACACATCTCAAAGCTGCTTTAAAATTACTTTTATTCTCTATTGTTATTATTCTGTATTTTGTAGGTACCTTTACCCAGAGTTGTTTCATATGTCTACAGCTGGAGGACTAAATTTGCACAGTCGCTCAGTGAGGTACTGATATTGACTGACTATGAGACCTTAAGCTTTTATTAAGTGCCTTTAACATAACTGACACAATGCTAAGGTGCTTTAAAGATATTCTTATTCTTAAATCCCATTCTTTACTCACTAGTTGCCCTCATTCATTGGTGTCTTACAGTCCGCTACCCCAGCCACCGAGCTACTCCTCCATCTAAAACAGACAGCCACCCTCTACTTTCCTGTGTACTTTAATGCAAAACTTTTTAGAACATGTAAATTATATTTCAAAATAAAGCTTGGATCATGTAAAGAAATAATTGCTTAGTAGTCGCATCAGGAAGCTACTGTCTTCCATCTGTCACCTTCTTCAAGTGGAGGTGCACTTCAGTGCTGAAGTGACATTTTGATTGGCAGGTTCATAATAAAGTGACATGTTGTCTGCATTTGTAGCCATCCTTTAAAACAGAAAATAATTACCACTTAACATTGTCTGGAGGAATAGCCACACACAAAATTCAGCCTTTTCAGCCGCCTGTAGAACAGTAGAACAGAGGTACGTTTTATTTTTTCACTTTAGTTATTGTTTTGTTTTTAAAAAAGGATGTGAGGAGTACAAGATTGAGGCTATAAGAAGACTGGATCTTTAGAAGTATATCGAAGGAGGAAGGATCTGCAAAAAATGTTGAATTTGTTGTATTGCTGTGGCAGGACTGATTTTTTAATTGTCTTAAATGTACTATAGAAATGGAACAATTAAGCAATATATTATATATTTAAAAAGGAGTTCTAAATTAATTGCATGCAAAAGCACATAACTGTAATTAAGTGCCGTTAATGGCAGTCTTTCTTTTAGTTTGAGTAAGTCAGGCTATTCCTCTCTGACCTCCCTCATCACCAAGGCGTCTTTGACCACAGAACTGACGCCCTTCTTGTTTAAACTTATCATTCTTTGCAAAATCTCGAGCCTGTAGTTTGTGAATGTCACGTCTTACTAATTCTATAGTTTGTTTAAACAATAACTAAACCCTTCGGCCATGTGTGCATTCTGTGCGTTGCAGCTCACCGGAGGAGTGGGGGATATGCATTAGTGGGCTGCGTGTGCCTAATTTTAATAAAAGCACTGCCACTTTGAACCCTACCCCTTACTTTGTGTGAGTGTCCTCATCTGCCAGGCTCATCCCTTGGTCACGTTACAGACGGTGGCAGGTTCAAGAGGCCCCCGCAGGGACCTGGTAGTGTGGCGCCAATCTGCACTGTCACTCAGGGCTTTCATTCTTCCAAGACAAATCTTTATCACTTTGTAGATTTTTCATTTTGTCAGTAGATTATCGATGTGTTTTGTTGTCTGGAACAGATTTGCTCCTCTTGGTCCTTCCTTTCACTGTCATTTACTTTAAAACATTGAACTAACACAGATACTTCATGATGCATGAAAGGTTTAAACTGGAGTATGTTAGCTGGAGGCTCCAGCAGATCCCCATGACCCTGCGGGGTGGCACGGTGGCACAGTGGGTGGCGCTGCTGCCTCGCAGTTAGGAGACCCAGGTTCGCTTCCCGGGTCCTCCCTGCGTGGAGTTTGCATGTTCTCTGCGTGGGTTTCCTCCTGGTGCTCCATTTTCCTCCCACAGTCCACAGACATGCAGGTTAAGTGCATTGGCGATCCTAAATTGTCCCTAGTGTGTGTGTGTGTGTGCGTGTCCTGCAGTGGGCTGGCGCCCTGCCCGGGGTTTGTTTCCTGCCTTGCACTCTGTGTTGGCTGGGATTGGCTTCAGAAGACCCCTGTGACCCTGTAGGTAGGATATAGTGGGTTGGATACTGGATGGATGGATGTTAGCTGGAGAGCTGCCGGCTCCTTTGTCATTTGCACCTCATTATTAGCTGATGGCTGGTTAAGAAAACAGGTGACAATTAAAAGCCAAATGCCATTCTTTAAAACTAAAATAGGCAATCAAGGGGTTCTGAATTGTAATAAAACAAGTTAATTAAAACTAAGCCCCAAAAATATATTGCTGTAGTAGTAAATAAATGGGTTCTAATTAAAATTTTGTTGAAAGTGAAAACCCACGGCCACTGCTGATGTCATCAAGGAGCCCTGTTTTAGACCGAAATGATTCAGTTAAGAAATGGAGGTGCTGGAAACATGCCAGTACCCTCACATAAAAGAAACATGGCTGAAAAGAATTGTTTGGCAAATGATAATTATTGTCGGAATGAATCCCTGTGCTAGTATTCATGTGTAATATTTCAGTAATCGAGTTTGCCCACCATGACATTTAAGGGGCTCAGTTGCAGCGACTTTTCTTAGAAAAATCATTTCAGCTTTGTTCTCTTTTTGAAGTGGCACTTTTCTTATCCTGTTGCTCGCCTTTCTTCTCTCTTTAAAAGTAAAAACAATTTACTAACAAAAAAATAAAAACCATTTCAACTGTATATGCTGAAAGATCTTTTGTTTCCCCTACAACAGATTTATAATTTGTTCAATTTTGGGTTTCCAGCTATATACACATTTAAGATGATGCACATACAACTGGCCTAGGCGACGTATGCTGTTCATAATCAACATTTTTCTTTTCTTTTCCTTGAGATGCCATATTATGAACTGTTGTCCTACTAGCGAGAAGATTTGACTGGGATCGAGAAGATGGGGAAATGAATGAAGAGATGTTTGTGTGCATTCAGTCTAAGTTATAACTAACTGTTCATCCATTACTTGATTTTTAACACAATTTATTCCAATTTGGGGTTTTGGGAAGTCAATAGCAGGACTTGGTGCAAGACATAAATCAGTGCACACACACACACACACACAATTACTTAGAAGCCAAAAGGCTACCTGAAATCTTGTGAAAACATGGAGATAAACTTGTATTTAACAACCTTAAAACCGGCATTGGTGAAGAGCTACTGTGGTGTCCATGGTGGAAACTCAAGGAATAGCATTCACTTCCTGCCAAGTGCTAATGTACCCCATCAACTGAGAAAGTGGTGGAGCTTCATGCTCTTATTTCTATCCATTAAATCTAATTTGACTCCTCTCTTCCTTATCACACTTCCAGAGTTGATGAGTCAGGATGGTGTAGAGGGAGGCCAGAGCATATGGCAGTGTTCATTAAACCCCTGCCAAACTGAAATTTCATTCCCCATGTCTGATGTATTAGTAGAAATGAGCTCAGTTGTTCGAGTGTCGCTGCTCATCTTCAGCAATTTCCGGTGTGTGTCATTCTCGGGGACATGTGACAGCATTCTGCTGCTCTGACACCAATCTCTTTCTTTCTTTTGCCTTATAATGAGCAGCAGCCCATTCCAAGCTGTCTTCTTTCGGTGGGCTGACGTTATCAACTAAGGAGCAGGACTGAGGACCACAGAGTCACGGGTTCAGACGTCTACTACTATTACTATGAACCCGTGTCTGATATTGAGAAAAACACACAAAGTACTCCTGGAACATTTTCGTCATGAGAGGTATGATACAAATTTGAAACTCGTTAAAGTGGCTTCAACTGCATATGTAAAGTACAGCATGTTGGGATTATGTTTATTATCATACACTATATTTATTATAGTTTATTATCAGACACTATATACAAATGCGTTGTAGATTGTCTTTATCAATTACATTTGAGCCATAGTTTTTTATTTGAATTTTAAAAATCCTAATGTTTAAGGGGAATCCTTGTATGCCAGTTCTTCTGGGCACATTTACGACTTGCCTGATCAGATAAGACTTCTGCATGCGGGCGTTTAGCTCCTCGCTTCAAATACCCAGTTAGTGTGGTGCTGAACAACTCTCGACTGGGGCATTGAAGGCTTTGCATCGATCTGCTTGTAACCGATTACACAAGAGTCCTTTTCTATAACCTGCACCCAAAACTGCTGCTATGATACTCCTTCTGTGACATCGAAAGCGTGGATTTAGTTGGACATGTAGAATTTATGAGCCTCCTGGTGGATGACAAGTTTTACAAGTATGAGCACCCCTTCCCCTTCTAAGAAGACAGCCTGGTGGAATTCGGGCAGCCAGAGGGAGAATGGAGGCTCTTGGCTGAAATCCCAAGTAGTCCAAGTGGCCTGTCAAGGACAACAGAACTGGACTTAAGTTAAGAGAGAAGACAGAGATAAAATGTCTCTCTTCTGCTCCATTCATGCGGAAGAAGGCCGTGCTGCTGTCTCTGCTGCTCTGTGGAGACAGCCATGCTGTTTCTACAGTTCCATCCAAGGGCCGTGCTGGCTGATGTTGCACCAGAAACCAACGAACATACTAAGACAGGGAGACCAAGCAAGATGAAATGCAGATTGTACTGTGTGAATAAGAATTACTTGTGAATGCTTTCAAATCATTTCAGTGCCTCCTACCTCAACTATTGGAGAAAACCCCAATATATGATATACCACGGGTGGGCAACAACAGTCCTGGAGGGTCCTGCAGGTTTTCCTTTCAGTGCAATTGTTTAATTAGAAACCAATCCTTGTCAATCTCAGACCTTATTTCATGTTATAGCTTGTTAGTCTGCAAAGTTAGGTTTAGGCAATCTAACTTGACACACATCTGTTTGGGATTTGGATTATAAAACAGAGCACCTGGAAAATATAATATGGGGAAAATGTGTAGACCACACACGCAGACAATGACCAGGCTGGGATCTGAACCCAGTTTTCTTCAGATGTGAAGTAGCGGTTCTAACCACCGTGCCATTTTCTATGCAAAGTACATTCATTCATTCATCTTTCTAACCAGTCTGTTTGAGCAGTTGGGTCTTATCCCAGCAACCATAGGGCTCAAGGTAGGTAAGATCACCTGCCAGGGTGAACACACACACAACACACTAGGGCCAATTCAGCGATACCAGTTCATATTGGACGGTGGGAGGAAACCGGAGCACTCAGAGAAAACCCAGACAGACATGGGGAGAAGATACACACTGCATACAGGGGACACCCAGGATGTGATCTCCGGTCTCCTTACTGCAGGACAGCAGCTCTACTACTGTGCCACTGCCTGTACAACATAAATATAAATACTTACATTCTGAGGTCTAGTTACTCCAGATGAGGGTGGCATGGAGCTGGTGCCAATCCTGGTAGTTATGCACAAGACATGAACAAGTCTTGGGCAAAGCTCAAGCCCAATGCAAGGCTTACTCCTGTATAAATCCATACCCATACATGGCTAATTTAAATTTTCCAAAAAGTCTAACACATGCACACACGCCTTTAGGATGAAGGAAGTCACAAGCACAGGGCCAATTAACACTCGCCGGTATCCCTGACACATGTCTTTGAGATATGAGAGGAAGAAAGGAGGGTTGTGAGAAATACTCAAAAAACAAAAACTGGTGGCAATTAGTGAATTAATTTTTGGCACACTTTGTTTACTTGTTCTTTTAACAGCAAAAAGAGTTTATAAAATTTAGGGGATTATGAGCCTCGTGGAATTCCTTGATATCGACTTCAAGGGTCTTACGTGTTCTTTGTTCAGTCCTTCAGTCCTTATTTTATAAAGCACCCTTCGGAGAGCACCCATCATAAGACATTTTTACAAAACTAACAAGAACACAACTAAACGTGATGCAAGTAAGTGCATGATCATTAAATCCAGGGGAAAATTACAAGGAAACAAACTGTGAAGAATCTAGGAGTGTAACAAAATAAGACATTTGTTAGACTGACCTGACAAATACAAGTAGGCACTGTTCTCCCTACAGACACGAGCTGCTCTCACAAGTCCAAAATTTTAGTTACAAGAGGACAGCCAAGAATTCTTCCAAGCAGATGCCCAGGGGTGTTGATGAAAAGAGACCTCATTTTACAAGAGTCTTTGCTTTGCTTGCTTGTAAGTCCTACATTATTTATGAGCAGCGAGCATTCCTCTTTCATCTGAAGACAATTAGTTCACACCTTGTATCCAACTCCCAAGCAATTCAGGAAAAGCCGTTAGGTTCTGGCCATTAGACACATTACAGATTTCCCCAGTCATTATCTCCCACAAATTTGACGTAATATTGGGATTTGTGTTAAATATCCATTAATGGTGAGTGAACTGTCAAAGTCAGCGCAATATTGAAAAATTATATTTTCACTTTTAAAGGATGACATGTTGAAAGCAGCAGATGGCTAATCTCAATTCCAGTCTCCTGTGCAGGTTTCTGGATTGAACACATTTAGAATCATGGGATATCTGTTGTAAATGCCAATTCTAACATAAATCTCCTGGTGCATCTTGGACACATCTTCAGTGGTGGACCTTGTGTCATTAGGTGATTCAGATCTTCATACCTCCTCACCTATGGGACCTGGCCAGGAGTGATCAATCCCTGACCAGTGTCAAAGAAGCTTTGTGGGCCATCTAATTGCCCCTCCTGATCCAAAGCCATCTGGAAGCCTTTTCTGTAGCCTTTATGATGCCCTGGATGGCCAACTTTATGCCAACGTGCTATAGTGTCCAGTATGAGGATGCGACAGCAAAGCCCTCTGCAGCCCACCTCGACTGGCCTACATTGAACATCCCAGGTTCTACTGCATTCACAGCCCAGATCCTCATACTTTGCCTTTCTTCTTTTCTTATGCCTTCTCTATTCAGTTCTCTCAGGGGACAGTCATTTCTAGCATGGCCACATACCTTGTTGCAGACATCTGGACAATGTCTGGCCTGATGGGGAGTTACTGTGATGGCAACTGGGAAGCTGATGTGCCTCCTCCAGGTCATTGAGCAGCTGTCAGTCTTGAGTTGTGGTGGGTATCCTGCCTCGTTTTCTTCACTGTAGTTGTATCTTCTCACTTCCCTTCATAAACATGTTGACTTGCTTTGTTGGAAGGATCTGTTTACAGGCCATCTGGTCATGGCACGAGCAGCAATTCCATTCTCCCAGCACCTTTTGGCAACAGCTTGGGTTGTAGTTGGAAGGGTGTCATAGACCGACTGGACCAGGAATCTTATTCACTGTGATTCGCTTCTCCACAAGTCCATTAACAAGATCTTATAATCCAGTGCCTATTCTCATCTGGTCCATGTGCCCAGCTGCCACATCCCCACAATTCTGCTGTGGCTCATATCTCTTCCTGGACAAGGTGGTGACACTCCTTACTCCTCATGTTATGGTACCAAGCCCTGTCCACCCTTCATCAACCAGTCCCACAAATGTGGAAACCTTGCTTCAACTTGGTGGACAGCCTCCTGGGCCTTCCACTTTTTTCCAGTCTGCACTTCAATCCTGGCCTTAAGACTTTGCTGTCAGTGGTGTCCCCTTAGGGCAGGCAGCACCTCCCTTGCCCTGCTCACTATGAACTCCTCTGTTAGGCTGCTGTATGGAAGCTGCAATTTATTCATGTGCCCATATGGGTCAAAACTGGTTTAGAAATGCTCAACTGACAAGTACTATATTCCTGCTTATGCTTAGGGCCTCTTGCCTATGTCCATCCATCTATCCATCCATCTACCCATTTCATCCATCCATCCATCCATTTTCCAACCCACTGAATCTGAACACAGGGTCACGGGGGTCTACTGGAGCCAATCCCAGCCAACACAGGGCACAAGGCAGGAACCAATCCTGGGCAGGGTGCCAACCCACCGCAGGACACACATCCACACACTAGGGCCAATTTATAATCTCCGATCCACCTAACCTGCATGTCTTTTGAAGGAAACCCACGCAGACACAGGGAGAACATGCAAACTTCTCGCAGGGAGGACCCGGGAAGTGAACCCGGGTCTCCTAACTGCGAGGCAGCAGCGCTACCACTGCGCCACCCTCTACCCAGTTCCAAGCTTTCTTAATCCAGTTTGTAGCTTGAGAGAAGCCAGTCTATTGCAGGGCACCACCACACAAAGGGCCACGTTACTGTCATGAACTGACATGGACATCTTTGGGATGTGGAGAATGAAAGATACTTCACCCAGGCCATGACATAAGCAGGCTAAAACTAACAGGGACGTTTCACCCAGTGAATTAAGGCTGTTCTTTTTGCCCTTAAGAAAGATGGATATTGAGGGAGATGAATCCCTTCATGTGGTGTGTCATTTTCAACGAATCACCTCAATAAATTTGCCTTTATTCAAGGGCGCTAAACTGCACGTGGGATGCGTTCACCTGTTTATCTGCCACTTATTGCAAAAGCTGAGCTCACATCTGTGTCAAAATAATAAGCATTGGCCCAGCAACTCTACTTGTATTATTTTGTGTCCTCTCTTATGCATCAGCTTACATTTTTGACAAAGAACTTTTATATCAGACCTAAGGATCACCTGACACTCACATTACACACTGTTTTGGGTCACATCACACATTCCTGTGACTTGCTAAAAGAAAATGGTGCAACTATGACACCGACCAGAAGACAAAGTGAATTCCATGGCCTTGGTGCGACAGATCCCTAGTGATGACATTATGTCACTGGCAGTGCAGATTAGTAAGTGGCACACAACAAGCATTATAGCGCCTCTGGCAAAGTTTGGCCTGCTGTCGTGCCCTGTGTGTCTTCTTGCCTGTAACTCTCACCCATTTTGGCAAACCACATCTCCTGTTGCTAGGCATTGATTAACAGAACATCCTAATATGCTTCACAGTGGATAATTATTTGCAATTATGAATGATATTTAAGTAATCTGTTAACCCTTCAGTGCTCAACTTCTGTATATTGTTTTCTTCAACATCCACCATTTCCAGCATAGTCTCACGTCTCCCACAGTTCGCTTGCTTTTGACAAAGTATCTGCTTACTGTCAGCTGCAATTTTCCTGTCGCCCTGTGAGTTTTTTCAGGAAGCTGTGCCTGCATAGACTGTACAGAAGCTAAGAAGCTGCCGGGCGGTGATGCCGTAGACACAAGAGGGACTAATTTACAGTTGAGTTACCAGGTCAAGCGCACTTACTTTACTGTTGGTGTTCTGATTCCATCCTCTTCAACAGAGGATATGGAGGAATGACCTGATTAATCTTCATGGCTCATGCTCAAAAATGTTTTAACAAGTCAGACTGAAAGTAACGGCATCGCTCCAGGTACTTTACTGTGTACCGTCAATGTGGGGCACAGATAGCTTGTTTAAATGTCCATAGATCCAACACCTTCATAACTCAAATCACTGCATGTCACTTTGTGTTTAGGGTGGCAGAGTATAAGACAAACTATATACCCTGCAGATAATTATGGGGTAAGTAAGAGAAACACACAAAGGTCAGGGAATTATGGGGCGAGTGAGAGAAACAAGCAACATGCAGAGACTGTTGGGGTTAGGAAGAGAAACAAGGAAAGCACAGAGGATTGTGGGTTGAGACAGGCCGAAAAGAAGCACAGAGTGTGTCTCTATTTGTGGTAAAAAGTAAAACAATTTGTGAGATCTTAATTTACGATATTCAGGAAATTAGTTACAAAAAGGGAAAAAGAACATATTTTTCTTAAAATGAAAAAAAAAATTTAAGAAAAAATTCCAAAAATACAATGAGCTCACTGCACACCAGGAGTGTTGCCAGCTTCAGCACTTCTAAAGGGCTTAGTGTCCCTACACCCTGATAACGCAGATGGAAAAGCAGGGTGGGTGTTTGTCCCCCTTGGGGCTTCTATATTTTTGACGAGTAGGGGGTCCCTCTTGCAGTTTTCGCAGTGTTGATAGGCTTTGCTAGAATGCTGAATAGGAGGGTGAAGTGCTGGGCTTGTGGACATTGGCGGCTAGAAGCCCCTCTATATTGCTGTAGGGCTCTGGCTTTCTCCAAGTGGCTCTCTCAGTTTCTTTCTCTCTCTGGTTGGCAAAAGACAACTCACTCTAGCATCTTGAGTCTTTTAAACCCTCGCAGTATTTGTTCCACTAATCCTCCTCCTTTAGCAGTTCTGATCCACCAATTGGGGAAACACAGCGACACTGGCCCAGACTGGAATTCAGCACTAGACTGCAATTGAAAAGTGCCTCACACTCAGGTGCGTATCTCTTTGTTTTTATTTCCTTTTTATTGGTCAAATCTACAACTACATTAATATTGGATTACTTTTATGTATCAATTGAAGAACATTTTGTATTATCTTTATGTTTATTTAAGAACTATATGAATCAATTTAAAGACAATCTTTAGAAATGGAATTGATTTTTTTTAAGAATGCCATCCTTACCAGGACTGCTGTGTCCCTACATGTGCCTGGTGGGCTGGAACCCATAATTTGAAAATCATAGAGAAATAAAGACAGTAACCTTATTATGCTTGAGATGTGGGCGTAAAATGGTGAGGCTGGGTTAAACGTGCACCGAGATTAGTGCTGTACAAAGGATTTAAGCCGAGGACTCTGGAGATGTGAGGCAGCAGCACAAGCCCCTGCACCAACACACCTCCACATTGGTGGGTTTATTTTAGCCAGAGTGAGGATGTTCCATAGACAATGTGGACCACCTGAAAATGGGAGATTCCATCAAATGGGAATCAACTGAAGTTTAAAAAAAAAAAAGATGGCCCACTGACTCACCTTCTCCATTCCTTGAGCAATGAGCTGCATAAGTGCATCAGCCTAAGAGGCCAGTTATACACTTTCATCATGTAGAACAGGGGTGTCGAACTCCGGTCCTGGAGGGCCGCAGTGGCTACAGGTTTTCATTCTAACCCTTTTCCTAATCAGTGAGTAGTTTTCATTGCTAATTAACTCCTTTTCCCTTCATTTCAATAGCCCTGTTTTTAAGGATTCAGTCCTCTGAATTGATGTATTTCTTCATTAAATGGCAGCCAAACAGAAATGAGACGTGAAACAAGCCAACAGATGACCAGCTAAACTGGGATTTTAAACTCCAACCAGTCTCTTAATGAGAAGCTGATTCTTGCTGTTAATTATGCCCATTATTTAATTCAATGGCTTGTTGCTGCTCTTATTCTGCCACAGCAGACATTTGCAAATCTGTTGATTTTTCTGTTTTTTCCAAGAACATCATCAAAATGTTTTGGTGACCTGAGAGATCAACCTTACTGAGACCTTCACCTTTCTTTATTTTCAGATACTGTGTGATGGGCACAGGTGAGCTGGTCATATGGTGGCTTGTTTGATGTCTCATTATTGTTTGGCTACAAATTAAGGAAAATGAGACAACTAAGGGGCCTGAGTCAAGTTAATTAAAATGAAGGCAAAAGAAGTTCATTAGCAGTAAAAATGGCTCACTAATGAAGAAGATGGTTAGAATGAAAACCTCTGCGGCCCTCAAGGACTGGAGTTCGACACCCGTGGTGTAGAAGCCTGATATTCTCTGATGTGAAGATATCAAACACTGGTACACCCTGGAACGCCTCATATACGGCCTAAATGCATTTTATTGTAGAAAAAAAAATGCACACTCAGCTTTAGACCTTGTAAAGAAAGGTCACACATTTTCTGAAATATTGAGACATCAAATAATGACATGTAAGCAGAGGGAGAACAGAGTCATTTCCCAGAAGCCGTATTAGGCAATGCCTACCCTTAAACTGGCAAAGCCCATTTACATTATTTGTATCACAGCTTAGAAAAGGCAGCTCCCTTGCAAATCAGAGGTAAGCCCAGGACATATTAATGAGGTATGTTCCTGGAAGCTCTTCTTATCTTGACTTCTAAATAACCTGGATCAGCATACATCATACCTCAGTTAGCACAACACCCTGTACATTCAGAGACTGATGAAAACTTATTTTGGGCATCTGACATTAATATACCGGACTCTTGAGTGCTAAAATGATGGACTGCTTTCTGTAGTAAATGAATATTAAAATGGACACAACAAAGCTGTTAGATGTAAGTGTGCACTTGACCTGCTGCTACACTCAAGTGCCTTCAAACAGCTGTCGCTTGACAGGAGGGCTCTTATCTCTGCTAATGGCCACCAACAAGTCATAAACCTACGCTTCTGTGACCTTGAATGAAGGGCCTGGGAGATCTGTTTAAATTTAGCAAACAGGGCAACCAATTCAGTCAAGCAAAAACAAATTGGTTACATCTCTAGATGGCTCTAAATTGCGGAGATCAGACAATCTAGGAGCTGCATGACCCCAACAGTTGGACACGGATAACATTCACGTCAGATGATATTTAATGTAGAGAAGAGTAAAGTATTACAAATGAGAAATCTAATAAGGAGGGGGCTTGAGGAAACTCTGGGCAGCATTAGGCATAACATGGGAACAAATCCTGAATGAGAGACAGTGTGGATAGGTGGGCATCCTGTTCTATTACTTGGCCAAATGGCCAATATAAAGGAGGGGGAGTGAGAGATTGTCTTCCAGGGTCATACACTACTGTAGATGCTGTGATTTGATTCTTTCAAACTACATGTTTAAATGAATTGATTATTTTGATTCATTTATAGCAGCGGTTCTTGAACTTTTTCGGTCTTCCAACCCACAATTGCCGTGGACCATCATCTCAACTTTTCAATTCGAAAATCATTGTTGATCTTCATCCCTTCCTTCTTGGAGAATCACCAGCGATCATCAGCCTGGGGTGCGTGGGGTCTCCCCCTTGGAGAATCACAGACGTGGGTGGTAGCAGAGTTAAGTACGTTTGCTTTAGCTGCCTGTGTCAACTGATGACAGCACATTCTGTAAATCATTCGTGATCCCTTCCTTTCAGTTCTATTGTGATTCAGGACTTTGTGTGACCCAAATTTAGACAACATGGGTTGTGACCCATAGTTTAAGTCCCATGGGGGTGTCAGGTTTTCAGGTCCCCCCTGGCGGTGTCTCAAATATATAATTTAATAATTTGTACATAATTTGTATATATATATGATTCATTATAAATTGAACATGATGATAATTCGATCACAATATGACACTGTCCTGTTTCAGTACACAACATATGATAACATATTTAAGATGCATAATTAAAGTAATACATTACATTACAGAACGAGAATAGTATGACTTGTTCTTGTGTAATGATTTATTCACAAATCAAATGAACAAGAATAACGAGTTTTGTTCACAAGTCAAATGAACGAGGATATTGATTCTCGTTCTCGGGAAATAATTCAGCTACAGCTTGAATGAATCAGTGAATGATATATGCTCTGTGTATTCAATGAGCTTTAAAAAGTGTGCACTAAGTTGTGAAAACACAAAAAGAGCAGGAATTGTTGAGCTATGTTGTGCAGAATGGCCAGTCTTACATTTTACGCTCATTCATTTAGTAGACTCTTTCTTATTCCACAAAGTAATTTAGAAAAGAAGTCAACATAGTATTGTTAACATTAGTCTTGGGGACTGTTTAGGGACAAGCACTACAGGACAAGGTTATAAAATTGATCATCACAAGTAAAGAACTTTAAACCAAAGTGATCAACACAAGACATGTTAATCTTTCTTTAGTTACCATAATAAGAGAACAGAATAAGAGTGTCATATGCTTCTTAAAAACTTTGAGGGAGTCAGTGCTTCACGTGACGGTGGGCGCCTCCTTCCATCGGCTTGGATCTACACATGAAGAGAGTATGGATTGCAGAGGTGGCACAACCAGACACCATTAACTAGCAGGCCGGAGTGGGCAAAAAGGAGCTTATTTTCAACAAACAGTGTATATGTGATGTGTTAGAAAGTGACAAAGGTACACTTCAAGGGTCACCTGCAATCAGCCTTAATGATGCAGTAGGCCCACATAACACAGCCACTGCAGGTCTTATAGTAAGGCTCACTAGCTTCACAACATACCAACAACACATCTCATGGCATACCTACCTGTTATTGTATTATTGTCACCAAATTACATCTGTCTATCTATCTATCTATCTATCTATCTATCTATCTATCTATCTATCTATCTATCTATC